>OY720023.1:26798368-26943368 GCA_963082485.1 Eudonia mercurella | reverse complement strand
TTTTGAACTTTTACAATATATTGTTATATCAAGATTTACGTTTTACAAGGTTAACAATGTTCGAATTTTAAAAAAAAAACCTATTTATTTTGAATAAAAAAAATTTAATACTTTTTAATGTAATTTTTTATGCAAGACAATATCACAATTTTAAAATATTACTTAAGTATATACAATGTTATACTTATTTTAATCAGTCACTTTAAGTAATCATGACATTATAAAAATATTTGCATATCAATCAATGTGCACACAATTTCCATTCATTTAGGAATCCATTAAGTACCTAAACGAAACACCGGCATTTTATTATTAAAAGACGTAAAAATATTGTTACTAAAATAAATAATTCCAAAAATTACAGCAGTACGGATTACATTGATTTCAAATACATAGGTACTATTAGACATTTAAATATTTTCTTAATTAACTTATTAACCATTTTTTATTTAAATAGAACTTATTGTTTTTTAATTAAAACAACTTTTACGGATCTACTCGCGTTTATTTTACACATTACTTTTTAATGTTTATCCTGGACGTTTCGAACCCTTTGCAGGGCCCGTGGTCACAGGGAGACCACGGGCCTCTCCCGTAAATAAACGCGAGTAGATCCGTAAAAGTTGTTTCAATTAAATAGAACTTCCAAGTAAATAACTCACTTTCACTTAAAGATGCTTCAATTTATTTTCTATATGGCAGTTGAATTAGACAAGTATCATATTATATTAAAATAATGACAAATTTACAATAATTAGAGAACTTGTTTTCTAATTTCTTCAATTAATAATACAGTCTTTTTTTTTAATTTTGGCCTTCTTGCTAAGATTCTAAAAATAATTCAAAAAACATTGTTTTATTTAGAATTATGGCCATTTATTATATTGTTAATTGTGTAAATTTAATGAATGTCATGAAACTTTATTCTTTAAAATAAAATAATATCACTGTAATTTCGTAAGCGATGACAGTTTGTTATTTGGAATAATGACGGTTGTTATAGTCGCTTCTACCAAAAAGTGCTGCCATCTGTATTATGGGTTTGTTGATTAAAGTCATAGACATTAGTTGCACAGACTATGACATTGACAGGCATAATTTGAATTGGAACGTCATTGGCATTTTTGGCGGCACTTGTTGGCGGAACAGCGACGAAGGCGGTTGTCTTCTCGTATCGTATGTACAGTGTTAAGCTTAAGGTGTATTGCTGAATAAATCGGTTGAGTTTCATAAGACTGCGTTATTATTCAGTATAACTAACAGTTCAGAAGTGCGCGTTTATTATCTTCCACGTGCCGCGATGAGTAAACGGCGCGCACGGCTTATCCTATCGACATCGAGTGATGAAGAAGCGCCACCACCGACTCCACCCTTCGAGTAACCGCAAAAGCCTCGAACTTCGCGATGATCGAACAACAACGACCGCATTGAACGATTAATAACCGCATAGAAAATTTGCTCAAGCAACTTATTCAGAAAAGTTCATCTCAGCATGAACTACCCACCAATGCGGTACCTCAAGATGACACGCTGGATCCAGTCATTTCTACAGGTACGACAAATACTGTTACTAATACAACTACATCTATTATGACCAACGCGGCTTCATCGCTTCCCGTAGAAGTTCATGCTACTTATACCGTACAAACTCTGTCAATTACACACGTTGAGAATGCTGGTTTACTCGCAGTAGGCATTGCTAGCAACTGTAGTCTACCTCCACCGTCTGTGGATGCTGTTAACTTACACAATCAACATAATATGGTGGAGCCACCGCATAAACGTAGCTATTTCGATAACAATCATAGATTTTTTTTGGGAATCATATCAATAATCATAATATTATCATATAATATAATCATAATCAATAATCATAATATAATCATAATCATAGAATTTTATGGAAGCACTATTTTATTTATTTATTTATTTATTTAAGGACAGCTAGCAAGAACATACACCAAAACAATGCATTGATACACTTCAAAATTACAAGCTATAGTGTTGTCTTATTTATAATCTGCCACGACATGTATTAGGTACTATGCAACCAGAATCCAAATAACTAAGTTCAGAGTGAAACATATTCAACAAGATTGTAAATCTAAATTCACAAAGTATAAGTTTATAAGCTTTAAAAATGTTAATAACAAGCACAAAGTGAACCAACTAAAATATGATATATTTAAAAATGTTAATAACAAGCACAAAGTGAACCAACTAAAATATTATATATTATATATTTTACTAATCCAATGTCTGTTCACGCATGGTTATATCGGCTGGAGTCACTGGCGAAGATCTACGGCTGGGACGAGAAAACTTTAATCTACTACATGACTGGCAACTTGGAAGGCAACGCGCTCCTTTGACTTGGACATCAGCAAGACATCGACATTTCTTGAGAATACTGAAAGAGGCGCCTTGCTGACTATTTTCCACTTTGCCGAGGACTCGCTACCAAGCTACATGAATTCGTGACTACCAACAAACGAAGAGATGAACGGGTAATAAATTTTCATTATAAAAAACTAGTACAGGGTAAATCTTGTGAGTTTGCTGATAATATGATTTGTAACGTTATATTATACATTAGGCGATCCATTGTTGCCGGGCATGTGCTCACGGTGCAGGTTTTAGAGATACACGTGCCTTACTTCTCTATTTATCTAATGCTGCCATAGATCCCTCACCTCTTAAGACTAATGAATCTTTTGACAACAGACCTAACTGCTATACATGTGGCCGTAGAAGTCATATTGCCACCCAATGTAAAGATAACATACGTTGTGAGTGAGCTTTTTACAAAAGCTAGGATACAAAACAGTAATTTGTAGATTTAAAAAAAAAATCTCACTGTGATAAATTCGGTCATTAACGTGATGAGTGTTATATAGCCTTAAAAATACTCAAACACATAATGCTCTCAAATCAAATCCTAATGCTAAATCGAATAAAAATCATGAAAAAGGTCTAAGTTATATAACATTCACCCAATAGATGTAGGCGATTCAAAATAAATCAAATAAATCTATTCTAAATCTATTCTATCTATTCTATTCTATTCTAAAATATCATAAAATTGCTCTTGTTGTTTGTTATAGTCTCCAAGATACTGATATGATTGTTGGTCGTGCTTTTAGCGAATAAATATTAATTATAACATCAGAAAAATAACGAAAGTATAACGAATTTCAATTTCCTAATGTTGATGAAGTACCACTTTTGAAAATTGAGCTCAAAGTACCTCACGATACCACACTAGTGCAAGGTTTAAATAGAATCATGATTTATACAAAAGATAGTGTCGATAATACTATTATTCGTGTCCGACGTTCTGAACATAGGTCTTATAGTAAAGAAATTGATATTCCTGAACAGTTAACAACAATGTGTGATAGTGTTGGGTATCTGGATATATACAGCCTACAGTGCCAACCTCTTACCCTTTATTCCACCTGTTGTAAAGTCCGAGGTCATTGTAATGAATGTGAAATTAAAAGCTCGATACTGATTTAGAAGGTGATAGGTAATTTGTTGATTCTTAGAGATACGTTACAAAGATTTAACCGTTGTTTTTATGACAATTCTGATTCAAGGGTAGGTGAGTGTAAAGTTTAAATGAAGATAGAACTTACCACTATGAATTTACTTATGCGAGTTTTTGTCTACCATCTCGTATTATTACCGATCGAGGTAAAGCCTTTACTAGTAAGAATTTTGAAAATTATTGCAAATCAAAACAAATCCAGCATATTTTAAATGATGTTGCTTGCCCACGTGCAAACGGACAAGTAGAGCATTTTAACCGCACAATTTTACAATCTCAAAAGTCAAAGTCAAAGTCAAAGGCAAAGTCAAACATTTATTTGCACAATGTTGTGTACAGTATATTGAGATGAGCGACAATGTTGAGCAGGGTCAACAATATTGTCTTAATTTTGTAGGCACGCAAATGTCAATAGAATATACAAATTATTAATCTACTACAATTTGTCAATTAATATTGCAATGAAGTAAATAAAGACTATACTTATATTTTTTTATTGATGTACTCACTAAAATGTAAAAGAGGAGTAAAAGTTGTGCTGTAAGAGCAATTTAAATAACTTATTTTTTATTACATTTTTGTCTAGTGGCTGATCAATAATATCCAACGGTAGTTTATTATAAATATTTTGATAGCCATAATTATAGTGTGCATTTTTTTAAATAAACTTAATTTACATTTGGGTAAGGCTAATTTATTCTTTCTCGAATCTCGTATATTTGATCTACACTCTACCAACACGCTAGTGTTACATTTTGTAAAGTATTCTGGGTGTTTCCTTACTACAATATATTCCTTATATTTCCTTATATACAATAAATTGCCCGAAACAATAAAAAAAATATAACAACAGAAAAAACTTTTGTAAAACAATTAAAAAAAAATATTAAATAATAAAAACTACGACTCCCTACAAGAATTTTTAGATGATAAAAACCTCAAATAATATGTTATATTAAATTTTTTAATTTTACATAAGCTAAATATATAGATTTATCTATACACGATTTATATAAATAATAATAATAATTATAAATTTTTATTTCAGACCGATTTTATCCATCAATATAATAAACCAAAAAATTTAAAATTTGTGAATACGAGCATAAGGCGACTCCTCGCCTCTCCTACTTGCCGTGCCCTACAGGGTCCATAAATGTACCTACTTATATTTTTAACATCAATGTAACTTATGGAGTGCAATAAAGATATGAATATGAATAATACTAACAGACATATTTTTAGTATGTACATGCTCGATAGAGGTAATATTCTGTTTTTAAAATATAAATAAGGGTTTACAAAATTCTTCTTTTTTTTTATCCCGCACAAAGCGCGAATACATTTTTTTTGTGTTTTAAAAGCCCCTTTCGAATTCTACGCTGTTACCCCACATTACTATGCCGTAACGCAGTAAAGAAGAAACGTATCCGTGGTATGCTTGAAAAAACGCAATATTTTTGATTCTATTTAGTGCAAATACAAACTTGTTCACTTTAGTGCAGAATGTGTAATCCGTGTTTTAACAACGCATACAGGGAATCATATACAGACAATAGTAGTGATTGGTAGCAGATGGTATCTTTATTTGAGAGAGGTATTAATACTACATTAAATAATACAACTCAGAAATGTCCCTTCGAATAAATATACGGTTTTAAACCTAGATTTGATATCGACTTACCAATGACTTAGCAACTTGACAATGTACCTAATTTACCTGAGCTGAGAGCTCAAGCCCACTCCAACATGGTTGCATCTTCTGAGAAATCTAAAGAAAGATATGATAAAAAAAAAAGATTACCTAGTGTTAGTTATAAAGCAGGAGATTTGGTGCAGGTTCAAAGAAAGATAATATATTAAAAAAAAAAGGTTTAACTAGTGGTAAACTTGTTGATAAATATGCTGGTCCCTATAAAATTACTAATGTATGATCTGAACTAAACAAATGAGGTAGAAAACACAATAACGTAATAGCGTGAAATGAAAAAAATATCGTGCAATGATTAAGAAAATAGTGAATGACATATTAAATAAATCATATGAAATCAAATGTGTAATAGTTATTATAAATTCAGGACATCATTTTGATAATCTGAAAGAATATTGTGATTATAAACTTTCATACTACAATTAACAATATTTTACCAAGTCCTAGAATTAAATCTAGGCTAATGATTCTTTTTTTTTACTGAGATTGTATCAATTACTGGTAATTATGTAATTTTTTTTAAAAATATTTTTAAGAACCATATTTGTTATTAATAAACTTATTTAATTAAACCTAAATACATTAATATGATAAAAAGCTATTGTGATACTATTATTACTACCTTGGTGTGTCCGGTAGTCTTGATGAAGTATGTACTTACACAAGTAATAATTCATAACATTGTTCTGAGCAAGATTCTCAGAGAAGGAATTGGTAAAAATTATAATAATTATGTGTTAGTATTGGTAAGAATTCATATTTTTTTCTGAGCAAGATTCTCAGAAGTAGCATTGTTCTGAGCGAGATTCTCAGAGATAGTATTGATCTGAGCGAGATTCTCAGAGATAGTATTGATCTGAGCGAGATTCTCAGAGATAGTATTGATCTGAGCGAGATTCTCAGAGATAGTATTTGTTCTGAGCGAGATTCTCAGAGATAGTATTTGTTCTGAGCGAGATTCTCAGAGATAACATTATTCTGAGCAAGATTCTCAGAGATAGTATTGATCTGAGCGAGATTCTCAGAGATAGTATTGATCTGAGCGAGATTCTCAGAGATAGTATTTGTTCTGAGCGAGATTCTCAGAGATAGTATTTGTTCTGAGCGAGATTCTCAGAGATAACATTATTCTGAGCAAGATTCTCAGTGATAAACATTTATAGTTTTGGTGTGTCCAATAATCTGTAGTAACATTTGTTGTAATACTATGCTTAGAATAATAACGCAATACTATGTTAATACTAATCTACTTTGTTATTCTTTGTGAAGTTAAGAATAAGTAATTATGCTAAGAATACTATGTAAGGCAATAGAAATAAAACACAAAAGGTTATAATATTTATTACAAATTTACATAAACAAAAGTGGAATCGAAATGTACTACGTGATTAACAATACGTATTAAAACAATAAAATTACCTCTAAATTATTACGAGGTCGTAATATGTTATCAGGAAGGCCGAATCATTGTTGTTGAAGTTGAATCTTCAGTGGTTGTATAATATGTTGTCCTCTCATCAGATGTAAACTAAATTAAAGTAATTTTGATCTTCTTATGCAGCAGCTGCAGCTTTTTGTAAGCAGTTTTGCGTTCTGTTAACTTTTTTTTTACTATTATGAAATCTTTGTTTGCGTTCTATCATGAAAAACATTACAGCTATTACGAGGTCGTAATCAAGTGTCAGGAAAGGCCGACTGTTAATTGTGTAAATTTAATGAATGTCATGAAACTTTATTCTTTAAAATAAAATAATATCACTGTAATTTCGTAAGCGATGACAGTTTGTTATTTGGAATAATGACGGTTGTTATAGTCGCTTCTACCAAAAAGTGCTGCCATCTGTATTATGGGTTTGTTGATTAAAGTCATAGACATTAGTTGCACAGACTATGACATTGACAGGCATAATTTGAATTGGAACGTCATTGGCATTTTTGGCGGCACTTGTTGGCGGAACAGCGACGAAGGCGGTTGTCTTCTCGTATCGTATGTACAGTGTTAAGCTTAAGGTGTATTGCTGAATAAATCGGTTGAGTTTCATAAGACTGCGTTATTATTCAGTATAACTAACACTACTGAGTTACCTATGTATGTCATAACTTATAGAAACAAGTTTCAATGAATTATACCTAGTCATTTTCTACCGAAAGACCTACTCGTAGTTAGGCACATTGAGGTTAAGAGTTGAAGGAAGTATCTACTTAATTCTAAAATATAATTATAATAATTATTCCAAGAGGTTGGTGACATTTCATTACATTGTCAATTTAAGCATAGTAAATTCATCATGTTGCAAAATCAAGTCTCAGTGAATTGTATTGTATTCAAAAAGAGATTTAGTTAAATGTCTTTGATTAGCTTTGATTGTATTGTAACAAGATTGTAACATCTTCTATTACTTATTATAGAAATAAAAATTATTTATTGTTTATCTGTGTACATCTTTAAAACCATATTCTTGCAAATAAAACTTTTATTATATAATAATAAACTACTTAGGTACCTACAATGTGACATATATTACATGCAACATCACTAACATGCAGTCATGCACAGTGAAAAAGTAGTTTGTTCAGGATTTGGCTACTGAATAGATTTCAGTCATTTTTACTACTAATATTTTTTTCTTACAAAAGTTAAAATGAAGTACATTTACAGCACAGTTTTTATTGTGCTTACAGGCATTAAATTGTTGAACAGTCAATACAAAAGGAGAAAACTGTATTGTATTGCTTTATTTTGTAAGACCTTAAAGCATTGACTTAAGTTTGGTGGTTATTTGCTATGACTTTTTAACAAATGAGTGCCTACTTTACTAAATTTTTATTTACATAGTATGAAATAAAAGTCTTAGCAATTGGCCTAGAATCAATTCAGTAGGAAATGTAATAGGTAATTTCAGTGTTAATTATTACATTTTGTTATTTTGTATTAAGTTAACCTACTTTGTCTTGCTGGGCAAAGGTCTTAATTCACTTGATACCTATGTATTATGGTAAATAAAAACCTATTGCAATTTTAACATTTGTCTTTATTTTCAAAATCATCTCTTATATGTATTATTTTAAATTATTTTATTATTATTAACCTGTGACCGACCGCGACATCAATGCGTTACTAACTTACCTAATCTAATATAATTAAATAAAGTAAATAAATGCATCAATTGATGTCAATGTCGGTCAGAGGTTAGTAAACTGTTTCACAGTTCACTATCTTAAAAAGATGCAGCCATATAAATATTATTAAGTATATCCAATCATCTAGTCTAGGCAGATAAGACATTTCTTGCAATATTGTATAACCATGTCCACATACTGCTTCATCTTGATGTCTGTAAAATAAAACATAATTATGTATATAAAGTCTGCTCAGATTGTTACAACTCTATTTACTAATAAGTAGCATGATAATAACAACTATGTACAACATCATGCTCATAATACCTTACTCATGAAGATTTATAGCATGGTCTATTTGTGTTAGATTTTACTACATTTTATGAGAATATGCTAATTAACCACTTTTTAAAGTTTTTCTAATCTTCATTTATAGGGCAAACACATCCCCATTTATTTATTATATATGTAGGTAAGTATTTTAACTTGATATAAAACACTTACCGCCTAAGATAAACATCTCCGGTAATCACATAATAAAAATGTAATTGCAGATAAATATTATTCATTATTTGATGAGCCATTCATTTTCCAGCAATTTTGTACATGATCGTTTCTAGCATATTCCATTATCATGATTTGTCTGTAAAATGAAACAATAATGTAATTACAGTCTGGACAGATTGTTATAACTCTATTTACTAATGAGTAGCACAACAAAACGCTTGTTACACCTTACTTATTCAGTCATAGAATAGTGTGGTCTGTGTTACATTTTACTACTTTTTTACAAGTAACATGCTAATTAACCACTTTTAAAGTTAATCTCTAGGGCAAACCTATCACTATACACATATAAGTATTTCATTTATTTAATGTAACTTGATATAAAACCCTTATTATACAGACTCGGGGCCCTGTCCTTTATAAAGAAACTATTATTCAAAACAGACTAAACACACGCGTTCATGAAAATATATGTCGTAGTTTAACCATATATATAAAAACTTGATTAGAATTAATATAAAACTTATAAGAAATTCCACGCTGAATATCCGACTTGTATGAGCGGCCTACCCCTGAGAGGCTTGTCCCACTTCAAATTACGCTCACAAAACCACTCACTATTACACGAAATTTTAACGTAACTTTTACAAAAGTATCTCATTTTAAAGATAATTACTCCATTTCACATTTTAAAGCACAAAAACGTTACTAACTATTAAATAAAAAAACTGAGACGCCAATATGTCTTTGTCCCGCGTAAAACTACGTTTGCGATGCTTGCAGTTGACTACTTGTTTTCTATGGGTCAAGCAATATCACGTCATATTTTTATTTTGCATCATCCTGAGCGTTAGACGGGCCCCAAACTGTGTGTGGAAAGAACGGCGCATACGCAAGTTTAATCTCGTTCCCGAGGTGAGTTTTTCGTGAAATGTGTTTTGGTCACCGTGTGCTGTCAGCTCGGTGGCACGTTTTAGATAATAAACATAGTGGTGTATTGTGTCGTCAAGTAAGTATGTTGTAGATAATTGCCTCGATATTACAACCTGTAAATGTCTACTAAATTAAATAGGTAGTTGGGTAATTAAAATGAAAAAATCCATTTTGTCGTCATTACGGTGGCGTCATTGCGGTGGCGTAGTGGACCACCGGAATGACGAATGAGCCACCGTAACGAAAAATACCTGTATAATCAATATTATACTCGTGCTTCGTCCTCAAGATTAGTATACTTACCTAATTTACTTAATATAATAATTAACTATGTAGTAACGCCTAAGTGTTGCCACATTTAGCACTATTTTTAGAAAGAAACTCATCATTTCCGGTCTAAGGTCTGTAGAAGTACCTTTATTAGACCGGAAGTGATTTTTTTGACACATTTTTTATTTTAATCAGAAAAAAAAAACTGACCGTGTATTTATTTCCCGCCAATACCGACTTTACCTCCGAGCTCATATTGGCGCGCTCTCGTCATTCGCTCTTTAGTGCTCAGCCACATCGCACATACATCAATCAAAATGCCCAAAAGGAAGCATGATGATGATAGTATTAAATACCTAGCAAGTAAAATAAAAAAATTAGAAAAAAAGTTAAAAAATTCAAACCGGCGTCAACGATTGTCGTCTGAATCTTCCTTAAGTAGCTTAAAAAGTGTGTCTAGTGTGAGTTCGAGGGGCTCGTCACCAGCTGCGCCACCTTATTCGCCGTTATCTGAGAGAGGTTAGTAAATCTAATATCAACTTTATTTCAAATAATGTTTCACCCATGGTGTTATTCCGGTATTTTATCAATACTGTTGCGAGGTCATTTTAACCTCAAGGAATGCGTTACATATTGTTACTGCATTCGGCATCCATGATGTCGTATACCGGTTTTTTTTCATAACCTATGCGTGGGTTGTTACCTTCGAAGAATGCACTAATGAATATTTTTTCATTGCATTCAGCATCCATGATGCCAAATCTGTCTTGAAGACTGATATACAAATTATCCTACCACAAGGAATCGAAACGCGGAGTAAATCCGCTACTTTCAAACACCTATGGTGTGCGACTGAAAACCCCTATAAGTAGTTGTTCGGTCAATAAAGACATGCAGTCCGAGGATTGTATGTAAATAATATAATTAACCAACACTCACGTGGAATGGTTATTTATTCGAGATATCTCGATTACAACTAATCTTAGTTCTATCGTCGTTTCAGACTTTACTGAACAACCCCCGATTGCTACGACAGAGCAAACACTCGCCTTGTCGCCAACTGCATCGGAGCCGTTGAATCCTGGGCCGCCACCGGCAGGCACGGTCAACGAATTGAACCAAGAACCGACGAACACCAAAAATAGCGACATTATCGTCGAACTCCCTTTGGTAACATCTGAACCAGGTTTGGATCCTGATTTACTTGATATATTAGGCACGGACCCCTCACACATTGAGGAATATGGTCCAAATATCAATGACGAACTGGCAAGTCGTCTTAACTTCATTGCCACCCATGGACTAGACAAAGAGTGTCGTAAAGAATTATTAAAAAAATACCTTATACCGTCCAATAGTAAAAACTTAGCAGCGCCCAAAATGAACCCTGAAATCAAGGCCGCAACTCCAGACTACGTCCTTAAACGTGATAAATCAATCGAAATCAACCAAAAACAGATCGCGGCAGCTATTACATGCGTTGGTCATATCATGAGTTCACAAATTAAAAACTCTGAAAGAAATAACGATTTATTGAAAAGTCTAATGGATGTCAGTCGTATTTTATGCGATGTTCAATGTCATCAATCAAATTCTCGTCGAAATTATGCACTTTATTCTTTGAAAAAAGATTTAAAAGAACAGATCAGTAATACAAATATTGACGAATTTCTGTTCGGACAAGATTTAACAGAAATCTTAAAAACTGCTAAGGCAGTGTCAAAATCATCTTCTGATCTTAAAGCAGACGCTATTAAAAAATCTAAACAAGGCAGGAATTTAAACCGCAAGCAGGGTCCCGGGAATCGAAGGGCGGCGCCGGGCCCTCGGCGTCACCAACCGCCCTCATTAGCCGGGTTAATGACGAACTACCACCAACTACCGCCACCACCGCCGCCACCACCACCAACGTCAGGTCTGCGCGGTCACTCCTCGACAGCGTCTGCATATCGGCCCAGACAAACGAGGAGGCCCTAAGTGCAGATAAGGTACGCTACGCAGGCAGGCTACAACATTTTTACAAACAGTGGTCGCTTATCACAGAGGACCAATCGGTGCTCTCATGGGTTAATGGATATGAAATTCAGTTTGTTGCGCCTATATATCAGTTAAACCCCCCTATTACAGAAATTAGTTCAAATTTAGAATGGTTACAATATCACAAGTCCACCCAAAAGTTATTAACAATTGGAGCCATTTCCCCTTGTGTACCTTGTGATAATCAATATGTGTCTCGTATTTTTTTGGTACCCAAACCTAATGGAAAGATGAGATTAATTTTGAATTTGAAGAACTTAAATAAATTTGTTAATACCAATCACTTTAAACTAGAGGACTTGCGCACAGTCTTAAAATTGATTTCAAGAAACTGTTTTATGGCAACTGTAGATCTTAAAGATGCATATTTTTTAATAAAAATACATCCTAATTCAAGAAAGTATCTACGTTTCATAATCATGGATAAAAACAATCCAAATAGTAAACAAATGTATGAATTTAATGTTTTGCCCTTTGGTATTAGTACAGCCCCTTATATATTCACAAAACTGATGAAACCTGTTGTAAAGTTATTAAGATCCTGTGGATATTTATCCTCTATTTATCTTGATGATTTGTATTTAACTGAATCAACTTATACAAAGTGTAAAGAAAATGTTTATGCAACAACTAAATTGTTACAATCCTTAGGTTTTTTAGTAAATATAGAAAAAAGTAAATTAATTCCGTCCAGGCATTGCAAATATTTAGGATTTGAAATAGATTCAAACAATTGGTGCATATCTCTGCCACAAGAAAAACGAAATAGAATTATAAATGAAATTGTAGAGTTCAAAAAATTAAAATATTGTAAAATTCGTAAATTTGCACAATTAGTAGGATTGTTAATATCTGCATGTCCAGCCATTGAATATGGATGGTTGCATACAAAGGAATTTGAACGTTGCAAATACGTCAACTTGAAGGGGCATGATGATTATGATAAAATCATAAATATTCCATATTCTTTACACTCTGATTTAGAATGGTGGTTGAATGTCATACAACATTCCGTTCAAAAGATAAAGGAGGATAATTATGCAATGGAAATATATTCTGACGCATCAACAACGGGGTGGGGAGCAGCCTGTAATGGTCAAGTAGCTAATGGCCAGTGGTCTGATTCAGAACGCGTTTTACACATTAACTGTTTAGAACTTTTAGCTGCATTCTTTGCTTTAAAAATATTCGCTAAACATAGTAGAAATTGCCAAATACTTTTAAGAGTTGATAACACTACTGCTGTAAGTTATATAAACCGTATGGGTGGAGTACAATATCCTCATCTCCACGGTATCACTAAAAATATTTGGCAATGGTGTGAATCTCGCCATTTAATTATTGTCGCTGCATATATAAAGTCGTCTGACAATGTCATTGCTGACCGCGAATCGAGACGTTCACATCCCGATGTTGAGTGGGAACTTTCAATAACAGGGTTTAATTTAATAACTAAAAACTTCGGATATCCTCAAATTGACTTATTTGCAAACCGGCTTAACAAAAAATGTGAAACGTATGCCTCTTGGAATCGCGATCCAGATGCTTACGCCATTGATGCCTTTACATTTTCTTGGACCAATTGCTTCTTTTATGCTTTTCCACCTGTAGCTATTATTTTAAAAACGCTTAGAAAAATTATCTCGGATAAGGGTGAAGGCATCGTAGTTGTACCGTCGTGGCCGACCCAACCATGGTATCCGTTGTTCCGCCGGCTTATTATATCGAAAGTAGTAGAACTTGGTTCACCACACTTTACAATATCTCATTCCAGAAGAAATATTCACCAAAACCTTATCCTGGAGGGCGCTGTCTTATCCGCGAAGGCCTTCTGCGAAGGAACATCCCAGTAGCTGCTATGGATATAATGTTGTCATCCTTGTCGGACAATACAATGAAGCAATATGATTCATGCTTACGGAAATGGTTTAATTATTGTATTGAAAACAAAATTAATTTATACAAACCTTCAATACCAACTGTGATCGAGTTTCTTACTTATATTTTTAATGGCGGTAGCCAATACCAAACGGTTAATTGTTATAGGTCTGCAATATCCTTATTATCAGGACCCTTAGATGATGACTTGATTACAAGGTTCTGTAAGGGCGTATACAAACTTAAACCTCCCATACCTCGTTACAACATAACGTGGGATGCAAATATTCTATTAAATTATTTATCTTCTTTATATCCACATAGTGAAATCACATTAGAACAACTTACAAAAAAATGTGTTACACTTTTGTCTCTTGTTACTGCACACCGAGTGCAAACCTTATCGAAAATTAAGATTAATAATATAATTTATTTACAAAAACAAATAATTATAAAAATTCCGGAACTGATTAAAACATCTAGGGCTGGATCTCGTCAACCAGCCTTACACTTACCTCATTTTGAAGATAGAGTATCCATTTGCCCGGCAGCAACATTAACTGCCTATATTAATAGCACTAGTAACATCAGAGATTCTAATAGTTTATTGATTAGTTTTAGAAATCCTCATAAACCTGTTTGTGCACAAACAATAAGCAGATGGATTAAATCAACCATGAAAGACAGTGGAATTGATGTATCCATCTTTTCTGCTCACAGTACCCGCCATGCAGCAACATCAATTGCATATAAGAATGGAGTCAATGTTGACCTAATAAAGAAAACAGCAGGTTGGAGCGGTAATTCCACTGTCTTTGCCAAGTATTATAATCGTCCGGTTGTAAATAATGATGATTTTTCTCTGCTAGCAAGGACGCTAGATACACTTTAAAGATATGTAATTTTTTTATTATTATTTTTTGTATAAATACAAGTGATCACATTAAATTGTTGTATTTTTATAAACATTATCCATGATAATAAATATTTCCCTTCTCTCAACATCTACATAGTTAATTATTATATTAAGTAAATTAGGTAAGTATACTAATCTTGAGGACGAAGCACGAGTATAATTAATGATTAAACGAACTTACCTTAGTGAAGTTCAATCATAATTATACGAAGTGCTTCGTCCGAAAAGATTAGTATGCACTCCCGCCCACCCAACAAACTGTTGAAAACAGTTTCCCGGTATTATGGAAATATTTATTTGCTCTAAACTTAATGACGAGAGCGCGCCAATATGAGCTCGGAGGTAAAGTCGGTATTGGCGGGAAATAAATACACGGTCAGTTTTTTTTTTCTGATTAAAATAAAAAATGTGTCAAAAAAATCACTTCCGGTCTAATAAAGGTACTTCTACAGACCTTAGACCGGAAATGATGAGTTTCTTTCTAAAAATAGTGCTAAATGTGGCAACACTTAGGCGTTACTACATAGTTAATTATTATATTAAGTAAATTAGGTAAGTATACTAATCTTTTCGGACGAAGCACTTCGTATAATTATGATTGAACTTCACTAAGGTAAGTTCGTTTAATCATTAACTATATACTCTTTAAATACATAAAGCTTCAATATTTAATATTAATTTTATCCTAAAATACAATATTATGTACTAAGCAAATTTTGTACCGCAGTCACACTGCCTCAGTCTTCATAGTATTATTACTTTGTTCAATGTATTAAATCAAAAATGGGAAAAACACGTCAAAGTAGAGAAGAACGGCTGGAGAAAAAGAGGATTGGAGACGGAAAAGAAAGGCAAAGTTAAAAATAATCCTGAAGAACATGAGAAACAAAAAAAAGAAGACATGGATAGGTATCACAAAAAAAAGGCACAGAATTTTTTTATTTTGACCTACCAAAAGCGTGCGTAGAACCAATACCAATGCAACCTTTCATAGCCCTGAATAATCCACCTGCACACGAAGAAACAAGCCTTCCACTTTCCAGCTGCAAAAAGGAGTAACAATAGACATGCCAACGTCTCCGACAATTTGGTCATAGATTCAGATGATAAGTTTCTGGGTGAAAATTTCAACTTATGAAATTAATATAACTCCATCTACATCAAATGCATTACTTTCTACACTGAATAAAAAGTCTTATTTCAATTCGGACTCTGATGATGAAAATATTTGTTAAGTATTTATAAAGTTATAGAAAGACTGCTGAATTAAGGCTGATTATACGTGTGATCTCAGTAGTCATAAATTTTTTATGTTATATGGAGAAATAGTTTTCTTGTTTTTGTATAAGATTTTTTGTATTATCTTTTCAAATTTTTTTGTTGTTTATTCTAAATGCTCAATTATTATTACATAACTTTAACTTTAAGGTAAGAATATGAAGCCTAACTTAACCTATTAAGACATAGTACTAGTTTTTTTTATATTATGTTACTGTGTCATCAATGTTTCTGATACCAAAATAGTTGATTACTAAAAAAATAATTCATATACATAAGTTCATTACCGCATTTTTTATTTGCATTATATGAAAATTTGCCATCAAAATCAGTAATTTCAGTGGCTTTTATTATCATTTCGGTGGCGCAAATTTAAAAAAACAAAATTCTCCGAAAGTACTATGTTCTAAAGGGTGCCTCACAAATTATTAGATTCGCAGCATCTTAATCTATAATCTAGCGCATTTGGTTTGGGTGAAATGTGAAAAAATAAATTCGCCACCGCAATGACGGAAAAAAGTCCGCTCTGAAAATTTACCCGTTAACATGTCTATATAATACTATGCCAACGTCAGAAAATGGAAATTGTAAAATAAAATTTTTGACTCTCCATACAAAATGACCCATCAGCTGATCGAGTTAGTATGGAAAGTTGATTTTTTTCTTACAATTTTCAATTTCTGACCTTGGCATAGTATTATATAGATATGTTAACATGGGTACGTTTCGGTAATATATACATATTACCAAACATTCTGTATAATAATATACCTACAAATTTAGTGTGATACGATAATCAAAAGAGTATTTATTAAGCTGACTTTTCTTATTTTATTAATACTTTATTTAGTAAGATAAGTTTTCTTTAACATAGAAAGTTACGGATTGTACGGATACATAGATGATATTGCAATTGAACCAGGAGATTTTTCATATTCAACCCGAGCATCTGTCCTGCCCAGCATCATCTATTATAGCTCCGTTACATTAATGAATGACGTATAAATAATGCGAGCGTAAGTACATACATACGTATTAGCTTTATGGATGGGTTGCTATTAGAACTAATAGAACTATTATTATTTAAGCAATATTGTTTATAAAGAATATGTGAGTGTTTTCTATACCAGTTCCGGCCCTTCTATGTAAAGACTTAATTAATCGTGTTGACAATCAACGTGATGATGACGTCACAAGATTGGGCCATCCTATGCTAGACCATCATCATCATCATCATCAGCTCACTTTTTGTCCCCACTGCTGGGGCACGAGCCTTCCCTATGGATGGATAGGGAGAACGGGCCATAAACCACCACGCGGGCCCAGTGCGGATTGGTGGTTATTAACGACTGCTAATGCAGCCGGGACCAACGGCTTAACGTGCCTTCCGAAACACGGAGGAGCTCGAGATAATACATTTTTGGTGACCCATCCAATGTCTGGCCTTTGCGAAAGTTGCTTAACCTCAGCACTTGCAGACCGGGCGCGTTAACCACTGCGCCATCGAGCTCCTCGATGCTAGACCGTACCGTCTTAACTTGACCGACTGTCCAGACCACAGACTGAGTTCTGTGGTCCCAACTCCCAACGCGTGTCGATTAGCGTATCTAGCAGTACCTAATATGTTGCGTGCGCGCTGCACTCCGCAATACACGCTCGATTTAATGCTTGAACGCATCGCTGTTCCGTTCCGTATCGACTGCCATTCGACAGCGGCCGGAAATGCAGATCGTGTTTTTTTTGTCGTCAATTTAGATGTTATGTTTTGATGTTAATTCGGATGTCGTTAATTTATTTGTAAAATTTATTTTCTAGTCGATTTCTTTTAATCGAACTTGACATGAATGACAGCATGGATGACAGAATGCTGGACTGCCTTTCGTTTTAAAGAACAACCAGTATAGCTAACTATAAAGGAACGGGTTCGCAGTATACTAAATTGACATCACACCTTACAGTGTTCGCAGTGCATATCGGAACATACCCTATTTAGCTGATTTGACATAGGTATATCTGTGTTTAATTAAAGATTACCCCTAGCCTTCAAAGTAAACGTGGAATAAAGTTACACGTGGTTAAAGATGCCCGCCCATGTCCTATAAACGGTGACCAATTTTTTAGTCGATGAAAACTAAACGTATGAAAGATATGAAAACACGTTGGCGGGCGCGCTTAGTATTTTATAAATACTTTTTCTGATAAAATACTTTTAGTAATATATTAGTAGAAATATATAAAATAAATGCGTAAAATTAAGCGTGTCATTATTAGTCCAACATCACATTGGTAGATGGCGACTCTTTCTTTGCACTGCACTGGCCTGTATCTATACAAGATGTGGCAAATGCACAAGTCGTGCGAGCCAAACAATTAAAAAAAAAAAAACTGAAATGTAATTTCATTTGAGAAGATGACCAGTGGTGCCAGATTAGGCGAATTATCGCCATTTAGGCTACCCTGAGGGGTCAAATGGCGATCTAAAAATCCAATCGGCTACCAGTAGCCATTTAGGCTACCTAGAAAAAAAGATCGGGCTATTTATGCTACTTCAGGATTACCCCTTGTTGATAATTATTTATATGCTTGTAAAGGAACGTAACATGCACGTCCACCGTTCTTTCCATGAATACTGCTTGCTTTCATAATGCATTTACTATTTGTAGGAGTGAGATAGATATAGACAAACGCGCATGACGACGAAAAAAAATATTTCTACTATTCTACATAAAATGATTATAATATATCTGACTAGTCTGTATACTACCCGCTACCCGGACAAATTAAGTGGCACCTCGCTGTGATGCAATTGCCTAGAGCACCGCAATGAGACGTAATGAATCCAGGTGTCAATTTAATTCGTCCGGGTAGTAACAATAAAATTTAATGAACTGGCGGGCGGCGGCGCGCGGATTTATTTAGTGATTGTTTCATATATTATGTAAAAAAAAAATGTTTCCCACACTCGCACCAATTATCTAGTCCCAAGAAAAGCTTCCTTAAGAAATTCAATTTTAACTAGACAACGGATAAAAAAAAGATAAAAAGTTTGTTATTGTTTATTGTTTGAAAATTCTGTGTTGTTTGATCTGATCAAAGGTTCTAAATGGGTGAACACGGTAAAAATGCGAAACACTATCGCGATGAATAGGAGAGAATTCCTTTACTTGTCAAACTAAAAAATATTAGGCGATTTAGGCTACTCGGTAGGCAAAATTAGGCGAATTGAGTTAGCTCATATCTGGCAACCCTGAAGATGACCGCCTTTTTGTATGTTATCAACAAACAGCTTTTGTGAGATTCGAAATCGCCAAGATGGAAACGTAAGTTTAATTTTATATAGATTTCTAAAAGAATTTAAGAAAGTAATTATGATTTTTACTCCGCGGGTTTCGCGACAATCTGGACGACAAATATGTATGTAACTCGCAATTTAGGTTAGAATAACAAACAAATGTAATAAAAATCATCAGTGATCTTTTCACGAATTTATGTGTAACTAACTGATACACTGATTGTATTTCTGACTAAATTTACAAGTTTTAGTCGTATCGCAATGTTCGTTCACTGTCACCTTAAAATTTAATATTTCTTTCTGAACGTAACCTAACAAATTTTTTGGGTTTTCAGGGATCAAGAGATAGAGAACAATTTAAGTACACCGCTAATTTTGAAGCATTGTTTTAAAGATATTAAACAAGTCGATGGAAGTGTTGTGAATATATCTGCAACATGCAATGTATGTTCAAAAGTTATAAGGGGTAGAACACTACCACTAACTAAGTAACTAAGTAACAACTTCCACTACGAATTTCTTGAAGCATTTAAAGGTAGGTTTTTTATACAGATGCATATTTTGTATAGGAGATAATAAGTTTACTTACTAAATATTTTTCTATTCCATCAAGATTATTATCATAAGTTATCAATAGAAATAATAAATTTAATAATTTTATTTTTTTAAATACACTCGCTCTGTCACTGTAATGTAACTAATCTCCTTTTTTTGTTTTATTATAGAGGAAAGGTCACACAGATCAGTTGCAGGATTATGAAAAAGTTAAAAATACAACACTTAAAAAAAGAAAACTCACTCAGATTAATAGTGACAGTAGTTCAGAATCAACAGTACTACCTAAAAAATTAAAGCAGTCTACTCTTACAAATATTGCAACTGGTTCCAGATCTGTTAATTTGGACAAGTTGATTGTACAATTTATTGTTGAAACTATGTCACCAGTATCCATAGTGGAGTCAAAGGCTTTTAGAGCTTTGATCGCAGGTGCACAGCAACTAACAAAGCCTCCAAAAGTGATGTGCCGTCGTACAGCTAAAACTAAAATTAGCGAAGAGTATGATGAATACAAGATAAAAATTAAATTAGATTTGAATGCTATTGAATTTGTGTGCAGTACGGCTGATATTTGGTCCTCCTCTAGACGGAGTTATTTAGGGGTTACAGTCCATTGGATCCATAATGAAACCTTTGAGAGGAAAAGTGCTGCCATAGCTTGCAGAAGATTTAAAAGGGCTCACACATATGATAAAGTTGCAGAGCTAATAGCTGATATACATTCAGACTATGACCTAAAACTATCTAAAATTGTTAAAACAGTTACAGATAATGGTTCAAACATGGTTAAGGCTTTTGATGTATTTGGTAAGTCAGATTCAGAAATAGATAAAAATGAACATGTTTCACATGCATATGAAGAAGATCTGGAACAAATATCACTCGATGAAAGTAATGAAAATGATGATTCACTGCTATTACTACAAGCTTTTCAAGATATTTTATCAGATTTAGAAAGTGATTGCCTTCTGCCCGGACATGAAAGATGTGCTACACACACTTTACATTTGATTGCTAGTACAGATTTCAAAAAAGCAAGATTAAAAAATTCTTTATATAAGAAAGTGCATGACGGGGCCTTAGCTAAATGCCAAGCTCTCTGGAATTTATGTCGTAGATCACCAAAAGCAAGTGAAATATATTTGGAGATGACAGGAAAGTCACCAACTTCTCCGTGCGCAACTCGGTGGAACTCTTATTATAATTCTATACAAGATCTTTTAACTGTGCAGAACCGTCTTACTGAAACAATGAAAATGTTAAAATTACCACCATTAAATGGAAATGAAATTCACTTTTTAAGTGAATATGTAGAATGTTCAAAGCCTATAGCAGAAGCTATTCAAAGTCTGCAAGGGGAAAATGATACCTATTATGGCTGTCTGTTACCTGAGTTAATAAGAATTCAACATATCATTAAGGGTCTTAGATCAGAAAATCTAAAATACTGCATTACTCTTCTTGATGTCATTGAAGAAAACCTAAACAGGCGTTTCAAAAAGTTTTTGCAGCTGGAGCCTGCAGCAAGTGATGCAATTTTAGCCTCAGTATCACATCCGTTTTTTAAAATGAAATGGGTACCAAAAGAACGGAGGGAATATGTTAAAGAACTTATCCTGACTGAAACACGAAAAATTAACCGATCTGAAAAACAAAAGTCTGAGGCCTTAGACAGTATTGAGGGTAATATAAAAAAAAAGTCAAAAGATGAATCTTATTATATGTTTTTAGAGGATTCTGATTCCTCTATTGCAAGTGGTGAAAATACGGGATCTACTGGCAGCACTGCTGACTTAGAAACACTGCAATACCTAAATAATAAAGATAGTAGCTTAAAGAGCTTAAATACTTACCCTACAATAAAAATTTTTTTTTTGAAATATAACACCTGTTTGCCAAGTTCTGCCCCTGTGGAGCTCTTTTCTTTTGGGGGTATGATTCTAAGGCCTCATCGTAGAAAGATGAGCGATGAAATATTTAAAAACTAGTTTTACTTAAGTCTTTTACTTAAAAATATAATATTTTGTCTTGTCATATTTCAGCGATTGTTGCCCGGCGTCCAGTGCCGGCATGGCACGGCGTGGCTTGGCAAAGGATTTTCTTACTAAACAAGTTATTTTGACACTTTTTTCAATGAGTTCATGTAGAATTCATATCACTTTATTCTGACATGATTAGAATTCATGAAATAAGTATCAAAATAACTTGATTAGTAAGAAAATCCTTTGCCATGCCACGCCGTGCCACGCCGTCAGTAGGCGCGGGCATAACACGATTTATTCGTAAATAACTTAATGTTATTATTTTTATTTTTATTTATATTTATTATATTTTTATTTTATTTATATTTATTGTTTTATTCGTAAATAACTGAATGTTAAGTTATTTACTTACGTAAATAACTTAATGTTAAGTTATTTACATACGTAAATAACATTAAGTTATTTACGAATAAATCGTGTTATGTTATGTAACGTGTGTGTTATGTTATCGTGTTATGCTTGTTTTATGTCAATTAAGAAAAATAAACTTAGAATTCATTAAAATAAAATCTTGTTTTCTTACAAAAGTATTTGTATCTTAAGAAGTATTTAGAAGATACGTATTTGGTATTTAGTATTTCAGATACTATTCTCGAAAGTATTTTGTATCTGGTATCTGAAATACTTTATTTAAAAGTATCTTGCATTTTGTATTCCAGATACTTTGTACAGGGTATTTTGTACATCTCTGGTCTCAGTAGACAAGATTAAAATAGCAGAATAACCGCCTTGATTTCTTATGAAAAACTGGTAAACAGTGTGTAATCGATACAGGGCTGCGATGGACGGCGGACGGGCGTCGTATCAGGTGGCGCCACTTTCAACCCCACTAGTGTCATCGGAGTGGTGTGACCTAGCTGCTCGAGACCTAGTGAAAGTGACCCCACCGCGCCATAGGTATCTATCCCACTTTTACTTTGAAATTGCCTAAATGATACGACCTATTTATTTTAGTGGATACAAAAACGTAAGTTTCTAGTTTATAATAATGTAACATGGTCACAGGGTATGATATAATATGCGAATTAGACGAGGACACCACGGGAGATATGAAAGCTGTTTTTTCTTAACATTCCTTTTTGAAACTAGTCATAATCTTTTCAGGACATTTTTTTCAATTACCTATGAATTAAGAAAAATGTCCTGATTAATTAGGACTTCGTCACACCTGATTTTAATTGACGATAAGGCTGTAACCCAAACCGAGTACACAAACATGTACCTCTTGCTGGGAATCAAACCCGGGAACTCTGGGTCTGCGCCCGTTGGTATTAACCACTAGACCACAGAGGCGGTTAAACATTTAGCTACCTATACATATATGTATATTCAGATCGTATTTTGGGCTAGACTATAGACTATTCTTTACATTCAACTCCTGTTGACTCCTACGTGTATTGTTTTATGGAGTTTGATATCTAATTATCTCTCCTATTAAGTAGCCTTTGCTTGAATCTCCAACTGAACCCGCCTAGGCGGCTTGGTAGACTTTAATGGCTGGGGTTGGATTTGGGTGTTTAATCCATTCCCAGCCATGCAATTACCATGAATTGTACTACAGAAGTCTAGTAAAATTACTGCGCATGGAGGCGTAACTAAAGTTCTAGAGTCGACAACACGCAAGTCAAACATTTTTTGTGTATTATTGTGTATTGTATAACTGTATGTACGCGAATCGAAACTCAATTCCACCCTCGATAACGTAATAAATGTAGCAGAGTAATAAGTAAATTATACTGTGTTCTCGGCAAAAATAAAAACGCAAAAGGTTGAGACATTTTTTTTAATTAAAAAAGTTGGTTGTTTTATGTACAATATTTGTAAAAACATAAAGAACTTAAAACTAAGGGATGTTATACAAAAACTTTGCTGCACATTCTGAAAAAATGCAGATTATTATCTTATATCGATCTTTGTTTCTCGTAAACTAGCTACTTTCATGCGAGACAATATATTCGCCAGTGAGGCTGAGGTGGCTAGTGCAAGTTTTATTAACGTTTATATCACATCATCATTAAAGCCGCGCTTCCGGTAACAAACAAGATAAATTGCAATAAATCAGAATAAAACTCGCACTCAGCACTCAAGATTTTCCACATAATTACACATATCCAAAAAGGGATGTGCTTTTTAGGAAAATGGAAGAAGAACGTCGTTGTAATTTCCTACCTAAGAAGGGCCTCATCATGTGCCTATAAACGTTCCGCTGGTAGGCCTGGCCCTTCCCAAATTAATAATAGCATATGGGCAGATTGGGTTAAAGGAATGCCATCTAACGACGACGACTGGCACAGCTTCAAACATCACTGAACACTAGTACTTTGGCAAAGCAAGGAATTAATAGTACAGGAGAAGCTTGGCAACCTCTAATTATGTTATTTATCTTTATGGAGCCTGCTGAGGTTCCCCGCTTCAAGTAGCACTTCGACTCGTCGAGATCTTTTGTGCAACCCCATGCTTTCCATCTTTTTCCTCTGTAAAGAATACATAGGCGCGTATGAAATACAACAGTACGACGCTGAACGATACGCGCCACCGACGTTCGGCGTCGTCGTACTTTAGTATTTCATAAGCGTCATGTATTTAAGCGTACGCGACCGACGTACGCACGTAATTGAAATAATATGTAGTGTTAACCGCTAACTCAGTCAGAGTTAAGGGGGTGCAGCGCGGACGCAAAACTGCGAGTTTCAAGTTTCTTTATGATAGCGAGCGAGCGACGCGTGGCAGTGGTGTGACAACGGCGCACGACTACGAATACGCACGCACACTAATATCTATACAGAGTTGGTTGGTGATTTAATTAGAGCAATGTTTACTTTTGTAAAATCATAGGCGTTTGAGTAAAAAATAATAAAAGCCTTAATATTTTCATATTCATATTTTTTTAATGAAAAATAAGACAACAGTGGCCTGCGGAATATCAATACAGACATTTTGATGTCGGATCATTGTTTCATTTGTGCTATATTTACAAAGTTTCTGAAGAAATAAGTTTTTAGATATCATTACTTTTACGTATTGTTTATGCAGTTTCTAGGTATTTGTTTCAAATTCCAAGACAACCATGGCCTTGTGAAAGGATCAAGCTAACCTACACTAGTTCTTTTAATGTACATGACCCATTCAGCGCCTAGCACCAGTGATTTAAAAACACGTAAATTTTCGAAATTCCGCGCGTCACCCCCTTAAGGATTAAGGATGCCAACGTCTTCCGCTAACGTCTTTGACAGCGAAGAGACTGACGTCTTCTGTTTTCGGATAGACCGATCCCAGGAGGAGTCCCATTATTTTTGATTCACAGTCGCACAGTATTAAGAAATGATGATAATGTTATTATGAGACGATACTAAAGTGTTCAGTGACTTTCGCTAGCCGTACCAACGTTAACGTGCCACTCGAAGCACGTAGAAGCTCGAGATGTTTTAATTCGGTGACCCGCTGACCACGGCTTAGCGAAAGTTGCTTAACTCGCGATATCGCGACTAAACCGCGCCGCTGCGCCATCGAGCTCCCCTACTTAACCTCCGTGAAAGATGTTAAACCTTTAGTTAGCAAATGCTTTTTGTAATGTTCAACAATCTCTTAACAAATAAAACAGGTACCAGTATTACAAAAGAAAAACATTGTTGCAATATGAAAAGAAGAATATAGAATGTTAGACAGGCGCCGGAATAATTATACAATCACTATAATAGAACTTAATTGGAGCCTTTGTATTATAAAAGTAAACAAGACACATCATCACAACATAAAATATAATTCTAAAATATTTTATTATATAGCACTTTTTATTATAAAAGGTTAAACGATCAAGTGATAAGAGATTCTCCTATATTTAGATTTGATTGCATGTCAAAATATTTATTATGTTAAAGTTTAAAAGTTAAAAAATCCAAATTTAAAAAAAAAACTATAAGTAAGTACTTAACTTTTTAATTTAGACATCACCTTCGATTTCTTCAAAAAATGGCAATTCTTCGGTGGATGTATGGTGGACATGCAATGTTAAAGTACTGAAGTCTGTACTTTCATCGTACAGAGAGATTTACCATTCAGCAGACTACTTAAAACTGACAAACACATGCAATAAATGTTAAACCATATGTAATGGACATAAAGTTCAAAGTCTATTGAAAAAATTGTCAGTTTGTTGTAGCCTGTAGTGCAGCCGTGTGTACTGTGTACCTACACAATATAAAAAATAAACTCACAGACAAGACGACAATTAATTAGAAAACGTTAATAAATAATCATTGTTTTAAAAGGCGAGTTTTTGTACCATTTGTTATAAGCAATTAAAATTATTGAAAATCAATTTCACAATCAATGTTGTAGTTTTAATGTGGCACACAAAACAAAGGTGTTTTAATTTATTTTCTGTGGCACTATCACCTGTGTTAACAAACACCTATCCCTACCGACTTACAAACACAATATATAACATTTCTCCATTTCAAATGAGAAATATATAAAGTTGTCAAAGAGCTCTTACATTAAATACGATGTCGCAAAATGTCGAAACACAAACATAAAGGTGCATCCACACTGCAGTAACTTTTTGGACAGCAACGTTTCCGAGTGTTTTATTTACAACTTTAAAATAAGAATTTGTATTTACTTGACTATAATCATGACGTCAAGTTGCATGTCGTGCAAAAAGTAAATTTAGTGTGCACGCACCTTAAAACGTTCAACACTACACACCTAACCTATTAAACACGTTCCTAGTTATAGTTAAATTGTTAGCGTTCTTCGCACCTAACCTAGCTTTAACCCCATTCGCACCTTCTGGCATAGATAGTCGCCTCTCGGGCTTGTTAAAGACTGTTGTTGTAGGCCTCTGCACGACCTTTTGTTGCACCAAAGTGAGTTTTTGACTATTCTCGATCTCCTTGTACTCGACGTGACTAGAGAACTTGACTGACTTAGCTTTGGCTGCGGCGAGCTTCTCCTTGATGCTGACAGGGGCCTGGTCCGCTCGCATCGTGCCCACGGCGATCCTACGTACGTTGTTCTTGGTGGTAGTGACGGTGACCGATTTGTTCACGACCGGTTGGTTCTTCAGAATGCCCTCGTACTTGAGCGCGTCTTTAGGCACCGGGATCGCTTTTTCGGCAACAACATTCTCGGTCTTGGAACCCAAGCGGGCGAAGACAGGCTTCGCGATAGTGCTGGTGGCTGTTGTCTGGGTTATCTTGACCGCCTCAGAGTTACCGAGCCTTGAAAACACGGTTTGCTTGCTGAGAGTCTGCTTGCTGAGAGTCTGCTTGCTGAGAGTCTGCTTGTTGAGAGTCTGCTTGTTGAGAGTCTGCTTATTGGGAGCCTGCTTGTAAATTGTGTCTGGAAATAAGAACGAAGCTTTATTGATTTATCTATTTAGTTTTTTTATTATTTCAATGTGCTGTGGAACCTGGATTTATTAAAAGTTTCTCTAGCATTATTGTTGTTTGATTATTTTTTACATTCAACCAATTAAAGAACAGACAACAACATAAATAGTTATTTATCAAAAACGTAACATATTTTCAAGCAATAATATGCAATTACATTTTATTTAAACACATTATATAAAAAATTCAAATTGGTAGAGGGCTCAGACAGGGCTATCCGCTATCACCAAAGCTTTTCCCATCTGTTCTTGAAGAAATCTTTAGAGGCTTGGAATGGGACAACTATGGGATAAATATAGACGACAAATATACATAACCTCAGATTTGCGGATGACATAGTACTATCAGACAAACCAGAAACCCTACAAACAATGATTCAAGACCTTGCTTACAAAAGCAAAGAAGCTGGTTTAAGCATAAACAAGGCCAAGACTAAGTTAATGACCAACATAACAGAATGCTATATCACTCTTGATGGCAAACAACTTAAAATACCAAAACTTATGTCTAACTAATGTCATTCAAGGATCAAATGCAACAGGAAATCGAAAGAAGAGTAACAAACTCTTGGAAAACATTTTGGTCTATGAAAAATATAATGAAGAACAAAAAGTACTCCACCAAAAATTTTTTTTTTTTAATATTGTAAATTATATAACACCTGCATCTTACCCATAAAAACATACTGATGCCAGACTAGAACAAACACCCAGAAAAACATGCTAAGTTAAAGGTTTGCCAAAGGTCCATGGAAAGGAGCATATTAGCATAGTAGAATAAAACAAGTAAGGTGACTCGGCCCCGAGCGAGCGATAATCACCTAAACATGTAGGGCTGTCGCTTTTAATTAGAATGAGGTATCTACATATAAAATAAGAACATACTTAGAAATATGAATTCATGGATTCCAGAGAACCCCCGATCTATCTAAACTTAGTTTGTCAACTGTACAACGCAACAACTTACAATAGGCAAGTAGGTACGGTCAACAGCACATCACGGTAAACACTTGCAGTTCGATATTAGTACTTATGCCCACAACATAAGAGCGGTACAAAGTCCAAAGTGTTTAGTCTGACTGTACCTAATTAGTCTCTTGTTTTCGCGGTAGGGTGTACCGTGTAATCTAATAAATTAAACTTACAAATCCGTAGGTACATGTATTTACTCTTCTAATCCACTAAATCTGGAGCAGAACTTAACTCTTTCGGTAAATAACTACCTAACACAAAATTATGTTATATTAGGATAGGCAGGATTTTTTTTGTAGCCATCGTTGACTTACGTTTAACAAATTATAACCTGCGAGCGAGCGGCAGCGGCGCAGCGACGAAACACGCAGGCGAGCGCGCGCGGCATTACGTACAGCTCAGCTGCGACTGACTAGCGCATCATTAGCATCAATAAACTTTGTCAGTGTGTGCGTGCGACGATGCGTACGGACGGACTGGCTCAGCCGCGCTCACATACAAGCCGCGCTCGGTGCGTATGTATGAAGATACCATACTTGTTTTATTCTACTATGATATTAGGGTATATCAGGCTGAATAAAAAACGAGCTACAGATATTAGAAAAATTACAAAATGGGAGGATATCGAAACAAAAGTTAACATATTGAAGTGGAGGTGGACAGGACACATGTTCAGGGAGCTAATACCAAAATGGACTAAAGAGTTATCAAACTGGACTCCCTGACAAAGTACAAAGAGGAAAAGGGGCAGACAACCCCAAAGATTGCTGGCCCACTGTAGACAAGGCTGGCAACAAATAGGGATACCTGAAGGTAGTCGAAGGAGGCCTTTGGGTCCAAAGACACACTGCACAGGGGACTGTCTTAATTTAAATTTATTTCGTTAAATAACAATATAATTTGTTAAATAAAATTACAATTTTCTGTCAGCTAATAAAAGGCTTTGAAATTGAAATTGAATATAAAAAATTAAAATATAACAAATTAGGTATGTTCTATACCTATTAAATAAGAAGAATAACTATTAAAAATAACTATCACCTTACCTTCTTTGACTAAAGGCTTAGTTAGTCCAGCGAAACGTATAAGACGCGCCTTCTTCATGCTGGCATCTTCATTACTCCTATGGAGAAGAAAAATTAATTCAATTGAAGCATATCATGATTTCATACAGTTTATAACATTTTATATTTATTAATTATATTATTACCATACTTTTAATTTTAGTAGTGATTTTTTTTAAAGTAGTATTTAAGTAAACTTAGAAAACAAAATAGGTTACCTAGTCTCCACCAATTTTCTCTTATGTGAAGCCGTCGGCGATGTCTCTTGGCTCTGGGTGTTGCGTGTATAATGCTCAAGGATCCGGCTAGCCGCTAAAATAATACATATTTTTTATAAAATATATCCTAAAGATCTATCATTATAAGATGTAGTCTTAATATATAATGCTTAACGAACTTTCAATTGATTGTAAGTAGCACAGATAAAAAACCCACAGAGCTGTATAATGCTGTTTAAAAACAAACATAGTAATTAAAATTCTTCCAAAAATGTTTTCTTCCAAAATGCTATTTTGCTCATAACACTAAGTTACTTTACAAAATCCCAGTATCTAAATCTTCTTCAATACTCTTTTCAGTCCTTGGAACAGAGAGCTGTATAAAGCATTGAAGGATAAGGAAGGTTTGAGGTAAATTAATGTAAAATTAAGACATTTACTAACGTGATGAGGGCTGAGCGATTGTGGAGCGTCCCGTGACAGCGGCAACAGGTACTTTGTTAGCAGCAGTGGTGGTGTTCAAAACTCTGTCACGTGCTGTGTTCTCATGTACTTGCTTAGCATGTCTACAAATAATAAATATTATATGCACACATATTATATTTACATCGTAGGCTACATCATCACTTACCATCAGGTGAAATAGTAGTCAAATGAAAGCCTATCAAATTTTAAAAAATAAAAAAAATATGCATTTTTGTTACATTGACAATTTTGTAAACATTTTAATGTAATAGCAATAAATTGTGTAGTGGTTGTAGCCTCATAATTTATTTATTTTTATTTATTAGTTGTCAGTTAATGCAGCCCCATAGATAAAAACTTTACATACTAATACAAATATTTAAAAAAACTTCTGTTGATATATAGACAGACACTCAATAAATAGGTAATGTTAGTATGAATTTATTTAACAATTTTAATTTAAACATTCATAATGATGGTAGTAACTAGCCAACAATCAACTCTGGATGAGAATAAATATGTTTCAAAATACTTCAGTACCTTTTGGGGTCAATATTGTAACTGGATTGGTGAAATAAAGCAATGTTATACCTCAAAATGGCAATGACATCTCCCATCCGGCTGATACCCATGTCCCTGAGATACTCTTTGTTGAGGTCAAGCAGCATATCATTTTGGATGCGGTTTTCAGTAAAGGTGAGGGCATATGTGGCAGCCACATCTGAAGGAATCCCAGCTGATGTGAAGAAGCTCACCCATAAGCCTGAATACATGTAGGGAAGCCTGGTGGTAGGATGGAATGCCACTTTGAGGAAGGCCAAAGGGAAGATCTTCCTCCGAGCTGGGTGGTATAGCTCGGGGACCGAGGTCCAACGGATGTTAGTTGGAGGTGCTATATATAGCGAAGGCAACGGTGAAACTTCGCTACCGCGATGCAGGCTTCCCATACTAATTCACTGTAGTAGTATGGGCAACGTCGTGGATATGCGTTTGTGGCGCCATCTGTTGACACAGTTGAGAAGGTGTTTGCTTCGTGTCAATGTGCGGCGTATACGGTAGGTGGCGCCGCCACATCACTCCCCCCTGAGACCGGAGGTCGAGATGCCAGTGAGTGTGCTCAGCAGTCAGTGCGTCAGAGCTTGCAAGTGCCAGTGGAGAGTGCTGCTGCAGGATGCCCCAGTCTACGGTGAGTCGAGACGGGTGGGGTGAAGGCGCGTTGCCAGTGATGCAGTGTGCTGCTCCTGTCTGCGGTGAGTCGAGACAGGTGATGATGACGGTGTGTCCGAGCTGCTGGTGTGCAGGACTGCCACGCCGGAGTGATGCGGCCGACATTGATGCACCGGTCGTGGGCTGCGGAGACCAGGTCGGGATGATGCCGTCGAGTGTGCCGGAGGTCCAGGAAGCGTCGTCCATGATGCTGCGGTGGAACCTTGTGGCTTGATTGCTGGCTTGCTGTGACTGCTGGCGAAGGTATCTGGTGGATGGGGAGGTGATGGATGGGCGCTGCTGCGACGATGTTGAAGGTGCTTCTGTGCTCCGTAGGGGTCACCACTGTAGGGAAGCTTGGTGGTACATCACGTCGGGGTCACCACTGTAGGGAAGCCTGGTGGTAGGATGGAATGCCACTTTGAGGAAGGCCAAAGGGAAGATCTTCCTCCGAGCTGGGTGGTATAGCTCGGGGACCGAGGTCCTACGGATGTTAGTTGGAGGTGCTATATATAGCGAAGGCAACGGTGAAACTTCGCTACCGCGATGCAGGCTTCCCATACTAATTCACTGTAGTAGTATGGGCAACGTCGTGGATATGCGTTTGTGGCGCCATCTGTTGACACAGTTGAGAAGGTGTTTGCTTCGTGTCAATGTGCGGCGTATACGGTAGGTGGCGCCGCCACAATACATATTCAAAAAAATCTTCACTCAGTCAGGATACATATACTAATATTATTTATATAATAATTTGTCACTTATTGGTAAAACACAATTTTACAGGTTATGGGTTTTATCAAAAAAAGAATAAGGACATGTCATGAAGGGAATGTAACATAATTAACTTGACAATACCATAAATAATTTGTAGTTACATGTGGTATTTTTTACTTTGTAATAGAATAATTTTAATAGTAATGAATTAAATATTTATAAATATTTTCAATGTAGTGTATGTATAATGTAAGTAATAAATTACCAATATTGATATGAGTGACAAAATAATGAACTTAGCATAATGCTAACTAAAGTTAGGTTACTTATGCTAATTAAAGTTTATTTTATTATTTAATACCAACTCCTGCATTCTTTAAGCAATGACGCGAATGCAAGACTTTCAGCAGTTGCCCAGTCTATGTTGCTACCGGAATTTATACTTTCTATTCTGCCATCAAGTATTCTTCTGACTTTATTATTGAGATTAAAACTACTTGGAATATTGCTATTTATGTGTACACCTAATTTTTTTAGCTCATCTCTGAACCAATATAATTGGAGTAAAGAAGAACGTCTTGCTTATGATCAAGCTAAAAAACGTACCGATGATTATTTATCTACCCTTGAAGAAAAACTTCATCAAGGCATCCAAATCGGCCATCAAAAAGGTAAAATTGAAGGTAAAATTGAAATTGCAAAAAATTTACTTAAAGCTGGCATCTCTATTGACGTTGTATCGCAAACTACATGTCTTTCTTTCGATGAAATCAAACAGTTACAGGCAGAAAAGACCACATAGTCCCCTCAATTTATCCCTCTGCTTATTCCTCTAACTACTGATGTGCCATTTAAGAATGTATCCGGCTTTTTAGATAACTCTACTTTCCTTGAAACTTCCTGACTCAAGTCTTTATAAGGCTTTTCTACTTTCTGTTGTAACATTACTGTTTCTTTTTCCTCTTTTAAATTGCTTCTCAAATGATCTAGAAATTTATCAGTTTGTTTAAATTCTGGACATGCTTCTTTTGCAAATGAATATAGGGTTTTTGCTATTTCAGAAAATCTTCCATTTATTATTTTTCCAATTATAGCTGATTGCACTGCCACAGGATCAAAGTTTAGATTTGTCACTGATATTCCTGACTTAATAGCAGTTTTATTTAACACTTTCTTAAATCTATTTGTAATATTTAGTGCATAACCTCTTGCTTCTAATAAAGGTATAGATTGATCTACCGTGGAAATATACTTTTGACCTGTAACTTTTCTAATAAACACGTCAAGTAACATTATCGTACCATTTACATCCACTCTTGCATCTACTTGTGAGATAGAACTTGGAGTGCTCTCAGGTTTAGAACTTAACAATCCACTTATTGAGCTTCTTACCCAACCAAATAAATCATTTATCCATCCAGTCGGCCTAATACCGCTACTTGTACTACGACGATGACGAGTTTGCTCTCTGTGTCTACTATGCCTATGTCTATGCGTTACAGGTTGGTCTGATAACATAATAACTTCTGGACTGCTTTTTGTATGATTGAAGACACCATTATAGACTTGATCCTTATGTTCTTTTTTCACAACATTCACATCTCTTGCAGTACTTATTTCTTCCTGATGCTCTTTTAGAATTATTTCTTTATCAGCAAACTTTATGGATAACGTTTCCATTTTAGGTGTTTCATAAAACTTACTCAGCACTATTGTACACAGATCATCTTGAGTATTAAAAGCATTAGTTATTATTAGATCATTACTATTACTACGGACAAACGTATAGTTTCCTGCTTTTTTTGGTGTTATTAATTCTGTATTTTCTTCTACATCTTGACTTGTTACCACAATAACTTCTTTATCCTTTTCAAATATCAAAGACTGTGGTTTTAAACTCCACTCATTGTTATCAAGGTTGATTTTCATAGGAACATTGTCCATAATCACATGAGTCTTGTTATACCAATTAATCCCATCTTTTAATCTCACAGTAAAATACTCATGTTTTATTATTTTATTGACAGATGGATCTTCAGTTGGCTTTATTTCAGTTACTGTTGCTTTTAATAACAAATCATTTGCAGATTTTAGAACTTGTAATTCAAAACCATTTAAGAACTTACCTTTTGCTTGTTGTACTAAATTTCTCAAGTCAATTGTATCTACTGAACTTTCCACATCAAGATCGTAAATAACTACTTCAGGCATAGCAACTTCAAGTTTTTTATCTCCAGAATCAATCACATATACATTTTCACCACCATTGCCCACTAAATGACTCTTTTGTAGTGGATTATTATGTATTACCTCGTAATTTCCACTTCCTATTGCAACAGTTTCATTGTTTAATAGTGATTGTATAAAGAATGACATTTTATTTAGTCGATTTGCTACAACCAAGTAATCCTTTATAATTTCATCAACTGATTTATTAGTGTTCTCAAGCATATACAAGTTGCCCTTATTCCCTACTTTTATTTCAGTATTATTACCTAGTCTATAAGAAGGATTAGATGCACCAGAGATTGTTATATTAAATTCCTTGTCTGACATTGGTGAAAAATTGAACGTAATTATATGTGAAGTCTTATTTAGTACATTTATATTTCTCACGTCGACATTCTTTATCTGAACAGGTTCATACTCAAATGCAAAAGTATTATTTAAGTTCAATGCTTCAGCAGTATAAATGAAATCAATTTTAGCGTTACCAAGTGCATATGGTACAATATAGTGAAAATCTCCTTTCAATGCTCGATTGTATACAACAGTATTAGGTCTTACCACTATCTGCATCTCATAGGCACAATCTTTATCATCTATTTTTATATGATCTACAAACCTTTCACTGCCACCTTGACCATCTACAAACTTAATATCACTAGTACTGCTATCACATGTAATAAACATACGATCTGCCTTGCCTTTTCTACCTAAAAACCTATTTATTCCGCTCATTCCAAAAGAATTATCTTGATAATAATCTTCAACTTGTCCTACATGTAATTTTACATCTATAGATTCTTTTTCTGGAGCAAATGATGTTAGATCCAAAGTATTCACTCCACCTTCTCCATAAAAATATCCCGTTATAGAGCTTCCCTGTAAAATAAATATATCGTCTTTATTGCCACCGTGATACTTTTTAGATCCATTATTTACTACAAAGATATTTGGATTATCTATAAATCCTTTTACATAATCTTCACCTTCTCCTAAGTTAATTAGAGTATAACCTCCTGTTTTGTTAGTAGATAAGTCAGTTATGCTAATTGCACTTTTACATAAGTAAGATCCATAGTTTGGAACAGGTTCATAATTTCCTTGTGGTAAGCAGAATAACTGACCTCCTCTTGGATTATCAGGCTTTGCTCTGCTCCATTTTATATCAGTTCTTCTTCTATCAAGTAGTACTGTGTTATCTAAATCTTCTTCAAACTTAGTTGTGCATTTCTCAGTGTAACTTGTAACTGTACGTGCCCTAGTACATCCATTAAATCCAGGACTAACACATACCCTCTTGCTCTGTTGTACCTTATTACAAGAATCTACAACTGACTTACCAGTAGGAAAAACATACCTTTGAATATCACTATGCTGCTGTAAGTACTCAAGTCCTTGCTTTACTAGTTGGTTATTAAGCTGCTTTTCTTCTATTAACTCTTCTATATGTTTTTCAGGTTCCATACCAATAAATGCACGTAACCCTTCAATAAATTTTTCACTTCCTTTTAGATGAATAATCTGGTCAATTTTATCAACTTTCTTTACTGCCATGTAAACATCAGTGCCAACAAATACTACAGCGCCAATTGCAGTGCCAATCGGTCCAGTAACAGATGATACTCCTTCTAGTACTTCAAAAGCTTCAGCAATTTCTATGCCAATCTCTGCAGCGTCAACTCCTAAGTAAATACTATCTCCTACTACACCAACCAATGCTTCTTCAGTACCATTTTTAAATGCTTTTACTTGATTTACTAGATCATAAATAACAAAAGCGGAAGTTCCACGAGCAAGGAAAGGTGATGCTGCTTTTAAAGATCTACCAAGTAACAACTTTCCTTCTGAAGCTAATTTGAGCCCTTTAAAAGATGCAGCTTCAGCAACTTTAGCAAATCCTTGACCACCTGCAATAAAACCAACATTAATTGCTACACCTTGATAATCTCCATTTAAAAAGTCAGCTAAAACATTTTTAGCCATCATGCCATGCATAGTCATACCGGAGACTCTTCCTACTCTGCTTAGATGATTCATGATTTTTTGATTACCAATCAGCTTATTAACCAAACTTTGAGATTCATCTGTAACTTTTACCTTATCTGCTAGTTGAATTAGCTGACTTTGCTTTGCCTCTGGCAAATCTTTAATGTAACTAACAAACTTTTCACTATCTATTTTAATCTTATCTAAATCTCTTTTCTCATCTTGTTCTGTATTAAACTCATCCACATCTTCCCAGGTGAATAGACACTCACCTTTAGCTTCTCTCTTACTCCTTCCTGAACTTGTGCTCGGTAAACATTCTTTAGCTGAAACTTTAACTCCTTGTTGTATAGATTTTTGTTTTTGATTAATAGATTTAAGAATATCCACAATACCTTGGTATACTTCTGGATTTTGATTAAGATGTTCTTCAGCTAATTGTAGAGGAGTGTTTCCATTATTATTTGCAATAGTACAATCTGCACCTTTACCTAACAGCAATTTTACTACCTCTGAGTAACCTTCTTGGGCAGCATAATGTAGTGGTGTCCATCCATCTACGTCAACAGCATTAATGTTTGGACTCTTTTCCAATAATGCTTCAATAACAGCTAACTCTCCATTAGAAACAGCTAAATGTAATACTGTTAAGCGATCAGTACCAGAAACAGCATTAACACTTGCACCACTTCTAAGAAATTGCTGTATTTTAGATTCATTTTGCTTTTGTCTTATAGCATTGAATAACTCCTGTGTTGACTTCAGAACTTTTTTAATTAAATCATTAGTCGTATAATATAATGGTACTTTATTATCTTGATTAGCAGCATTAATATTTGCTCCTCCATCTAACAGAGCACTGACGACATTTAAGCTATTCTTGTAAGCAGCATCGTGCAAAGACGTCCAACCATTAATATCAGTGGCTTCAATATCTGCACCATTTTTTAATAGCAGCTTTATAATTTCAGCATTACCATTCTGTGCTGCGTAATGAAGCTGCGTAACTCCATTATCCGTTTTAACATTAATATTTATACCTTTTACTTTCAATAAGATTTCAACAACATTTTTGTGATCATTTTGTGCTGCTAAGTATAGTGGTGTTGCACCTTTATTATCGATCTCATTAACATCAGCTCCTTTATTTAACAAAGATCTAACATCATTTAAGTTACCCTCTCGTGCTGCATAGTGTAATGATCCTACGCTACTTAATTTCTCTAACTCTATTTTTAATCTAGCAACAACTGGATGATTGTCTTTCTCTAAAATAGGTAAAGCCCTCTCTAGCAACTCCTTTTTTTTCTGAGGATTACCTAAATCTCCATAAGCGTTACCAAGGTTTACTAGGATGCTAGCCACTTGAACATGCTCTCCTCCATAATATTTCTCAAAAATAGGTAAAGCCCTCTCTAGCAACTCCTTTTGTTTCTGAGGATTACCTAAAGCACCATAAGCGTTACCAAGGTTTCCTAGGGTGCTAGCCACTTTAACATGCTCTCCTCCATAATTTTTCTCTAAAATAGGTAAAGCCCTCTCTAGCAACTCCTTTTGTTTCTGAGGATTACCTAAAGCACGATAAGCGTTACCAAGGTTTCCTAGGGTGCTAGCCACTTGAACATGCTCTCCTCCATAATATTTCTCTTCAATTGCTAAAGCCCTCTCTAGCAACTCCTTTTGTTTCTGAGGATTACCTAAATCTCCATAAGCGTTACCAAGGTTTACTAGGATGCTAGCCACTTGAACATGCTCTCCTCCATAATATTTCTCAAAAATAGGTAAAGCCCTCTCTAGCAACTCCTTTTGTTTCTGAGGATTACCTAAAGCACCATAAGCGTTACCAAGGTTTCCTAGGGTGCTAGCCACTTGAACATGCTCTCCTCCATAATATTTCTCTTCAATTGCTAAAGCCCTCTCTAGCAACTCCTTTTGTTTCTGAGGATTACCTAAATCTCCATAAGCGTTACCAAGGTTTACTAGGATGCTAGCCACTTGAACATGCTCTCCTCCATAATATTTCTCTTCAATTGCTAAAGCCCTCTCTAGCAACTCCTTTTGTTTCTGAGGATTACCTAAAGCACCATAAGCGTTACCAAGGTTTCCTAGGGTGCTAGCCACTTTAACATGCTCTCCTCCATAATTTTTCTCTAAAATAGGTAAAGCCCTCTCTAGCAACTCCTTTTGTTTCTGAGGATTACCTAAAGCACGATAAGCGTTACCAAGGTTTCCTAGGGTGCTAGCCACTTGAACATGCTCTCCTCCATAATATTTCTCAAAAATAAGTAAAGCCCTCTCTAGCAACTCCTTTTGTTTCTGAGGATTACCTAAAGCACCATAAGCGTTACCAAGGTTTCCTAGGGTGCTAGCCACTTTAACATGCTCTCCTCCATAATATTTCTCTTCAATTGCTAAAGCCCTCTCTAGCAACTCCTTTTGTTTCTGAGGATTACCTAAAGCACCATAAGCGTTACCAAGGTTTCCTAGGGTGCTAGCCACTTTAACATGCTCTCCTCCATAATATTTCTCTTCAATTGCTAAAGCCCTCTCTAGCAACTCCTTTTGTTTCTGAGGATTACCTAAAGCACCATAAGCGTTACCAAGGTTTCCTAGGGTGCTAGCCACTTGAACATGCTCTCCTCCATAATATTTCTCTTCAATTGCTAAAGCCCTCTCTAGCAACTCCTTTTGTTTCTGAGGATTACCTAAAGCACCATAAGCGTTACCAAGGTTTCCTAGGGTGCTAGCCACTTGAACATGCTCTCCTCCATAATATTTCTCAAAAATAGGTAAAGCCCTCTCTAGCAACTCCTTTTGTTTCTGAGGATTACCTAAAGCACCATAAGCGTTACCAAGGTTTCCTAGGGTGCTAGCCACTTTAACATGCTCTCCTCCATAATATTTCTCAAAAATAGGTAAAGCCCTCTCTAGCAACTCCTTTTGTTTCTGAGGATTACCTAAATCTCCATAAGCGTTACCAAGGTTTACTAGGATGCTAGCCACTTGAACATGCTCTCCTCCATAATATTTCTCAAAAATAGGTAAAACCCTCTCTAGCAACTCCTTTTGTTTCTGAGGATTACCTAAAGCACCATAAGCGTTACCAAGGTTTACTAGGGTGCTAGCCACTTTAACATGCTCTCCTCCATAATTTTTCTCTAAAATAGGTAAAGCCCTCTCTAGCAACTCCTTTTGTTTCTGAGGATTACCTAAAGCACCATAAGCGTTACCAAGGTTTTCTAGGGTGCTAGCCACTTGAACATGCTCTCCTCCATAATATTTCTCAAAAATAGGTAAAGCCCTCTCTAGCAACTCCTTTTGTTTCTGAGGATTACCTAAAGCACCATAAGCGTTACCAAGGTTTCCTAGGGTGCTAGCCACTTGAACATGCTCTCCTCCATAATTTTTCTCAAAAATAGGTAAAGCCCTCTCTAGCAACTCCTTTTGTTTCTGAGGATTACCTAAGTCAGAGTATCCATTACTCATCCATACTAATAAATTTACAACATAATCTTTTTCTATTTTTTCTTTCTCTTTAGGTTTTTTTGCTGCCCAATCATCAATATGTGATAATAAGGCTTCTAAATGTGGCAATAGCTGTCTTTTTTTATCATAATCTTCTTGTTTATCTTTTCCATAAGGGAAACTTATTCCTAGTAATGCAAAAGTATTTTCTACAACCTCCTTATTTTTACCTTGCTCTTCTAAATCTATTCTCGCCACTTCTTGTACTAACCTATGTACACTTAATACACCTCTTTCTAAATTTACCATAGAATACTGCTTCAATAATTGAACAGTAGCCCCTAATTTTCTTTCATCATTTTCCCCTAGCTTTAAAAATATTTTAGTAGGGATGTTGTCTGGTGCACAATATGCTATGATATCTAATATTTCCAAAGCTTTTTTCCCATATTCCTTTTTCTTTATCTTATCAATGGTAACTTGCAAAGTTGTAAACGTTGTTCTGCTATATTTATCATTACTATCATCTGGAAATGGAAAGTTAAGTAATTCTTTCGTCTTCTTTTTATACTCTTTTAGATAATCGTCAATTTTAAATTCTCTTTCTGGCTCTACATTTTTTACTTCTTCATCTGCTTGCTTTATGTATGCAACTACTTGTGTCAAGGCCAAAGGAAACCGCTCTAATATTTCCATTAACTTTTGAATTTCATTTTTTTGTGAATCATCTTTTATATTAAGTGCTGTCCTGATGAAGTCCGTAGCTTCTTTTTCAGTAAATGTACCCAACGGTACTACTTCTATATTTCCCCATTTCTGGTTATGGGAAGTTATAAGGATATAGGGTTTATTAGCATTAGAAGCCAAAGACGGTAAAAATTTATCTATAGTTCTATGCTTTTCAGCATTATCAAAAATAAAAAGACTCTTTCTTTTTGAAAAAAATCCATATACATCTTCAACAATTGACTTTATATCCTTTTCTTCTCCATTCTCATCTTTTGTATTAATTCCTAATTTATCCTTAGCTAGCCTACTAAATGATTCAATAAGAGTTGCTTCACTTTCAGCATTTATCCATATAATATTGCCATCATAATCTTTACTATGTTCATCAATATATTTTCTAGCTAATTCGGTTTTGCCAATTCCTCCTAAACCACTAATTGCAGTCATTTGTGATATTACTGTTGCTCCACGCTGTATTTTATTGTGTAAAGCACTTAGTTCTTCTTTTCTTCCGGTAAATAGGGCTACTGGGTCTCTTACATCAAATGCAATACCAAACTTCAGTATATTTGCAAATAAATCATCATCCTTTTCTAAATAATAATCACCTTCCCTCCAATACTCTTCTCCTTTCTCTCTTATTTTGAGAAAATTCTCTTCAACCTCTTCTTTAGTTAGCTTATACAAATCCCTTATCTCATCTTTAATGATCTCTTTTAACTCCTTATCACTAGCTTGACCTGTAAAAACTTCCAACTTACTTAAGAACTCTTTAACATTAGTTCTATCTTCATCGTCAGTAAACAATGCCTCCCTAGGAAAATTCTTAACTTTTATGTCAAATCTATAACTAAAGATCTCTAGATTTGATTGATTTGATTGAGCAGTACTTTTTAGTTTTTTAATGAACTCGAGAGCATTCCCATTTAAATTTTCTTCACTTGCTAACTTCAGCACTTTTTCCTTTTCATCAAATATAAGCAAATTACCAACAAGCTTTCCTATATTTTTTATATCTCCATCAGTTAGCTCTTTTCCATGCCCAACTACACTATCATCAATCTTGATAACTTTTTGGGATTTATGTTTCTCAAATAACTCGATTAATTTTTTGATTAAATGTTTGGTTTGTCGTGGTTTCTCGAAGCTAGGACTAATATTACCAAAACTAATACTGAGCTTTAAGGGCTCTCTTTCCATTTGTTCTTTCAATATTTCTTTTACAAGTTTATATGGAATATCAAACTTATAGTCTGCAAGGTTATTAACTTTACTTTTCAAATCTTCTATGAACTTTTTAGCGCTCTTATCCTCTATTTTCGGATCAGCAAACTTTAACTGTTTATTTTTTGTATCTAATATAATAGCACTTCCACCTAATTTTTCAATCACATCTTCATCCACTTTTTTATACGACTCTAACGACTTAACTACTTTATTAACTAAATCATTTCGCTCACTCTCATCATCTAATATTGAATTAGATTTTTTGTTAAATATTAAGTTTTTTGCATACTCATAGAGAACTTCTTCTTTAAGTACTTTTTTGAACAAATCTTCGTTATCAGTATTCAGAAAATCGTGATTGATCTTACCTTCTCGATATTTAATTTTTTTCTCGTCTTCTTTAATTTCTTCTCTAACGTCAATGACATTTTTTACCAAGAAAACATGGTAGGTTGGAAAGAATTCATTTCCAATCAAGTTGTTGTAATTTAGTTTACCATTAATACAGCTAACAACAGCCTTTGCTAACAACTTTATTCTTTCTTGACAAAAAACACTCTCCAGCATTCCAATTACATCAGAGTTTTTATTATCTAGATTAAATTTAAATGCCTTGTCCTCTTTGAACTTTGTAGAAAAAATACCATTACCTATTTCAGTTATTCTATCTTTATCGAATAGCTCATCTAGAATAGCATTAGTATAAATAATATACTTAACCTTAGAATTACCCCGCAATATAGGATCTTTAGATTTGTCATTAAATCTTTTTCTAATGTTTAAATAGTCCGAGAAATACTTTCCTAGATAAAATTTATCGTCTGGCTTTTTAAATTTTTCAATGGTCACCTTACCCTTTTTTGAATTTTCTACATGTTTTGCTTGCAAAAAAATTGTTTGTTGATTTTCCTCTTCACCGCCATTTTTCCAATACCTAATCACTACATCATCAAAAGCACCTAGACCATCTACATTTGTTGATAGGTAAAATTTATTTATATTTATATCTCTATCTCCCCTTAATTTACCCAAAATTAATAAGTCAATTTCGTAAAAATGCCCATCCAGACCACCTGTAGTTCCTTCCCTTTGCTGAATTTTGAATTTTTCTGAGTTTTGCTTTGAGCTTGGTTTGCTAGAAGATTGCATATCCCCAATGCTTGAAGTAGAACGAAGATTTTCTTGAGATTTCTGCCGGTTTGCTGATTGTTCTTCAACAGAAGTTTGTGAATTTGGCTGAATATTTGATTCTAATATTTGAACAATATCTTGCTTTCCAAGACTCTTGGCAATATCCGAAGGAATATAACCTTGATTATTTTTAATATTAACTTCTACTTTTTCACTTAGGAGTAATTTTACTAATTCTTTATTACCCTTAGAAGTAGCAATATGTAGAGGAGTATCACCTTTATTGTTTTGAACATTAATATCTGCCTTCCACTCTTGCAGTAATTCTGCAGCTATTTCTTCTTTTTCCCTTTCAATAGCATAGTGTAAAGGGGTATTATCTTTATTATTTTTATCAATAATGTTAACCTTTACTCCTGCTTTCAGCAGCTCCTGAACTTTTTGCATATTACCACTCTTTATAGCAGAAAATAGCTCTGTATTTTTTTCTCTTTCATCATCACTATCAATAAAGTCAGGAGAATTAGGATTTATTTGTTTATGCTGAGCAGAATCGATAGTACCTCGACCAGACTTACTATCATCAGAAGAAGATCGCTGAGAAGAGCCTGCCTTATTAGGATCATTATCAGATCTCTTTAACCTATCACCTGACAAACCTGGTGACTGTTGTCTTGATACAGGCTGAGTATTATCTGGCTGACTTCCTTGATTAGCATTTGAGGGCCCTGGTTGAAGTTTACTATCTGATTCAGGATGAATTTTAATAATATAATCGAGCAACTTTGTCTTTTGGAAATCACTAATACCTTCAGTAGAAGCTCCTTTTTCCACAGCAACCGCTGCAATGTTAAAGTAATTTTTTTCAATAGCACTTTTTAATAAGAGCTTTAGATCGTTCATATCTAGATCTTGAACTAGAGCAAAATTCGATATAACAAACTGCTTCCTTTCATAATCATTAGATAATTTTCGCGAAAAATCTCTTCGTTTGTTTATTAAATCTTCTTGATTTGGTATATCCTGTGATAAGAGTATATTCATTTCATCAAAAGATTTACCTTCAATTAACATGTCAACAATTTTTTTGGTATTGTCTATGGCAAATATCCCACAGTTATGCGAATCTGTTTGCTGTTGAACTTGAAAGCTTTTTATATCATCACTTGTTACTCCTAAAGTTTCCATAAGTGCAGATGCTATGTAACCCATACTCATACTCATTTTATTAATTATATCATCTTTTTTTTCCTCTCTTAATGCTTTTAATTTACTTTGTATATCATTTAGATTACCTGTGTAAGGTTGTCCATTTTTTACTGCTTCTTCTTTTCTCTCTATTTCAATAGTCTCATTTATACGCAAAGAATCAATTTTTTGATTAATATTATTAAGTTTCCTTATTAAATCTATTTTATCTTGGCTATCATCTTGTCTAAGCTGTAAAGTTCTTCCAAATGAATCGCAATAATAAGCATAAAATTTTCCATCTCTTTTATTATTGCCTACTAAGTTATAGTAACAGTATAAATACTGTGTAGTAACACAGTAAATAATATGAATAACATCGGAACACCTGTCCACACAAAACCTTGAAAAGTATCTTCAGTAGACATGCATTTATTGGTAAAACAAGGAAAATTTTTCAGCGAGACTGGTTAATAATGTTTCGTTAACAGTTATTTATTTGCTATTAAACTTTATAATACTCGCCAGTTAAATTAGATTCCATTTTAGTAATCACCAATTTCATAAATATTTATATTTAATAAATGGAACCATACAATATCATATTTCTTCTTTTTTTTTTTTTTTTTTTTTTTAAATATGGCTTTCACATCTCCTTTTCTTGAGATGTATTTTGCCAACAACAATTTTTTATTGGTCACTACGTTCGGAGAATGTTCAGTAGAATTTAGATGTTTCGGAGGAGCTTGAAGTGGTGGGTATCTACAACAAATAACATTTGGTGTTATGGACATCACAGACAGCACAATGGACAATTTTACAATAACAGCCTATGTTAGAGGATAGGAATGGAGTTATGATTAAACATAAAGGGAGAAAAGATTATGGAAAGGTTGACAAATAAATAATATACTTACATAATATAAGTTGGATGTTGTTACAACTTAATTTCATGCTGATGTATGTATTTAATTAAGAGATGCATATGAGAAGAATTTAGGTAACAAAGAAGAGATTGAAAGTTAATAGGGCGTGGGATTTTAGGAGGTAAAACGTCATATAAAGAATAGGAGAACTTAGAACAGTTAAAAAAGATATGGTCTGTGGTTCCTTCGTCTAGTCCACATTCACAAAGGGAATGATCACGAACTCTAATTTTGGCTAGGAAGACTGGTGTACAAACATGTCCAAGGCGGAGACGACAAATGGTTGAGGTGGTTTGTTTATCTACTAATTTAAAACGGAAGAACCAGGGTTTTGTTGGTATAGTAGGTTGAATGTTCCCATAGTGTCGACCTTTGCTAAGCCTGGAGGAGTCCCATAGGTCCTGCCAAGTGCTCATCGCATCAGATCGAGCGGTTGCAAGAAGATCTGGTAGATAGTAATTACTGTATTCCAGTGAACCCATGTTAATAGCGTTTTTCGCCCAAAGATCCGCGCATTCGTTGCCCTCAATTCCATTGTGACCAGGGATCCATGCAAGTGCGACCTCTAAACCTTTCAATTTGCTTTTTAGCAGTAGCTCTTTTATCTGAAGCACCAAGGGAAAATAAAATTTAGCTTTAAATGGGTTGCCAGCAATTGCTTGTAGGCAACTTTTACAGTCAGAAAATATAATAGTTTTGGGTATGTTATGGTTTTCCACGTAGGCTATCGCCTCTAGAATAGCCAAAGTCTCCCCAGCAAACACCGAAGTCTTAGGTGGGCACTTGTAGCTCAATAAGACATTAAACTTTGGTATCCACACCGCCACTCCAACGCAGCCCTCCTCAGACAATTTGGATGCGTCAGTATACACTGGTAAAAACTCTTTCCATTCTTCCATAAGGGCAGTGAATTTATTTTGTGCACCAGGGTCATTTTTTAGTATACCAAAATCCAATAGAACTTTTGGACTGTGTATTAAAGATTTGAAATCTGATTCAAAAAGGGGGTTAATTTCACTTTGGTAAACTGAAAAAGGAAGGTCTTGAAATTTTAGGTAGCTCTGAACTATTCTTGGGGTTTCTTTGTGGAACCAGTACCGGTTTTCGGATACCTCTACAGCGAGAGCTTCAAGTCGAGGTAGAAGAGGATGACTGGATAAGGAAACTACCTTAAAGATAAATCGGTCTGCTAAATATTGTCTTCGCAGAAAAAGAGGTGGTTCCACGCATTCTACCTGCATAGCATTCTTGGGCGAAGACTTCATCGCGCCAAGGATGATGCGCAGGCATTTGGCTTGGATGAGGTCTATTTTTTTCAGGGCTAGTTTACTGCAAGGTTCGAGAATGAACGATCCGTAGTCAATTTGGCTACGTATCAAAGCATTATACAGCAATTTCTGACAGATTGGATGAGATCCCCACCACACGCCAGAGAGGGAACGCATAACATTGATGCCTTTTTCACATTTACCCATAATGTAATTTAAATGAGGAATCCCCGTCATTTTTGAATCAAAGATCACTCCCAAGAATTTAAATGATTCACAGTTGGGTATGACTTCATCCAAACACGAGACATCGACAATTGGGATGGATCTCCTTCGTGTAAAGGTCACCGCGCAGCTTTTAGATGGAGAAAGTGTCAGACCATGTTCATCCATCCAGTCCACAAGATAGCTAAGGGCTTCATTGAGACGAGAGGAAGCAATTTCAGCGCATTCGGTTGAGGTGTATAAGACCAAATCATCGGCATATTGCAACACTTCACAAAAAGGAGAGACAGATTGGTCAAGATCATACGTGTAAATATTATATAGAAGAGGACTAAGTACGGACCCTTGCGGGATTCCTTGCCACAGAGTTCGTGGAGCAGAATAAGTATCACCAAGCTTAATTCTTATAGTCCTACCCATGAACAGATTGCAGATGAAACAAACAATCCTCGCAGATATACTCAGCTGTAGCAATTTAGCTCTGAGCAGCGGGAGTTGGACGCTATCATAAGCAGCTGACACGTCTAGGAAGCATGCAAAAAGATTTTGATTTTTGGATAGTGCCAGATGGATATCCGAAGTAAAAATTCCCAAACTATCCATGGTACTTTTACCCTTTCGGAAGCCAAATTGAGTTTTTGCTAGGATCCTCTTATTTTCTGTAAACCATTCAAGTCTGTTCTTAACCATGCGCTCAAGTATCTTTCCAACGGTAGATGAAAGAGCTATTGGGCGGTATGAATTGGCGTCATGCACATTTTTATTTGGTTTGAGAATTGGAATTATAATTTGCCTCTTCCACGATTCTGGAACAGTACCGGAAATAAAGAAATTGTTCAAAAGTTGCAGTAAGTACCCTTGTCCAATTGGTCCAAGTTTGCGTAAAAATATGTAAGGTACACCGTCTTCTCCAGGGGATGAATTATGGAGGCCTTCTAGTGACAGTTTTAACTCCGTAATGGTAAAAGGTTGGTCAAGGGGGTCAGTGCACGTAAGAGGAGGCAGAGGGGACGTATTTAAATCCACAGGTACAAATGCAGGTGCCAGCCTGTCAATAAAGTCATCCAACCAAAGAGATGAGTCGCAAGATGAAACAGGATCAGGTACGAATGATCCTCTAAATTTTTTTAAATTTTTCCAGACAATTGAAGAGGGGGTCTTGGGAGCTAGTGAAGCGCAAAAGCCCTTCCAACCCTTTTTCTTTGTTTTCGAAAGAAGGCGTTTTGTGCGGGCTGTTATTCTTTTAAAATTAATAAAATTATTTATGTTGGGAGATTTATTATAAGTTTGCTCAGCACTATTTCTTTCTTTGATTGCTGCTGTGCAATCGGAATCCCACCAAGGAGGAGATGCAATTTTCTGTCCAGCCGGTTTTCTTTTGGGAATGGCCTGATCGGCAGATTCATTCATGATAGACAGGAAGAGTGAGTATTGCTCTAAGAGGTTGGATGATGACAGTAACGATTCGGGTTCTAGTAGGCGGATTTCTATAAGTTCTGTGTATTTTTGCCAGTCAGCCTCAAGTATTTTATATTTTAGGAGCGGTTCAAATATCGGAGAAGGAAGTACAGAGCAAGGCTTGGAGACAATTATTGGGAAATGATCACTCCCGAAAGATTGATCTAATATCCTCCATGAGAGTAACGATGCTAAATTTGGAGAGCAAACAGTTAAATCAAGCACAGACTGTTGATTTTGTCCAGGATATACTCTATGAGTGGGTGAGCTATCGTTTAGGATGCAAACATTGATGTCCTCAAAAAGATCCATAAGTAAAGGCGAGAAGGAATCGGTGTAAAGTGATCCCCATGAGGTATTATGGCAATTAAAATCACCCATGATCACCAGAGGGGGAGGTACAGAGAAAAGAATAGTAGAAAGGTCAGGGATAAGGCTAACGTTCGGATGAGGGATGTATATTGAAATAAAATTTATGTCCATAATTTTTGCAGCAATGGCATTAATATCATCTGTATGTGAAGGAAGGGTGATTTGTGAAAAGGGAAGATTTCTCTTAATTAGGAGTGCAGAACCTGCACGGCCATCGTTGCGATCATCACGGAGGCAGGAAAAGCCCGGGATCCTGAACATAGATCCAGGCCTCAACCAAGTCTCCGAAATAGCAGCAACAACAATTTTATTACTGTTAATTAAGTCTATAAGCTCAGGTTTTTTAGGGATTATACTTCTACTATTCCACTGAAGGAAGTGAACTGGGATTGTGGAAGGGGGTGCCATTAGTAAGTTTTTCTGCTAGAGTTATCATTAGTGGGGCAACGTCGTTCGGTAGTACATCGCTAAATTTGGCGATAATATTAGTTAGGAGCTTTATTAGTAGCTCCATAAGACCCTCATTGGGGGTAAATTGTCCTATTCTCTGGGCAGGGTCAGGAAAAGCCTGGCCATTAGGTACCACAGATCGTGGGGTGCTAGTAATAAAGTGGTGGGCATGTAGGTCATAACCTACAGGGGTGGGGGATCTTGGACGTGGAGAGTGGTTAACTCGTTTGCGGTAAGATGTTGGTCTAACAGGAGTGGGGGGGAGAGAGGTATAGTTTTGGTGGGAGGGTGAGAGAGGTTCAGAGATAGGAGCAAACATGACTTTAGCCACATCAGCATAGGGTCTTCTGACACGACCATAGCGTGCTGATGCTTCGGCATATGATATATTCTGCTCAGACATAACTGTTTTGATGGCTTTTTGACGTGAAAATTCAGGGCAGGTGTTGTCTGTAGCAAAATGTCTTCCCGAGCAGTTAAAACAGGTAGCATTTTCAATGGTCACCTTACATTGGTCACCGGGATGTTTTTGGGCACACCTATAACAGCGTGCATCCGAGCGACATTGATTTTGTATATGGCCAAACCTAACACACTTTCTGCACTGTATAGTTGGTAATATATATACTTCTACAGTTAGAGATGTGTAGACAGCATATATTTTGTTAGGTAATGATTGCCCTTGCATGGTGAGAACTACGGATTGCGTAGGGATCCAGGATGGAGTGCCATCTTCTTTTAATACCTTGCGGTGTAATCTACGAGCTTTTAATATTTTATTTGGGCCTTCAGCCATATCTGTAGCATTCACGAATTCTTCCATAGACCATTCCACTGGTACTCCACGAACAAGACCCATTCGTGAAATATTATATGCAGGGATAGAAACTGTTAATTGATGGCGGGCTAAGCAAGGATTAGTTATAAATTTGTTGGCGTCCTGGGCAGATTTAAATTCAACAGAAACTCTATTGCGTCCAATTGACTTAATACCATCTTTGGTGATATTACAAATTTTATTTTGCATAAAAATAAGGCCTACCTTGATAGGTTTCAGGCTTAGACTTGAGTTGGTCACTGATTCTTTAGAAACATGAACTATGAATGGACCACAGTCCTCCTCATTATAACCACGCGAGTTGTTGTCTAATGAAGGGTGCTTGTACGTGGTAGAAATAGACGGATTTGCGTTTTCTGGGTTAGTAATAACTTTTTTGACTGTCCTATCATGTTCTACTAATTCAGTTGAAAGTAATGCAGCTGCGCTGGAGCGTTTACGCGATATTATGTCGACGTCCATATTGCCATCCCCTTCGGGAGGCTTTTCTTTTTCGTTCCCTTCCATTTACGCGGCCAAACGGCCAACTTAAAACTACTTACGTACCTTATTCCCCTCTATGTAATTAGTAAACCAACACCACTACGTTATAAGGATAGGATTTATATTTTTTAAGGATTATAACCAAAAATTGGAACAAACTCACTCTGTAGCCGACCAAAGAATGTAGATTTATTTTGATAGAATGAAATAATTTTTGAGGTTATGAACACGCACCTAATGTCAAAGTCAATGATATTTCTTCTTCTTCTTCTTTCATATTTTTTTATTTTCACAAATATTGACAGTGACAGTTTTTCTCTTCTTTTCTTATTTAAGAAAAAAGTAAAGGGATCTCTGGTTCATACAACCTATTCTTCAAGTATTATTTTAACGTAGTAGTGAATTAAGCTTCTTAGATGCTCTAAGCCGTTAAGGTACCGGGGGCTTAGACGGTCTAAGACCGGGGGTTTTATATAAGGAAACGCATGTAATGCTTCAACACTCTAATGCCGCCAGTCTCTTGGGTACTTTACCAGTCGACTGGGACGCGGAGAAATTTTTTGACGCCATATTTTAGTTTTATGTTAGTTTTTTTTACTTTACGTTATTATATAATCTCAGATATTAATTTTGTAATTTTCAACACTATATATTGATTCAAGAATTAGATAACAATAATAAACTATTCGTTATCGCGGCCCGTCAAAGAAAGTCCGCGATGCTCTTTTTTTGTGTCCGTTAGGGTAGCGCACACATGGTCGATTTCACGTTTCTTGTTATGCCATCTTTTAGTGCGTAATTAGAGCGTAATTAGTGCAAACACAAAATAATTAGTGCCTCTTTAGTTTAAGAAATAAAGACATTTTTTATTGTGTACGCTGGCATCACGATCAAGCTGGCGTACCCATGACCGTTCTCGAAAACTACTTATTTTATAGCAACGAAATTTACACACATATTTAGTTTTTTTTTATATTGCATTTGGAATCCAGATGCGACGACAACTGGTGCAGCATGAAAACAACGCAGCATCAGTTACCCTCACTTTGCCGACCCACAAGGTCCCTCTTCACGCCTCGTTTGAAGGACCCCATATCATAAGAAGAAGGGAAAACATGTGCTGGCAAACTATTCCATGTTTTAGAAGTGCGACAAAAAAACGAGTTACTAAATTTCTTAGTGCGCGATGGAATATATGAGACAGTGAAGCGGTGACTCCGGAGAGCAGCACGTGTACTCCTATGTAGGAAGGGAGAAGGTGGGATGAGGTCAAAGAGTTCTTCAGAGCACTCGCCATGGTATAAGTGGTAAAACACGCTGAGTGACATAATATCTCTACGCAATTGCAGAGTTTCAAGAGTATTTGTGATTTCTGCGTTGCCGATAATGCGTACAGTGCGATGCTGCAATCTGTCCAAAGCATAGAGAAGGTACTTTGCGGACCCGTCCCAGATGTGCGAGCAATACTCCACGCAAGACCGTACCTGTGTCTTGTACAAAAGGCACAACTGGTCAGGCGTAAAGAATCGCCGCACCCTGTTCAGAATACCGAGTTTTCGTGAAACTGTTTTGAACACAGCTTCGATGTAGTCCCTTTGGTTCAGATCGCAGCGAATCGTCATACCGAGCATGTTGATAATGCTCTGCAGGCTTAGAGATGTACCCTGAAGAGTTGGAAGAGGTAGGAATGGTGACTTTTTGCCGTGAACGCACACACTTGTGTTTTCTTGGCATTGAACTCAACAAAAATATTGGAGCCCCATTGAGCTCAATGACAAGATTCACTCGGTTAACTTCAGTTTCGACCCGCCTGGCCGCTGGGTGACCTTTATATCCCCCATGCACTGTGCTATCATCTGCATAGCAATGAATATTTCCAAGTGGAAGCATATCATTGATATGCAGAAGGAATGGCGTGGGGGACAGAACGGAACCTTGAGGGACAAGAGCGTTCACTGATATGAACCACGAAGCGCATCCATCAGACAGGACACGGATTCTCCGCTCATGTAGGAAGCCAGCGACCCAGTTGCAGAACTGAGCAGGCAGACCGTATGCCGGGAGCTTGGAGAGAAGAGCTTTGTGCCAGACCCGGTCAAAAGCCTTGGCTATGTCAAGGCTAACAGCCATCGACTCACCACTCTTGACAATAGCCTCACCCCAGAGATGTGCAACGTACGCTAGAAGATCACCCGTTGGTCTTTTCGGCCGAAACCCGTATTGGCGATTATGAATTATGGAGTGTTCTTCCAGGTAGTGGACAAGTTGTTTATTTAAATACGTTTCATGATTGCCTAATTGCCTAATTAGTGCCCACACTATGCAAAATTTCATAAGAATTGCTTATAAAGGAACGGAGATATCAAACAAGACTTGTTACTGATTTGCTCAGACCAAATAAAAAGTTAAGACAGAACTCTGCGAACAGCGAAGTGAAGCCGGGTCAAACTACGCCTCGCCGTGTACATACACAATTACACGCACACACGTACAACGAAACTACGCCTTAATTTGTCAGTGTAGGTCCGCGGCTCGTGGGAGCAAGTCGTTTTGAAAAATCATAAATTTATCTGTGAAAATGCCGAATTGTGTTGTGAAAGAGTTTAAGAATCAATCTTCAAAAGATAAAAAGCGAGATGGAATCATATTTCACACGTAAGTAACTTGGAAACCAATATTTTTCAATAAATCAAAATAAAATTTAGACGTCATTGCTTGAAACACAAGTGTTGCCATTATGAAGTGTTTTTGTTTACCCTATTATTGGGTATTGTGACGTCTATGACACGCAACGTAACGTTACTTGTTTCTTGTAATGCTTATCAGTAATTTTTTACCGACTTTAAAAAACGAGGAGGTAAGTGCTCAATTCGACTGTATTTTTTAAATGTTTATGAATACGCGACGCGATATCTTCGCTGTTAGTGAACTGATTAACTATATGTTTTTTTTCGTTAAATAAAGGCCGGCAGCGCGTCGGCGATTCCTCTGGTTTTGCCCGCCTGCTCGTTTGCCTCCTTCTTTTATAAAATAAATATCTTAACCCGTCCCATGCCCGCCACCCCTTACAATAAAAGGCTTCACGTGTCAGGCATTTTGCGATAAATCACTTTTTTTTGTTTGACTATGGAAAAAACCATATTGCGTGATAACTATAAGAGGTTATGGCATGAATGAGGTGTCTTTCTTTTCTGTATGAGTTTTTGTACGTTATTGACTACTTAGAATGGGCAATAAAGACTTACTGGTGGTGGCACTGGTACGATTTTCTTTTGTTATCAATTTATCTTCAATCTAACCTCTAATTTCTTGTTTGATAAAACAAAAAACGTACGACACAGTACAAAACTGACATAGTGACTTTTTAGCTTACACTACTACGCACCGGTTACATAAATTACAAACACTTTGACACTGTACTTCACTCACAAAACGATTTTTCACTTAGGAACTACAATAAACAACCGCCGCCATTACTAGTAGCCGGCCCGCGAACTTAGTGACATAAAAAGTACCGTTGCCAAATCAATCACATTATTCAGAAATATTTAATTTTTTTTTATATTATTCTGGCTTTGTTTATATAGTTATCATAAACATTATATTAAAATATAATAAGTACTTATTCATAAAATACATACCTACATACTTACATTAGTGATATATCGAACATGAAGAGAATTGTTTGTATTATAAAATAATATGAATACAAACACAGCTATAAGTTTTATTTACTAAAATTGGTATATATGTTAGTTTGTAAGGTATATATCTATGTGCCTGTTTGTCAAAACTTTGTTGCCTGAAAATAAATAAATTCATTATTATTATGAACACCATGACCAGTACAAATCCTCGTGTTTCGGTTCGAAGTATCAAATCTATTGCAGAGGCATAACAATTGAGTTGGCAACACACAAGTGGTTCTTTAGTGTTTTTCATCTGTGCCTCCCGTGTGGTCTAGTGGTTAAACCACCGGTCTCAGACCCAGAGGTTCTGAGTTCGATTCCCAGCACAGGCTACATGTTTGTGTTTTCGGTTTTATTTGTTGGTGGTTGGGCTTGCTTGTCTGCCTGGCTAGCTACCACAATCTTATCTAAATATAACGCCATACCATCAATGATTGTAGCATTTTTTCATAGTCAAAGTCAAAGTCAAAGTCAGTTAATTAATTAATTAATTTTGCTAGCTAGATATAAGATAGTGCTTCAATAGTTGAGTATCACGGGTGAAGTGCGCTTCTAGGGTAGAAGCGCACTTCATCACTTAACATCAGGTGAGGTGAAAACCAAGTGATACCAGTAAGGTATAAAAAATATCAAGTGGGTTATATATGCTTGTTTACCAAATTAGTTGAATAAGAAAATTACAGCCTCGCGATTCTCATGAATGGGGTAAAAAAGACAAAACATAAAATTGTATAAAATACACTTTATTATACACTATTTAGATATTATTACCATTGCACAAAAACACAATCGGTGATCTTATCACTAAAATACAATTTCTTCCAGGCAACCTTTGCATAGACTAGATAAAGTAGACAAAGACAAATTAACTATTTAAATGAATATTTATAATAAACACTTTTAGATCGCCCGAAATTGTTTTACAAGTAGGGAAAACATTTTCCAATTAGGACGCCTTTTAGCTGTGAAGAAGAATAAGCACAAGAAACTGCACAGTTTTGCAAAAGAAACGTCATTTACAAAAAAAAGATTACAATATCATCATCATTATCCTCAACTGTGCCGGTAGTAAATAGGAAATCGTCTTACCAGAGAGCCTGTGACTGCTCATTTGTAGCAAATCGAACATTGCCTCCAGGTGTTCTGGCAATGCTCGCTGTCGCCCCGGTGCATAACCGGTAACCCGGTAACAGAACCACCTGGAGTTTGCTGGACATAGAAGGCTCTACAAAATAAAATTTAACACAAGTTATTCACCAAACAAAATAAATAAAATGTGTGTACAGAACATAATAGACACTTACTGGCGTTCTGGTGATGCCACGATTGGGTCGCTGGATTTCTCCAACGCATAGCCCATCAGAAGCGCACGTCGTGCTGCTGACGGCCTTTGCGACGCATTTAAAAATTGAGGGGAATCCGCCCGTGATCCTTCCGTTGACACGGATCGCAATCGAGCTACTCTAAAAATATAAAAGTATGTTATAAATGTATAAACTAAAGATCACCAATAATAAAAAAAATACTTCGGTTGATTGACTAACTTTAACAGACACATAATCTTCAATAAAATAATTTACTTTTAATTATTCAAATGCAAACAAAAAATAATAAATATTTTAGTTATAACTTTTTTGCTGTTTGTACTAGTGCGTAAATATGGCGGCCGTAATTTGCTAATTTTTTTTCTCTTACTTGAAATAATTTACATGATAACATTGTTTACAACTATTGATATGTCTAACCGTAAATCAAAAAAGGTTGCTGATGAAATAATCTACATATTGATATGTGTTTATAACCACTTTTATCAAAACAGTAGTAAGATATGAAGAAAATTACGGCACATGACAACACACAATGTTAGCTAAAATCAGATGATCATAATTTTTGTTGCTCTTTGTTTTATCTAAATTGCCACTTTACCACGCCACTATTACATTATAAAAAATCTGTATTAAGTTTCCAGTAAATATAAATAAGCATCATACGAAAACTCACCTTTTACGTCGAGATATCATTTTAACAACAAATCCAAAACAAATCACAACAACACAACTTTCACCAATATGGCTGACGTCTCAGAAAAAATCACAGACACTTTTGTTTATTTTTTTTTTCGATATTATTTTGTTCCGTCCGAATCCCACAAGCGATGCTATTTTATTCTATGCGAACCATAGAAAATTCACAGCCAACCAAAACTTGTATACGGCAACTCGGACCGGTGAAAATACTTCGACCAATCTAAGCGAAGTCTTATGAACCGGGGTGCGTACACACGACACGCGGGGCATTCAATTTTTATGTACCGCGGTACGTTCATAGGACACTTAAGGGGTTAAGGGTACCCATCCTTCTCCCTCATCCCTTAATTAAGTTATCAAAATTGGTTCGGTATAATAGCAAATTGAAAAAATGGACCTGACATGTAGTCAAAGATGCAAAGCGATTAAAGAAAGTAAAAGGAAGCATACAAGAAATTAATTAAACATAAAGTTTTTAATTAAATAATTTGAATAAATAATTATTAATTAATTTTATTAATTTTATTCCTGAAAAACTTTTTCCATTTCTTTTCTCCTACCGCCACCACTTTTTACCAACAGCTTACGTCGGAATGGATCACTTTTATTTATATCATATGATAACGTTATTAACTAATAACGTTAAAAATAATGTTGCTAATTTTTAACGTTATTTTTGTACTTTGGGGTAATTGAATTATCATGGCAACACCCGTTTAAACACACACATTTAAAAAACCGGCTTCACTTTGCTGTTCACAGAGTTCCGTCTTAACTTTTTATTTGGTCTGAGCTGATTTGTTGACTTGTTGTTGTAATAGCATTCTACTATGTTAGGCGTCTAACTACCAAAAAAAATAAAAATAGTAGAATACTATATTATATAGTAAGGTTGGCCACCTTATCACAAGTCTTGTTCGATATCTCCGTTCCTTTCTAAGAAATTTTTATGAAATTTTGCATAGCGTGGGCACTAATTAGGCACTAAATATGTGTGTTAATTTCGTTGCTATAAAATAAGTAGTTTTCGAGAATGGTCATGGGTACGCCAGCTTGATCATGATGCCAGCGTACACACTAAAATAGGTCTTTATTTCTTAAACTAAAGAGGCACTAAATATTTTGTGTTTGCACTAATTACGCTCTAATTACGCACTAAAAGATGGCATAACAAAAAACGTGACATCGACCATGTGTACGCTACCTTAACGGACACCTTCTTTTTACTTCCATGCCTTTTTTTAATTTGGTTTGAACGCAGGCCACGGCGTGCGACTGCCAGTAAGGATGCCCGAGCAGGGAGTCTCGGTTGCTACAGTACTTTAAAGTATACTTTAAGTTTTTAATAGAATATTGGCATGCATCCTTGCTGGCGCAAGTAATTTGGGGATTATCTGTCATTAGACGTGTGTCGCTCTTTACGGAAACGACTCAGTGTTCCGAAACATGAAACTGATACGATTGATTCAGAACAGTTGTCCAGTGTAAAACGTTTCATTTGGAACTCGCTCACTGCGGCCGACGAGGCGACGAACGCGACGCGGCGACGAGCCGACGAGCCGACAGACTGAACGACAAGAGCGAGTGATGAACTGATGAGAGAGAAGCGAAAGCGAACTTCGCGCGCAACAGTGTACGTGATGTTGTGGAAGAGTGACTGAAATAACGATATAATGATAAGAGTGCTGGCCTAAGTCTAAATAGCCGTCGAACGACTTTAAAAGACGTAATATGATCAATGTATATAAAATCGATTTTAAAATACGCCAGCTACCAACATGTTAGTAGATAAACTAGCTTTCAGTCCTAAGCCTGAAAAAGTACCTAAGAAGGAAAATCGATTTTATTCTTTGTTATAAGATATTCAGTAAACAAAAAAAATCATTATAATAAAAAAATCGACGTGGTTTCAGTTACAAGTTCCACATCTGACACAAATCTGCGTGAATATTAAGTTACTGTTTCAAAAAACTCGATGTTCCAATTGATCCAAATGAAACATATCACTGATTCGGAACATTGTACTGATGCAGATGCAAATGTTCCAATCTTTTTAGGGATACGATTTTCCCACGACTATCTGTCATTCTTTATTGAATTAATCATGAAATGAAAAGAATGAATGAAATAATTAATCTTCAACACCATTCACCATCAATCATATTCGGCGTGAAATAATGACACCTGGTGCCATTGTGTTTCGTCCGGCGAGTGAGGGTTCCGGAGGCCCCTACCCTCCCCCCCCTCCTCACACTTGATATGGCAGCGTACTTAAATCTAGATTTACCCCAGGGGGGTACCGACACATCCAGTGTCGGAGAATCCCCCCCTGAGCGTCCTCGCTCAGGCTGCCCTACGTATTCTGGGGAGGGCAAAAGTCCGCTCGTGTCAAGGCATGCTGCAGGCAGGAGAAAAGCAAGACATTTGGCACCCCCTCCTACGCTTCGCGTGGACTTCTGCAACATCAGGGGAATCCACTCTAATCTGAGCGCCGTCCATTACCACCTCGAGACGGAGAAGCCGGCCTTGCTCTTCCTCACCGAGACGCAGATATCCCCCCCTCCTGACATCTCCTACTTGCGCTACCCGGGATACAATTTGGAACATGCATTTGTGCCTCGAGCCGGTGTTTGTGCCTACGTCAGGGAGGATATGTGCGTCCGTCGCCTCGGCAATCTTGAAGATAGGGACCTCTCCATCTTATGGTTACACGTCGACTGCGGACACCATCCTCGTGTCTACGCGTGCCTGTATAGGTCCCACAGCGGTAATAACAGAACTGACCAACTCATCGAGAGCGTCCAAACGGCGACAGACTCCCTTCTTCAACGGATCCCTTCTGCCGAGATTGTGGTATTGGGAGACTTCAATGCCCACCACGTCGAATGGCTTGGATCACGTACAACTGACCACGCGGGTGGAGCCGTTCATGACTTCGCTTTGGCCTACAGTCTGACCCAATTGGTAACCGAGCCCACGCGGGTTCCAGATATGGAGAGCCATGCACCTTCCTTATTGGACCTTCTGCTGACCTCGCACCCAGACGGCTATCAAGTTTCTGTCGATGCACCACTAGGCTCATCAGACCACTGTCTGATTCGTAGCACTGTGCCTCTCACAAAAAGTTTAAAAACGCAACCAGCGGCCAGCCGTCGGGTCTGGCATTATAGGTCAGCGGACTGGGATGGGATGCGAAGTTTCTTTGCGTCCTACCCGTGGTGGCGAGTTTGCTTCTCGCTGGATGATCCTGATGTCGCCGCCGACTCTGTCGTTGATGTGATACTGCAGGGAATGGAACTTTTCATTCCAAACTCTGTGGTTCCCATTGGCGGCAGATCCCAACCTTGGTTTGGTCGCTGCTGCAAAATGGCGTCTCGCCGAAAGCGACAGCATTACCAAGCCTGGGCTAATGCGGTGTCATCAAAGGATCCAAACACCAGCGTGCTCAGAAAGAGGTACAACTTTGCCGCCAGGTCCTTTAAAAGGGATATTGCCAAGGCGAAGTCATCATACATAGGTAGAATTGGCGAGAGGCTAGTGCGTCTTCCTTCGGGTACGCGTGCATTCTGGTTTCTCGCCAAAGCTATCTTAGGGAATTTCTGTCAGCCGTCCTTACCACCATTGCACAAGACCGATGACTGCCTGGCTCATACTGCAAAAGAGAAAGCCGATCTCTTGGGCACTCTTTTTGCATCAAACTCGACCTTGGACGATGGGGAAAACTCGCCACCAACCATACCGCATTGCGCTAGCTCTATGCCAAACGTTCGGTTCCTGCAAAGGTCAGTTCGTAAGGCTCTTTTTTCCCTTGACATCCATAAGTCGAGTGGGCCTGATGCAGTCCCTCCCATTGTGCTTCGGACGTGTGCTCCTGAGTTGGCGCCGGTTCTAACGCGCCTCTTCCGGCTCTCCTACTACTGGCGTTGTCCCGAGTTCTTGGAAGACAGCCCTTGTCCACCCGATTCCCAAAAAAGGCGATCGCTCGGATCCGTCCAACTACAGGCCTATAGCCATCACCTCTTTGCTCTCCAAAGTAATGGAGTCCATTACAAACTGTCAGCTCTTGAGGTACCTAGAAGAGAATCAGCTACTAAGCGATCGCCAGTATGGTTTTCGCCGCGGTCGTTCGGCTGGTGATCTTTTAGTGTACCTCACTCACCGATGGGCGGAGGCAGTCGAGAGGAAAGGGGAGGCACTGGCAGTTAGCTTGGACATAGCGAAAGCCTTCGACAGGGTATGGCACAGGGCTCTTCTCGCGAAACTTCCATCATACGGGCTTCCTGAGAAATTGTGCTCGTGGGTCGCCAGCTTTCTTTCTGGGCGTAGCATCAAGGTCGTAGTCGACGGTTCGTGCTCTGACATGAAGCCCGTGAATGCTGGAGTCCCGCAGGGGTGTGTGTTGTCCCCTACTCTGTTTCTTCTGCATATCAATGACATGTTGCATAACAACAGCATTCATTGCTATGCGGATGACAGTACTGGGGACACGCTCTATACCGGACGAGCTAATATTTCTCTGGAGAGCGTCATCGAGAGCCGGAATAAACTTGTGACTGACACCGAGAACATGTTAAGTCATGTCTCGAATTGGGGCCGACTTAACCTAGTTCACTTTAACCCCACTAAAACACAAGTGTGCGCATTTACCGCGAAAAAACATCCTTTTGTCGTACCTCTGAACTTTGAGGGAGCTCCCCTTAATACCAACCCGACTATTGGGATCCTTGGCGTCGATATTTCGAGTGACGTTCAGTTTCGGGGTCATTTGGAAGGTAAAGCTAAATTAGCTTCGAAAAAACTGGGTGTGCTTAATAGAGCGAGTCAGTATTTCACGCCGGCCCACCGCTTACAACTGTACAAAGCACAGGTCAGGCCGCATATGGAATACTGCTCCCATCTTTGGGCTGGAGCACCCCAGTACCAACTCCTTCCATTTGACCGTATTCAACGCAGAGCTGCTCGAATTGTCGACGACATAGTTATTTCAGGTCGGCTTGATCCACTATCTCTTCGGAGAGACGTTGCGTCTCTCTGTATATTGTACCGCATATATCATGGGGAGTGTTCTGAGGAATTGTTCGGCTTGATTCCTACCGCTACTTTCCTTCACCGCACTACACGCAATCGACTGTCATTCCATCCACATCACCTTGATGGATGGCGGTCTACTACTGTGCGTTTTTTACGAAACTTCTTGCCTCGAACTACAGTGTTGTGGAACCAGCTCTCAGCGGCGGTATTTCCGGACCGTTACGACCTCGGAATCTTCAAGAAACGAGCCTATTCCTTTCTTAAAGGCCGGCAGCGCGTCTGCGATTCCTCTGGTTTTGCAGGTGTCCATGGGCGGCGGTGATTACTTTCCATCAGGTGACCCGCCTGCTCGTTTGCCTCCTTCTTTTATAAAAAAAAAAAAAAAAAAAATCACAAATTACGCTGATAGGCTGTGTAATATAGACTGTGTGGCATAAAGCACTTTGCTTTTCTTACATCAATCAAACCAAAAGAAAACTATAAAAAAGTGGTTTTTCTTTCAAAAAGATTGGAGAAAAAGATAGTTTTAATATTAATTTATTACTAACCTTTTGTGAAACGAATGTTATTTACAGCAAACAGTATTTCGTTAATTAAAAATCAATTTCGTATTTATATAAAAGGTAATTATATAATACAAAAAAGGTATAATCTTTATCAAGTGCTTGTATATAAACATTACTAATCGAATAGGATAACTTATATTTTAATACTTACCTTTTCTACAATACTACTACTGTACAAATAATCCTTTAATCCTACAATAACAACAGTAAATGATCCATGATACTGTTAAGTTAGAGATTTAATTGTAAAAAAATGGGCAGTGGATATAAATAAATCCTCCTACCCGTATTATATTCTTTTATTGACTTATGTCAACTTTATTTCAATATTACAAGTGATATTAAAATATCTCATCCCTGCCAGGTTATCGCTTAGCAAGGTGTTTTGTTTGTTTGGTTATATAAGCCTTAGTTTAATATCATCGTTATTATAATCAAAAATTAATTACAATATCAAATAAGAGATTCTATTACTAACTTAGTTACCTTAGAAAATAGTTGTGTTACTTCCTTATAAACTATATTTTAATTAATAATTTTTTTACAGCATACCATTCCATAAGAGGTATTCAAAAAATGTGTTCTCGTCCACTGGAATGTGTACCTAAGGTGGACATTGATCCATCTGGAGTATTTAAATACATATTAGTAAAAGTATATGGCAAGGAAAAAAATAATGAGGAACCTTCTGTGACCATTGTTCGAGGTTACAAGAGATGCAATTATCATTCGGATATTTTTGATGAAGTAATTTGTTTATTATTATACACTGTATTCAAATCATGTTTTTCTTAGTTTTTTAGGATGCATTTTCAAGTTTTTCAAAGACTTACTTTTTTTCTAACATTAATATTTAAACACATTTCAGGTGCAAGAAAAACTTCAACCACTTGATTGTGAACCTTTAGGTGGAGGTAGAATATCACATGAACCAGATAATAAAAAAATTCACATCTATGGATACTCTCAAGGATATGGCAAAGCTGACCATGAAATAGCAGCCAAACTAGTTAAGGATGCTTACCCTGAATATACAATAACTATCAGCGATGACGGCTACTAATGTTATGCACTAGTAGTTTACTATTGTTAAAAAAACTTTATTTAACCTTTTACTACTTCTAATCGTGTGCGTTTCGATTGCTCGGCCACAACAAGATTCTGAGAGTTGGACTTTATTAAGTCGTAGCAAAAAAATGTAGAATTCTAACGTTCAAAACCAAAAATTTGTAAAAGTAACTGTTCGGAAGTTATTGAGGTATAATCGTGGCCGAGCCGTTGAAACGCGGAGAACCGCGCGGCCACGCATTACTCCTAAACTAAACCTCTTAGAAATCTAATTCTTTTTGTAAATCACAGGCTTTATTTTGTAAAAAATGTAGATAGTAAAAAAAACTTGAAAGGCTTACTATTTTAGTAAATACTGAACTTCAAAGTCGTGGCCGCGCCGTTGAAACGCGGAGAACCGCGCGGCCACGCATTACTCCTAAACTAAACCTCTTAGAAATCTAATTCTTTTTGTAAATCACAGGCTTTATTTTGTAAAAAATGTAGATAGTAAAAAAAACTTGAAAGGCTTACTATTTTAGTAAATACTGAACTTCAAAGTCGTGGCCGCGCCGTTGAAACGCGGAGAACCGCGCGGCCACGCATTACTCTTAAACTAAACCTCGTAGAAATCTAGTTCCTTTTGTAAATTACAGGTTTAATTTTGTAAAAAATGTAGAGTGTATCAAAAAGTTCAATTTCTTCTTTTCCACGAAACTATACACAAAATACTTTTCTCGCTTAGAAATTTGCGTTAGGGTGACCATGATTAATGTATGAAATTTTATTTTTCCTAGGGGGAAACAACTCGCACCCATACCCATCCACCCCCTCCCCTGCGGTGGTGTATGAGATTGAATATTTTACCACAGGTACATTAATGACTGTACGGTGCTACCGGGACCCCATACCTACGTATTTTAGAGTAAAAATTAATATGATTTTACAAATAAAACCAAAACGTTTTGATGTAAAAATGATATTTTTAATAATTATAATCATAGTTCTAATTGTAAATCACAATTGTATATGTCAAAGTATGTAATATCATGGGTCCTTTGGAGCTATCGCGCAATACAGTTTTATTGTCATCATAGTATAATATTTCGGACTCTGCCCCTGCGGTGGTGGATGGGTTATTTATTAACTACAGATATATTGGCAGGATAAAACTCTACAATACGTCCAATCCACCTTTTTTCGAAGTCTAATAAAATTTCACTGTTTTGTATTACAGTCAATATTTATTTAGTTATTTACTTTATAGTTTAGACAACAAATTAATTTAGAAATTACAAGTACAAACATTGTTAAACTTTTTTCTATCTAATCACGCGATGAGGAGGCATTGAAGTAAATAAAGTTTTATTCAGTCTACTAAGTATCGATCAGTCTAATTACTCTTAGATTACTAATAATAATAAAATTGGTTTTTAATAAAATTAACATTAGCGTTGGCGATATCAGATAGTGACTAGTCAGGGTGGCCGGCGCGGCGTTATCAACTAACTCGTCGCCATAAATCATTTCCGTATATCTATCTCGCTTGCACTTGCACACTGTGAAGCACTTCGGAACCAGTTTTACCGTTACCTGCTATTCTTCGGGATCTCGTTTGGTTCAGTCATCAGTCAGTGTTGTGTTATGCCGGAGTCAACAGATTTATTTTAAATTCTAACAGATTTTACTTGGTGACATCTATTTCTCTATTTGTGTAGTGATTTATGTACCCGTGGTGGATAACAGTTTTATTCCTATGTATTTTATCACAAACGGCTGAACTTCAAACGGGGTAAGTTATTATTTTATTTACAATCTTTTCACAGTGTAGTAGTAGATGGAACTTTTTCGTTTTTAAGTAAATACGTGAAACTTAAGCGCGCATAAAGTATTTTTCTTACCGGGAAAACGTGTCATCGCTTTTTTTACGCTTGGTGGTCGCGCTAGGGTTTGCCAGCTTTGGCTTATGCTCAAAAAACTATCGTGGTAATGGCACTCGTAACTAGTTGTTTGATTTATTGTTGAAAAATCAAACAGGAAGGACGGAAATATAAACCAATAATAACTAAAATATTTCAGTTTTTTGCACAAGAAAGTTCACAGACACGTATCTCAAGGGTTACGTATTACAATCTCTAAAGTTGATATGCCTAAGGACAAAAGGACTATGGACGATAGGCCTAAACTTTAAAACACCTATTGAACGAAAGGTCTAAACTTCATTAGAGCTAAATACGAAAGAACTATTTTTAAAACAACTAATGGTCATTTAATCTGACTCTTGTTAGACCTAAGTTTCAAATGCCTAAGGTTAAATAACCTAATGGACGAAAGGCTTATTTATAAAACACCTCATATCGTGTTGTGTGTTGTAAACCTAAATTGTAAAATAAAAAAAATAGGGAAAAACCATCAATAAAATTGAAAAGGAATAAAGTAACGCCTGTCTTAATTTCTCAATTTGACTTTTAATAAAATATAATAATTAGAACAAATAATAATAAAAATCCTTAATTTAGTCCCTGATACTTCAAATGATAGATACTGTTTAAAATTACGGAAAAAATGATTTATATGTTTAAGAGTCAAAAAGAATATATAAATTATTATAATAATATATGTAAATTATTTAAAATTTGCGAAATCTATTCGTTTCTGACACTTCGCCGGCCGCTGCCGCGGCACGCTCGCTACGCTCGCTTGGCTCGTGCGTTGTTATGTCATACACTAACCTAACCAAACCAGTTGTTATTTAAATTTTATAATTTTATAATTTTTATTTTTTTATTATTTTTTTTTTGTTTTGAACTTATACAAAGTTGAAAACACATAATAAACTTATATTTTCCTTAAATTAAAATCCTTAAGTACTTATAGATAACGACCATTAGATATTTTAAAATTAGTCCTCTTGTCCATTAGGTTATTTAAATTTAGACAATGTAAACTTAGATCTAACAACGGTTAGATCCAACGACCATTAGGCGTTTTGAATTTAGGCCTTCTGTCCATAGCTGTTTTAAAGTTTAGGCCTATCGTCTAATAGTCCTTTTGTCCTTAGGCATATCAACTTTAGAGATTGTAATACGTAACCATCTGTATGACCGTACCCAACCGAACCGAGATATCGTGTCCGTGACTAGTGTCTATGTGTGCGTTACTCGAGCGCACTTTGTATGTAGATTGACTTCTGTTCCTATTTTGTGCTATAAGGCCTATAGTGCGTCCACATCTGGTGAACACGCCGCGAAAAGCAAAACAACAAAGGGTAAGCAAATGAAAGTGTGAGCGCGCGTTTTCTATACGAGCATTGCATGAGTTGCTATATAAAGAGGCGCACCAAACACTTGCAGTAACTGAAGGCGCGCAGCTCACGAACGGCGCGTTCGCCAGATGTGGACGCACATTCATCTACAGTGATTTGATAGCTAAAAATCATACTTGCTCATACGATTCTGGCGAGAAAAAGAAATTATATCAATAAATTACTTTGAATAATTATTAGCAAATGGATATCTACGGTCTCTCTCTTTTTTTATTTGTGTTTTATTCAAGTTAATTGTTACAGGAAAATGCCGAGAGGACGAAAATTGAAAGTTGATACAGGACAATTAAAAGAAATATTTATGAAGTATGCGGAAACATGCCGAAAGAAGGACATTAAATACAATGACCCAGTATTCGTCAATATATCAAAAGAGTTGAACAATGTTATGACACCGATGGCTTTGCACGTCTGGTTGAAGAGGAATTATAAATCGGTTTTTGGAATGCCGTATATACCTGACATTGAAAAAAGTCCGTTCGTTCAGAGCAGCACATCCACGCCTTCGAGCCGTAGCGCAGCTTCGTCACCAACAAAATGTCAGACAAAACAGAAAAGTACAAAACAGTTCACATTTTTACTTGATATACATGAATGGCGTAAAGTTGAACCCATATCAGTTTATTATGTCAGAAGAGATCTACGAACTTCATCAACCCACAAAAGATACAAAACATTGCCTAAATTTAAATGGGCGAGCATGCTCCGAGAAAAATTGTGGGAATTTACAAGGCGGCCGTGCACATGGGTCTTCAAAAATAAACGCATTGATTATGAAAACAATGTCTTCATAAAAGGTAAATGCTCACAATGCAACGCCATCACTAAAATCACAAGTCAAGCAGCATCAACAAAAACTGCGGTGATGACCTGTACCATAATTGACGATGGTAACAAAGTGTTACACAATCCAAAAAAAAAATCGAAGCTGACGCCGTACAGAAGACATCAACTGGCAAAGAAATTAGAGTACATGCCAGCGACAGTCATTCATAAAACAATGGGCTCAAAAATGATCAATGACAATGACGATGTAAACCCTCCGGTACTACCTAGTGTTGAAGCTTTAAGAAAAATAAAACACGAGAAGAGGCAAAGTCATCGTCTCCACTCGAACACAATCTTAAGCGTTTTAATTATGTCAACGATGGCAATTTACCAAAACTTCATTCGTCAGGTCACTTTCGTACCAAATTTGAATATTTATTATTGGAGTGATCAACAAATGCAGTACTATAATACTTACTTGGAAAAAGTCGCTAATGGTGTAACAATTACTCTGGATGCTACGGGATCATACCCGATGTTTTCTTAAGATTGGATAGCAGTCATTTCATAAAAAACCTTTATAACTTGCGTTGTTTCGAAAATGTAAATGACAATATTAAAATGTTTTATATTCGCAGTATTCTATTTATCAAAACATGTGAAAGTCTCGAAATTATACAAACTTGTATTTCCAACATCGTGAAAATTTGTTTATGCAAATACGATTACACAAAAAATGACGATTGTCAACAGTCAGTTAAATATATTAAATCTTTGTTGTTTAACGTGGAAGATGCGACTGTAGAAAAGGGCTTGACAGACACTTTTGACGATTATGTATCAGTCCCTGATGATGAAAACGTGCTGGATTGGTTCGATGAAATTGTTGAAAAAGAGAAGATACGGGATCAAACACCACACGAAAGTAAGGAGCCTAATCAGTATTATTTGCCAAATTTCGTATCAATACTCAAAAGACTTTTAATAAAACTTCCTCTTTGGAGTAACGTTATGTGCCCCATATACAAATCTCAAAATAAGTCACCATCGTCTTCTGCTGTTGAAAGTTATTTTAAAACGTTAAAGCATTTATTATTTCAAACACGTTCAAATAAGTATAAAATTGATGAATTCCTTAAGATTCATTGCGATTTTCTAACTGGGGAAACCAAAATCGCACTGAACTCTCTCAAAACTGAAGTCGAATCGAGCATTCAAAATAGGCGAAAAAGGAAATGGAAACCAAAAAAACATGGTAAAGAGGCCAAAATAAAAAAAAAAGATTTTAGACAGAAATTTTCTTGTGATTCGATATTTTCAGATGAGCCGTCATTTACAGAGAATTGGGGGGGAGAGAGTAACGCTACTAAAAGTAACAACAAACCATCTGTACTGTTTCTGAAAAATGGAAATTTATCTGATTCAAAATGTAACATTATGAATACTTGTGCGTTTGATTCCATATTTTATATGATGGCATATGGCTACCAAGTAAATATTTATATTCGAGAACTATTTAATTCAAATATATTATGCAACTTAATCAGAGAATTTTTAAATATATTGACGCATTCTAAAAACACAAACACTGCATACAAAAAGAGGGAGGAAATAATTACTAAATACTATAAAAATAAAAACAATTTTTACGAATGTTCCAGTAATGTCACATACTTATTTGAACACGTACTTTCGATTTTTTTGTACTCAGCTAAGAGAAGTAAAGAATGTTCAACAGAGACATGTGAATCTTACAATACGAAATTAGAAAGAAACATAGTATTCATATCTATTAACATGGATATCATAAACACGTTTGGAGTTTTAGGGCTTGAAGATTCTATTATTATTGATGATTCAGAACAACAACTGTGTGTTAAATGTAATAATAAAAGTGCAAAATATGTATACGAATTCCAAAATATTGTTTCATTTGATTTGAATGGCACAGAAAAAATTTTGCTGGTCGATGTGCCTCAACACATCAAAGTAAGACGTAAAACGTACAAATTCATAGGCGCCATAGAGTATATTTCTCCATGTATAGGTGTTATTGGCCATTATAAGACTCATATTTTAATAAATGAGTCCGAAATGTTATGCTATGATGACAATAAAACTGTATTGCACGAAAGCTCCAAAGAACCCATGATATTACATACTTTGACATATGCTGCTATTGACAGTTAAGTACCTGATTAATTATAGACATTGTGAAGTTTTTGTATATTAGAAAGTAAGAATATGATTTTAGTGTGATGAAACCTGTGATTTATATGAAAGCTGTGATTTATAATTAAAGCTATGATGGCTATGATGGCTATGATGACAATCAAACTGTATTGCGCGATAGCTCCAAAGGACCCATGATATTACATACTTTGACATATTATATGCCGCTATTGACAGTTAAGTACCTGACAAATTATATATAGACATTGTGACGTTTTTGTATGTAATAGAAAATATTAGAAAGTAAGAATATGATTTTAGTGTGATGAATCCTGTGATTTATAATGAAAGCTGTGATTTACAATTAAAGCTATGATTATAATTATTAAAAATATCATTTTTACATCAAAACGTTTTGGTTTTATTTGTAAAATCATATTAATTTTTACTCTAAAATACGTAGGTATGGGGTCCCGGTAGCACCGTACAGTCATTAATGTACCTGTGGTAAAATATTCAATCTCATACACCACCGCAGGGGAGGGGGTGGATGGGTATGGGTGCGAGTTGTTTCCCCCTAGGAAAAATAAAATTTCATACATTAATCATGGTCACCCTAACGCAAATTTCTAAGCGAGAAAAGTATTTTGTGTATAGTTTCGTGGAAAAGAAGAAATTGAACTTTTTGATACACTCTACATTTTTTACAAAATTAAACCTGTAATTTACAAAAGGAACTAGATTTCTACGAGGTTTAGTTTAAGAGTAATGCGTGGCCGCGCGGTTCTCCGCGTTTCAACGGCGCGGCCACGACTTTGAAGTTCAGTATTTACTAAAATAGTAAGCCTTTCAAGTTTTTTTTACTATCTACATTTTTTACAAAATAAAGCCTGTGATTTACAAAAAGAATTAGATTTCTAAGAGGTTTAGTTTAGGAGTAATGCGTGGCCGCGCGGTTCTCCGCGTTTCAACGGCGCGGCCACGACTTTGAAGTTCAGTATTTACTAAAATAGTAAGCCTTTCAAGTTTTTTTTACTATCTACATTTTTTACAAAATAAAGCCTGTGATTTACAAAAAGAATTAGATTTCTAAAAGGTTTAGTTTAGGAGTAATGCGTGGCCGCGCGGTTCTCCGCGTTTCAACGGCGCGGCCACGACTTTGAAGTTCAGTATTTACCAAAACAGTAAGCCTTTCATGTTTTTTTTACTATCTACATTTTTTACAAAATAAAGCCTGTGATTTACAAAAAGAATTAGATTTCTAAGAGGTTTAGTTTAGGAGTAATGCGTGGCCGCGCGGTTCTCCGCGTTTCAACGGCGCGGCCACGATTATACCTCAATAACTTCCGAACAGTTACTTTTACAAATTTTTGGTTTTGAACGTTAGAATTCTACATTTTTTTGCTACGACTTAATAAAGTCCAACTCTCAGAATCTTGTTGTGGCCGAGCAATCGAAACGCACACCTTCTAATCATAAAGTGAAATCTTTTCTATAAGAAAGTTCAGAGAAAAATAAAAGTTTTGTAAGTTTTTCATAAGTATTTTATATTTTATCCTCACAAATCTGTATTATTCATTCAGAGTCAAGTCAACTTCCTTTGATCTTAAGTTATATAACCTCTTTTAACTTGAAGAATGTCACTTTTTTTTTCAGTTTTATTGTATATTAACTATTTATTAGATACTCTTATTAGAGCTCGATGGCGCAGTGGTTAACGCGCCCGGTCTGCGAGTGCTGAGGTTAAGCAACTTTCGCAAAGGCTGGTCATCCGATGGGTGACCAAAAATTTATCATCTCGAGTTCCTCCGTGCTTCGGAAAGCACGTAAAGCCGTTGGCCCCAGCTGCATTAGCAGTCGTTAACAACCACCAATCCGCACTGGGCCCGCGTGGTGGTTTATGGCCCGTTCTCTATCCATTCATAGGGAAGGCTCGTGCCCCAGAAGTGGGGACAAAAAATGAGCTGATGATGATGAGATACTCTTGTAGGAAATAACGGGAGCCTAATAGACTGGATTGCCACATCCCTATGCCTCACTTTGCTCTCCCGAAATATAGAAGTCGCATACAAAGTTTTAGTTATTGTCTCAGAACAATAACTTTATAATTATAAAATTTATCAAAAATGATGGAACGTTTGAAGGTAGGATTGATGAGGCCGGTGAAAAATAAAGCACCTTAAATAATTAAATAAGGAGAATATCAAAAGTATGGTTGTATGTACTTGATTCCTCTGCTTTAATGTAATTAAAAATTCAATTCAATCAATTGAATTTGACAAAAATAATTTTTTTTTTTTTTTTTGTGGCTTTGCACAAGCATTTAGCCAATGAAAAAGTTAGGGAAACACAGATGTAAAAAATTACGGAAAGGAATTCGGAAAGGATAGGTATCGAAGGATCAATGTTTATACTTAGATACATAAATACTTGTAGATTAATACTGAATATTATATTCGTATGTTATTACTTTCAATATATAAGGCTAATACTTTATATATATCATAATTATTATTATATAATAAACAAATAACAGATGTGGGAAATGGAACACGGATTGAAACAAGTTGGGAAATAAAGTCAGAGCGATCGTATAGAGGGCAGTTAAAGAAGATATGATTTATATCCCCGTCTTCGCCACAGGGACACATAGAATTAGCCACAATGTTAAATTTAAACAATTGAGATGGTGTACAAACATGACCTAATCGCATTCTACAAAGAATAGATGTAGTTTTTTTATTTAATTTTAACTCGAAAAACCATGGTTTTTTTGGAATAGATTTCTGTACACATCGGTAATCCCTCCCCTTGGAATCACTAGTATTCCAAAATCCATTCCATTCTTCTATTAAATATGTTTTAGCTAAACAAATTAAGTCATGTGAATAGTTGTGATATGGGACCATATCACCCACTTGAATCGCCTCACTAGCCAATCTGTCAGCTCTTTCATTTCCATGAATACCAACGTGACTTGGTATCCATGCAAAAACAATACTAAAATCCTTGCTTAAACACGTTAATAACAAATTCCTAATTGCAAAGATAATCGGGCATTGTTTATTACTCTTAAAAGGAAATCGTGATAAGGCTTGCAGTGCACTTAATGAATCGCTAAAAATGATTGCTCTTGACAGTCTAGCAAGGATCACGTATTCAATTGCTTTAAAAATTGCAAAACATTCTCCAGTAAAAACAGTGGTCTGAGGTGGCAGTTTAATCTGTTGGATAACTTTATACTGTAAATGGAAAACTCCCACTCCAACACAATCATTATCAGAATGCTTGGAAGAATCAGTATATAAATAGAGCCAAGCAGCCCAATCACTATTGATTATAAAATTAAAATCAGCGTTTGGATTAATATCGTCCTTATTTATACCAATATTATATTTAATTTGAGGATTTAAAATTAAAGCGTTATAACTGTATTCGTATAATGGAAGAAGTTGGCTTTGATGTGTCGGAGCTTCAAGATCACGACATTTTTGAAAGCTTTTTACTAAGCATGGCACACCCTTATGACGCCAATAATTGGACGACTCAACTTTCTCTGTCAGCAACCGTACTTTAGGAAACAATTGATGGTTAAATAGACTTAAATTACGGAAGTAGAACCTATCGCACAAATATTGCCTTCTCATCGACAAAGGAGGCTCGCAACATTCTACCTGTAGACAATTTATTGGACTAGATTTCATCGCTCCTGTTATAATTCTTAGCGCCTTTGCCTGTATTTTGTCTAATTTTTTGAGGGCTGCTACATTACCCGGGTGCAGCAAAAATGTTCCATAATCTAGTACACTTCTAATAAGTGCATTATACAAAAGTTTCATAGAAAAGGGATGTGCTCCCCACCAGAAACCAGAGAGGCACCTTAGAATATTTAAATTTTTTTCACATCTCACCAAAACGTTATCAGAATGAGGAACTCCTGTTAATTTGGAATCTAGAGTTACACCTAGAAATTTTGCTTTATTTTTTACAGGCAAAAGAGATCCATCATAGAAGACATTAACTACTGGAGGTAATCTTTTCCTAGAGAAAAGAACTACTACACTTTTAGACTGCGATAATTTCAAACCGTTGTCATCTAGCCAAACCTTTAAATCTGTTAATGAATCTGATAAAATTTTTCCAATATCTTCAACTATACTGCCAGAAACATAAAGGAGCAAGTCATCAGCGTATTGCAAGATACTAGTATTAGCCTTAATAACAGGTTCCAAATCAGAGGTGTATATATTATATAACAGTGGGCTTAGGACCGACCCTTGCGGCAATCCCCTCCAAACTGTACGAATAATATTAATGTTTTTATCAAAAACAGAAGAATATTTTATAAACCGTTCTGATAATAAATTTACAATAAAATTTCCTAAAGTAACTGGGATATTTAACGCGTTAAATTTATTTTTGAGAACTAAAATATTTACATTATCATAGGCCGCAGTTATGTCCAAAAAAGCAGCTACCACAGAATCATTTCCAGAAAAAGCCAAACGTATATCTGTTGTAAAAATACTTAAACTGTCAATTGTACTCTTTCCCTTTCTAAAACCGAATTGACTACTTGTCAGTAATTTGTTATGTTCAAGGAACCATTCGAGTCTAATTTTAATAAGATGTTCTGCTATTTTGGCTATAACTGAGGCTAAAGCAATAGGGCGATAGGATAAGGGATCAGCACTGGGTTTATCTGGTTTCCGTATTAGGACTAGAGATTGAGTTCTCCATGACTGTGGTATATTTCCTGTCATCATAGCTGTATTCACTAATAGAAGATAATATCTAAGACTATTATCATCCAAATTTACAATAAAAGAATAAGGAATACCATCTTCCCCAGGTGCAGAGTCTTTAAGCAACGAAAGCACTCCCTTCAATTCACACATAGTGAAAGGGGAATTAAGATCTGGAATGTGATTGTCGTTGTTTACAATTTCAGGGATTGACATTATGGGTGAAACAATACTCAGTCGTTCCGGCACAAAAGGCGGCGCAAGATGGTCCATTATCTGTTCAACAAGAATTGGAGGGATTATAGTTTGTTGATCAGTATTAAATGCAGATCTAAACCTTCTAATGTTTTGCCACACAATAGAAGAATTAACGTTGGGGCACAAAGTTTCACAGAATCTACGCCATGCTTCAGTTTTTTTCTTTTTGAGAAGTTCCTGCGTTTCTTTAGAGACCTCTAAGTATGACTGAAAGTTTTCATCAGACATAACTGTACAATATTGTTTTTCCGCATCCTTTCTTAGTCTCACTGCATGAGTACATTCTTGATCCCACCATGGTGGAGATGGCATCTTATTGGAACCCTTATCTTTAATTGGAAATTTTTCATCTGCTACTTCAATCAATATTTTGGCTAATAATTCAGAACAGGCAGACACATTAGAGCCAGATATTTTGGGCAATTCTGATACCCTATACCCAACCCTTGCCTTATATGAGTCCCAATCTACATTTTCTAATTTATGTTTTATACGTGGTTGTTTTATCTGTTTTATAGGTCTGTTGAATGGCAGCGTAATTATCAATGGGAAGTGATCACTGCCATGTGTGGAATCAAGAGGACTCCATAATAAAACTGAAGCCAGATCAGGTGTACAGATGGATAAATCAGGAGCGCTTATACCCTCTGTAGGACTTGTAAGACGAGTTGGTAGGCCGGTATTCACTATACATAAATTATGAGAATCAATCAATTCTAGTAGTTGCTCTCCATAGTAACTAGAGGATGAGCAACCCCAAACAGTGTGATGGGAGTTGTAATCTCCTAAACATATAAATGGTTTTGGAAGAAAATTAAATAACTGGCTGATTTCATTAAAAATACTTATACTAGGTCTAGAGAAATAAATAGACACAACAAATTTTCTTTACACTAACTGCAACAACTGAAATATCATTGCATAATGAGGGAAGTGACAGAACAGTATATTCATTAAGGTTATTAACTAATATGGCTACTCCACCATACCCATCATCTCTGTCTGATCTTATACAAGAGAAACCTGAAATCTTAAATATGGACTGTTGTTTAAGCCAGGTTTCTTGCAGACAGATGACAGAAGGATCATATTTATTAATCATACCTATTAGAGCATGTTTCTTGTTGATTAAGCTACGACAATTCCACTGAATTACTTTGGCTCTGTGATCCATTATTAGTTGTATTATAAATTTGATATAAAGCATCAATAACTGCAGCAACGTTGGACGGTGAAATAATGTTTGATTGAGACAGCAATTGTATAAGTTGTTTTATAATTTCAGAAATATTTATATTAGTTATATCACTACTATTTGGACTATCATGGTTTAAAATAGGTTTAGATGATAATGCTGGTTGTCTTACTATTTCAGAATGGGCAAAATGATCATATCCTTTAGAAAATTTTTGAAGTGGTTTTGGTTTCAAAAAGACTGTCTTTTTGTATGATTGAGAGACATGTGTAGGAGCAGTGTAAACTGGATTATTGCCAACTCTGGTTGGACTTGATGAGGGAGAAGTAGAATTAATTAAGGCATCAGCATAAGAAATTTTTGATATTAGTGGGTGCTGTTTTACAGCTTCCACATAAGAAACACAGCTTTTACTCATTGTCTCTTTAATAGCTTTTTGTCTGTCAAACTCTAAACATTTTCTACTGGTAGCCTGGTGAGAACCATTACATAAACAACAATGATAATACTCTTCTTCAACATTGCAGGTATCACCAGAATGACCCTGACCACACTTAAAACACCTAGGAGTAGATCTACACTGACTCTTCATGTGCCCATACCTGCAGCAGTTATAACATTGCACTGTGGGATATATATATAAAGATACTGGTAGTGCAGTGTAACACATATACACACGAGTTGGCAACACTTGTCCATCAAATGTAACTACTATAGTACCTGTATTTTCAAATTGTTTACTATTATTAATTATAACTTTTTTCCTAAGTCTTCTTATTTTCATAACAGGACCACACCCAATAGGAACTGCGATATTGGACTTGACTTCTTCATCAGACCAATCTAATGGTACTCCCCTCACTACCCCCATTCTCGTTATGTTAAATGTGGGAATAAATACTTTATAATTTTCCGTTTGTAAATGGGTATTTGATAAAAATGAATTTGCTTCAGTATAATTTGTAAATCCTAAACTAACACGGTTTCGTCCTATACGCTTAATACTTCCGTTAACAATACCTTTAATGTCATTTTTTTTCAAGAAACGGCCAAAGGTAACTGGGTGTAGAGTTACACCGTCATTACTGGAAAACGTTTCCCTCTGTACATGGACGACATAAGGCGCTACGTCAGAGGCCTGATAGAAAGATCGACCAACAGGCAAATGAGGCTTTTCGTGGCTTTTTAATAGTGACTCCAGTTCAACTGACTGAGGAGAAACAGTATCCGTACTTAGTTCCTGTTGCGGTTTCAATTGACAATTACAATCGCTCTGCTTTAAAATTTTTGAACCCTGTCGCCGCTTTCTTTTATGGCAAGTATTACATAATAAGGCCCGAGATATACGTTTACGCTTTAATTTGTTCGAATCTGAGGCCGAACAATCTGTGTCCATTGATGACTCTATTGCTGAGATTAGTATATCAATCGGGGTCGTCGGGGTTTTACTATCGAATTCATTTTCATTAGTGCTAATAATATCTACATAACTGGCCACTGGTGGTACTGTTGTACCACCAGGGTCCTCGGGCGGATCGCCCATTTTAATAAATACTTAAACTACTTACCAATATTTACAGCTACTACATACACACTAATACTAAAAAAATATACAAAAGTTTAATAAATATATACAATTACACCAATCCTTTTTACAAAATTATTAGTTTTAAAATTTTCCAAAGAAAAAATGCACCCGCTCAAATCAAAGTTTCCCGCCGTTTTTTTTTTTTTTTTTTCATTTTGTTGATGGCTTCGTGCGATTAGCACATTTAGCCAGTGTCAAAGTAATTATTCTAACAAGTAATACATAAATAAACAATATTTCTATTCTGTATGATGATGATGAATGATAATAGAAATGAGAAATGATATACCACCCAACCCCTCGAGTATTTCAGTAAAGATGTGGGGCTTTACTAAGTCCTCGGGCGGACTTCTTGAGATAATTTGAAAAGTGACGTTGCACTGTTTTGTTTCATTTGCCAACACTCATGCACACTCACGAACACTTAACGGTTAATAATCCACCATTATTTCACATTAATATTCGACATAACACAAATTTTAGAAAATAAAACAAAACCGCAGACATGACTCTTCACTTTCCCGCCAAGAAGTCCCCAAAATGTATTTTTTTTTTTTTCTTTTTGTTAATGGCTTCGTGCGATTAGCACATTTAGCCAGTGTCAAAGTAATTTTTCTAACAAGTAATACATAAACAAACAATATTTATTTTCTGTATGATGATAATGAATGATAATAGAAATGAGAAGTGAGAAATGATATACCCCCCAATCCCTCGAGTATCTCAGTAAAGATGTGGGGCTTTACTAAGTCCTCGGGCGGACTTCTTGAGAGAATTTGAAAAGTGACGTTGCACTGTTTTGTTTCATTTGCCAACACTCATGCACACTCACGAACACTTAACGGTTAATAATCCACCATTATTTCACATTAATATTCGACATAACACAAATTTTAGAAAATAAAACAAAACCGCAGACATGACTCTTCACTTTCCCGCCAAGAAGTCCCAAAATGTATTTATATACACAACAAAAAGAAACATCATAGTCCGGGAGGTAACGTTGCATTTTAGGTAGTGTTTTGGTAGATCTCGTATTACTAATAAGTAAACCAAGCGTCAGCTGGCGCACCCGAATCTAACTAAACGATTGTTTAAATTATTAAAAGTACGAAAACAACAATCAGCTGCGTGTGTAGCGGTGGAAAGGCCGTCAGCTGACGCAGTAAAGATTAAAAATATTGGAGCATTGCTACTACGCTGTTTCCTTTTAAACACATATATCGAGCTGCTTCTGGAGCTGCTTGAGCCCATATAACGCGACCTTATCATGGGCTTGACCTTATCAGGCTTAAGCCTGTCCCCCTACAATTTCAAAACAGCATCTGCGTGTGCGTGCTAGTGGTGGGTCGTCGACGCATTTTCGATAAACGAAACAAGACTTAATCGTTTATCTTACACTAGTTGAAAAAACAGTTTTATTCGACTAGTTTACGTCTTCGAAGAATACTGAACTGAACAAGAACCAGATGAAGAAAATGATTCAACAGAAGGCAGTTCTGATGACTATTACCATGGATAATAAATCATAAAGCCTGCCAGCCAAATGGTTGTTTTTGGATACGTGAAAAAAATCTCGTTAGTAGTACATAATATGACGAAGTTAAAAGGAAAACTATCACTGATAAGTAGGCTTTACAAATTTACGAGTAACAGTCGACCAACTTATAAAATGTACTTGGCGCAGTACAAATTCCTCATTGGGAACTATTAAATAACGTTGTCAGGTGTATGAACCTCTTGGCTTAAATAAATGTTCTTAAAAGCCCTCTTCTCAGAGTCCGCATTATTGAGATGGGCTACCCTACACTGCGCGTGGCCCGACACGAAATTAGCCGGTTTTTTACCCGACTGCAAAGGAAGGGTATTGATTTTCGCGCCTATCTTGTATGTAATATTTTTTATTACCTCATATCTCCAGAACCGCTGGACGGATTTACATAATTGAGGTATCGAGGTATTGTTAGATTCGTCTTTGCTGCCCAAGTGTTCTTAGACAGGTGACGTTAAAAAAAACAAATATGGCGGCTGTGCGACGCTATTGGAACCGGTGAAAAACAATTTTTTTTTCGAATACTTCGTTATGGGTATCAAATTAGAGGGCTCAACACAAGGATTTCAAAAAGGTATAATCGTCTAGTTAAATTTCATCCGGCGTACCATAACTTTATTTTACGTATTTTTTACAAGTTCATGTGAGCAGCTGACGCATATTCCCCTCTCCACAATGCAGCTGACGATTTTTTTTCCAGATCAGTATGATTTAAACTATTTATGAAAAAAAAATTCAGCCGGCGTACTATTACTTTATTTTTTTTACCAATTTCGGAACCTCCCACACCCACACCCACCGCTACTTGAGCAGCTGACGGTCGGTTTACTCATTAGCCATATAAGATCAACTATCGATGTTAATATCAGCCGGCTTACTATGACTTTTGTATTTGCAACGCAACCTCCCGGACTATTAACTTAGTTACGAGTATTACTCAGGTTAAGATTGAATACAGACCTTTGCTTTTTTTTAATTTGAAATGTATCTGTCAGTGTCACTATCCACCTATCACTGTCATTCAGTCAAATAATTAATGTCATTGTCAGTGTGCGTAGATAGGTACCTACTCTGATCCAAGAATTATTTTATTTTGTTTGAGTCCAATTAAAATTTTATTTAGGTATATTCATTCAAGTTATCTTCCACTAACATAATATAATTTTCTACCGTCTTTACATTTTATTATAATTTGGGTAAGTTTAAATCTACCTTGCCGTGTAATACTCAACTATTTTATATAGTATACTTGGCTACTATTACTGCTAGGTAATTGATGCTTCTGTATCAAGCAAGCTTGTTATATTAGTACTGTTGTAGCAGCAGATTAGCATTATATTTCAGTGACGTCTAGTTCTATTATAAAATACTTAATATTTCAGAGCAATATGCCGAAAAAATTTGCAGGTGAAAATAGTAAAGCAGTCGCTGCTAGACAGCGTAAAGAAGATGCGAAACAGGAAAAAGACCAAAAAGTTAAAAAGTTGATCGATGATGCTCAATGGGAAGATGATGACGAAAAGTTAAAGAAGAAGCAACAGAAAAAGGTATACATCTATACTATCTGTACAAGTACAGTAATTTATTGAGATATAATAACTACAACTAACATAGTTGCTTAATTACAGGATGAGCAAGAGAAAAAACGCTTAGAGCAACTACAAAAAAAAGCAGAAGCAAAGGCTTTGCTGGAAAAAGAATTGGATTCCATTAAAGGAACAACAAAGGCACCACCACCTGCAAAAGTCACTCGAGCCCAGATATCCCATGCTAAAGAAAGGATTATCAAGGCTGAACCTGTGAAACCAGTTGTGAGTATCATATACTATTTTAAATAAATTGTGTACAAATTAGCAATAATTATTATTGACTTAGAAATCAATAATTTAACAATTCCCTAAAAATCAATAATGTTTACAGCCTTCTCGAGTAGTTGTTGAAGAGCCACCACTTGAAGAGAATTTCAATAGAATACAGCTGGATGGGGATGTGGCACAATCTGTCGATGAAGCTATTTCAATTTTAAGGTAATGAAATGGCTTAACTTTAATTTTTACTTACCACATTTTACTTAATTTTTAAGTTTGACTGTGGTTATATATTTTTTATTTATTTATTTATTTATATATATTTTTTTGTTGTAGTGAACAAGCAGATGTAGATAAGCATCCCGAAAAACGTGTCAAAGCTGCATACACAGCATTTGAGACTACAAATCTCCCACGATTGAAGGCTGAAAATCCAACACTCCGATTGTCACAACTCAAGCAGATGCTTAGGAAAGAATGGCTCAAGTCACCACAGAACCCGCTTAACCAGAAAGTTTAGAGTACTTTGAAATTAAATATTATCAAAATGATTATTCAAGTGTGAGGTGCTAGAGCTTCAAGCCATTTGCATTATTTATAATTATAAAATTAGAAATTAAAATAATTAAAAGTATATTAGAAACTTTTATTTTTGATTTATACATATACAGTCTTAAATACTTGCTGTACCCAGAAACATAAGCTAACATTAACAATTAATCAACATCTATTATATTTTTATAAAATAAAGTCTAATAATGACCTAAGCATTATTTTACCCTTCTTGAGATGAGAAATTAAAAAGATTCATACAAAGCTACCATTTGAATAACCAAGGGGTTTCATTCAGGCTCATTTGTGTATTGAAGTGGTATACCCTTGCGACCTTCCTCAACCTCCTTTACTTTAGTTTCTCCCAGATTTTGTTCTAAGCCCTTCCAAGACCGATCCTGAAGTTTGTTTCCTATGTTTTCTAAAGCCCAGTTTTGTTTTGCTTCTAACTGCATGTCACTCTCCTGATTGTGCCCTAGTTTAGTCTCCCTTATTCTGCCTGTTATAAGGCTGACATCTGTACCTTCTTTGACATTTTCAATTTCACAGTAATGCTTTTTTCCACTGAGTAAATCATCATAGTCGGTAACATGCGTTGTAAAATATGGGTCCCTTTTTGAATTTAGTGCTACTTCTAGTTCATATGGGTAAACAATTGGTTTGTAGAAATCTCTGTTACTGTATAGATCATTCTCTGGACATGCAATCATCACATAGATGTCAATCTGGAAATAAATGTTATAACTTAACATGAATGTGTTTGTCTTAGATAAGAACTAAATAAACATTTAATGCCTTACAAATAAACAAAGAATAAGCTCTGAATAGTTATTCTGTATTTTGTTTCCATCATGTAAGTGTCATTTCAAATTAGAGTAAAAGAGACAAAACGCAGAATAACATTTCAATACTTATTCTCTGTTTATTTATATGACCCTTATTCTAAGTATGGCTGTATAAACTTTTGCACTTACTTCTGGAAAATTGGCCAATTTTGCAACATTAGGTTTGCCAACTGACACAATGTAGCTTTTCTTTCCATTAACACGACACAGCTGCTTCATTCTACTGATGATATCTTTGGTTTGGTCACCAGCCAGCTTGCACACAAGAATACCAACAACTTCAGCATCTTTACACTTCTCAACTAAGAAATGCCTGCGCTTGATCCAACTTGTTTCATCCATGTGCTCCAACTTATTTGTTTCAGGATTCAGTAGATACCAAACTTTTGCTGTAGTAATAAAATAAAGTTACACTATTTAGAATATTAAATCCACAATGGACAAGGTTTGTAAGCTTGAAAACCATGAAAGCATATTTAGAAAGCATAATTTATTTTGTATCTTAGTAGACTCTGCCTAGAGGAAAATGGTGCCTATTTACTGATTCAGCAGATATGAAACACATTTATAATTTAACTTTAAAGAAAGAGAAAACCAAATTACCTGGTACAGAAACGGTGAAGTTGAACATCGTTTGCCCCCTTGAACCAATATAAACACAAGTGCAATCCTTTAAGTTGTTCATTGCGAACTGCTTTCCCACAGCATCCTTTAACACTCTGCCTAGGAATCTGTCTTTGTTTTCTTCTTTCTCAATATGACCAATAAAACCTTTAGGGTAACATTGAAACCAGTGTTTGATTATATTATCTGTAACAAAAATAATGGTCAAACTACAATAAACACTTAAAGTATTATTTTATAGACATATTATTTGATAATCTAGTCAGCATACCTTTGCAGTGCTCAAACTCAGCTCCATAAAATAAACAGAGTTTGCTGTTATCATCAGTTTGTATATTTTTAATATTAATGAAAGTTTCTTCATGATTCAAGTTATTTTTTTTAAATACTGTATAAACAGGTATATTGGTCTTAGAAAAGCATGTATGGCCGTAATGGACCACTGCATTTGCTTTCACATGCATTGCAGCCACAGTATCTACACAGCAACTGCAATAAACACAATTATAAGATTTTTCCATATCAATTAGCTATATACAGAAAACCGTTTTTCTTTTTTATATAATTAATAAGTAGTTATATACCTGGCATATGATGTATCTCCAAGTATGTACAAATCAACATCAACTCTTTTTTTTATTTCTTCATATATTTTAGTGCTGACGTGCAGTAGCTCATCAGGGAATTGAAGACAAACCTATGAATTAAATAGTACACATAATTTACACTCTTTACGGAATTATGAAATTAATTAAATATTACAGAATATTTTATTCTTAAATATTTTAATTTTTATGGAGAAATAGAAACATAAATATAAAAACATAAATAATATTTAATAATAATATTTTCACTATTAGCTATTTGTGTTTATTCGTTATTCACCTTCGAAAAGTTGTTAACTGTCAACCAATTACATGTTTCGACGATATCGAAATTTGAGAGCAAATTGTCAAGATGTGGTTGTATTACATCAATTTCACGATCAATACATATTTTTGCATCTGTTGTAAAATTTGCCATTTTTGGATTAATAACAGAATTTCTGTTTCTAAATTACTGTGCTTCTACCAATTATTTTTGTCAAATTCATTTTTTTTTTTTTTTTTTTTAATAGTTTGTTCTCTGAGGAACCGGCTAAGGTCATAGACCATGCTGCCATGTCATTAGTTTCTTAATTTCATTAGTATTATAATCCTAAAGATGATGATGAATGATAATGGAAATGATGATGATGAATGATAATGGAAATGAGAAGTGAGAAATGATATACCCCCAACCCCTCGAGTATCTCAGTAAAGATGTGGGGCTTTACTAAGTCCTCAAGCGGACTTCTTGAGAGAATTTGATTAGTGACGTTGCACTGTTTTGTTTCATTTGCCAACACTCATGCACACTCACGAACACTTAACGGTTAATAATCCACCATTATTTCACATTAATATTCGACTTAACACAAATTTTAGAAAATAAAACAAAACCGCAGACATGACTCTTCACTTTCCCGCCAAGAAGTCCTTTGTCAAATTCATATTCAATTGATTGAATTGAATTTTTAATTACATTAAAGCAGAGGAATCAAGTACATACAACCATACTTTTGATATTCTCCTTATTTAATTATTTAAGGTGCTTTATTTTTCACCGGCCTCATCAATCCTACCTTCAAACGTTCCATCATTTTTGATAAATTTTATAATTATAAAGTTATTGTTCTGAGACAATAACTAAAACTTTGTATGCGACTTCTATATTTCGGGAGAGCAAAGTGAGGCATAGGGATGTGGCAATCCAGTCTATTAGGCTCCCGTTATTTCCTACAAGAGTATCTCATCATCATCAGCTCATTTTTTGTCCCCACTGCTGGGGCACGAGCCTTCCCTATGAATGGATAGAGAACGGGCCATAAACCACCACGCGGGCCCAGTGCGGATTGGTGGTTGTTAACGACTGCTAATGCAGCTGGGGCCAACGGCTTTACGTGCCTTCCGAAGCACGGAGGAACTCGAGATGATACATTTTTGGTCACCCATCGGATGACCAGCCTTTGCGAAAGTTGCTTAACCTCAGCACTCGCAGACCGGGCGCGTTAACCACTGCGCCGTCGAGCTCTAATAAGAGTATCTAATAAATAGTTAATATTCAATAAAACTGAAAAAAAAGTGACATTCTTCAAGTTAAAAGAGGTTATATAACTTAAGATCAAAGGAAGTTGACTTGACTCTGAATGAATAATACAGATTTGTGAGGGTAAAATATAAAATACTTATGAAAAACTTACAAAACTTTTATTTTTCTCTGAACTTTCTTATAGAAAAGATTTCACTTTATGATTAGAAGTAGTAAAAGGTTAAATAAAGTTTTTTTAACAATAGTAAACTACTAGTACGTAACATTAGTAGCCGTCATCACTGATAGTTATTGTATATTCAGGGTAAGCATCCTTAACTAGTTTGGCTGCTATTTCATGGTCAGCTTTGCCATATCCTTGAGAGTATCCATAGATGTGGATTTTTTTATTATCTGGTTCATGTGATATTCTACCTCCACCTAAAGGTTCACAATCAAGTGGTTGAAGTTTTTCTTGCACCTGAAATGTGTTAAAATATTAATGTTACAAAAAAAGTAAGTCTTTTAAAAACTTGTAAATGCATTCAAAATCTAAGAAAAACACGATTTGAAAACAGTATATAATAATAAACAAATTACTTCATCAAAAATATCCGAATGATAATTGCATCTCTTGTAACCTCGAACAATGGTCACAGAAGGTTCCTCATTATTTTTTTCCTTGCCATATACTTTTACTAATATGTATTTAAATACTCCAGATGGATCAATGTCCACCTTAGGTACACATTCCAGTGGACAGGAACACATTTTTTGAATACCTCTTATGGAATGGTATGCTGTAAAAAAATTATTAATTAAAATATAGTTTATAAGAAAGTAACACAACTATTTTCTAAGGTAACTAAGTTAGTAATAGAATCTCTTATTTGATTTTGATTTTTAATTTTTGATTATAATAATGATGATATTAAACTAAGGCTTATATAACCAAACAAACAAAACACCTTGCTAAGCCTGGCAGAGATGAGATATTTTAATACCACTTGTAATATTGAAATAAGTTGACATAAATCAATAAAAGAATATAATACGGGTAGAAGGATTTATTTATATCTACTGCCCATTTTTTTTACAATTAAATCTCTAACCTAACAGTAACGCGGATCATTTACTGTTCTTATTGTAGGATTATAGGATTATTTGTACAGTAGTAGTATTGTAGAAAAGGTAGGTAGGTAAGTAGGTACAAGTATAATTTAAAATAAAAGTTATTTAACCTATTCGATTAGTAATGTTTATGCACAAGCACTTGATAAAGATTGTAATACCTTTTTTGTATAATATAATTACCTTTTATATAAATACGAAATTGACTTTTAATTAACAAAATACTGTTTGCTGTAAATAACATTCGTTTCACAAAAGGTTAGTAATAAATTAATATTAAAATTATTTTCTTCTATCTTTTTGAAAGAAAAACCACTTTTTTATAGTTTTCTTTTGGTTTGATGGATGTAAGAAAAGCAAAGTGCTCTATGCCACACAGTCTATATTACACAGCCTATCAGCGTAATTTGTGATTGATGGTGAATGGTGTTGAAGATGAATTATTTCATCCATTCTTTTCATTTCATGATTAACTCAATAAAGGATGACAGATATTCCCCAAATTGCTTGCGCCAGCAAGTATGCATGCCAATATTCTATTAAAAACCATCAAATGGTAGTATATTTAAAGTACTGTAGCAACCGAGACTCCTTGCTCGGGCTTCCTTACTGGCAGTCGCACGCCGTGGCCTGCGTTCAAACCAAATTAAAAAAAGGCATGCAAGTAAAAAGAAGGTGTCCGTTAAAGTAGCGTACACATGGTCAATTTCACGTTTTTTGTTATGCCATCTTTTAGTGCGTAATTAGAGCGTAATTAGTGCAAACACAAAATGTTTAGTGCCTCTTTAGTTTAAGAAATAAAGACCTATTTTAGTGTGTACGCTGGCATCACGATCAAGCTGGCGTACCCATGACCATTTTCGAAAACTACTTATTTTATAGCAACGAAATTTACACACATATTTAGTGCCTAATTGGTGCCTAATTAGTGCCCACGCTATGCAAAATTTTAAAAAAATTTCTTAGAAAGGAACGGAGATATCGAACAAGACTTGTGATAAGGTTGCCAACCTTACTATATAATATAGTATTCTACTATTTTTATTTTTTTTGGTAGTTAGACGCCTAAAATAGTAGGATGCTATTACAACAACAAGTCAACAAGTCAGTAACAAGTCTTGTTTGATATCTCCGTTCCTTTATAAGCAATTCTTATGAAATTTTGCATAGCGTGGGCACTAATTAGGCAATTAGGCAATCATGGAACGTATTTTAAATAAACAACTTGTCCACTACCTGGAAGAACACTCCACAATTCATGATCACCAATACGGGTTTCAGCCGAAACGATCAACGGGTGATCTTCTAGCGTACGTTGCACATCTCTGGGGTGAGGCTATTGACAAGCGTGGTGAGTCGATGGCTGTTAGCCTTGACATAGCCAAGGCTTTTGACCGGGTCTGGCACAAAGCTCTTCTCTCCAAGCTCCCGGCATACGGTCTGCATGCTTAGTTCTGCAACTGGGTCGCTGGCTTCCTACATGGGCGGAGAATCCGTATCCTGTCTGATGGATGCGCTTCGTTGTTCATATCAGTGAACGCTGGTGTCCCTCAAGGTTCCGTTCTGTCCCCCATGCTGTTCTTTCTGCACTTGGAAATATTAATTGCTATGCAGATGATAGCACAGTGCATGGGGGATATAAAGGTCACTCAGCGGCCAGGCGGGTCGAAACTGAAGTTAACCGAGTGAATCTTGTCATTGAGCTCAATCTGGTATTGGAATTCATATCTAAATGGGGCTCCAATATTCTTGTTGAGTTCAATGCCAAATAAACACGGGTGTGTGCGTTCACGGTAAAAAAGCCACCATTTCTTCCCCTTCCAACTTTTCAGGGTACATCTCTAAGCCTGCAGAGCAGTATCAACATGCTCGGTATGACGATTCGCTGCGATCTGAACCAAAGGGACTACATCGAAGCCGTGATCAAAACATCCTCACGAAAACTCGTTATTCTGAACAGGGTGCGGCGATTCTTTACGCCTGACCAGTTGTACCTTTTATACAAGACACAGGTACGGTCTTGCGTGGAGTATTGCTCGCCCATCTGGGACGGTTCCGCAAAGTACCTTCTCGATGCTTTGGACAGATTGCAGCATCGCGCTGTACGCATTATTGGCAACGCAGAAGTCACAAATACTCTTGAAACTCTGCAATTGCGTAGAGATATTATGTCACTCAGCGTGTTTTACCGCTTATACTATGGCGAGTGCTCTGAAGAACTCTTTGACCTCATCCCACCTTCTCCCTTCCTCCATAGGAGTACAAGTGCTGCTCTCCGGAGTCACCGCTTCACTGTCTCAAATATTCCATCGCGTACTAAGAAATTTGGTGAATCGTTTTTTTGTCGCACTTCTAAAACATGGAATAGTTTGCCAGCACACGTTTTCCCTCCTTCCTATGATATAGGGTCCTCCAAACGAGGCGTGAAGAGGCACCTTGTGGGCCGGCAAAGTGAGGGTAACTGATGCTAAGTTGTTTTCACGCTGCACCAGTTGTCGTCGCATCTGGATTCCATATTCACTTAACATCAGGTGGTATGGAGTCATTTGCCCTGCTACGTTTATATAAAAAAAAAACTAAATATGTGTGTAAATTTCGTTGCTATAAAATAAGTAGTTTTCGAGAACGGTCATGGGTACGCCAGCTTGATCGTGATGCCAACGTACACAATAAAAAAGGTCTTTATTTCTTAAACTAAAGAGGCACTAATTATTTTGAATTTGCACTAATTACGCTCTAATTACGCACTAAAAGATGGTATAACAAGAAACGTGAAATCGACCATGTGTACGCTACCTTAACGAGATAACGAGATAAATAAATAATAACCGAACAATATGTATTTGTCCAAATCCTCTCTTTCTGTATGTGTCATGGTGTATTACTTACCTACATATATACATATATTTTTATTGTTTGTGTCTTATATAAGATTTGTATATTGATTGGCGTAAACTTAATTCTTAGTATAATCTTAAACCTTCGTGGTTTTTCTATGCTAAGTCAACTGATTGTTTTGTAAGATCTTTCATGTGATAATAATAAATAAAAAAAAAAAAAAAAAAAACGGACACAAAAGAAGAGCATCGCGGACTGTCTATGACGGGCCGCGATAACGAATAGTTTATTATTGTTATCTAATTCTTGAATCAATATATAGTGTTGAAAATTACAAAATTAATATCTGAGATTATATAATAACGTAAAGTAAAAAAAACTAACATAAAACTAAAATATGGCGTCAAAAAATTTCTCCGCGTCCCAGTCGACTGGTAAAGTACCCAAGAGACTGGCGGCATTAGAGTGTTGAAGCATTACATGCGTTTCCTTATATAAAACCCCCGGTCTTAGACCATTGGTTATATGGTCCTAAGCCTTCGGTACCTTAACGGATTAGAGCATCTAAGCTTAATTCACTACTATGTTAAAATAATACTTGAAGAATAGGTTGTATGAACCAGAGATCCCTTTACTTTTTTCTCAAATAAGAAAAGAAGAGAAAAACTGTCACTGTCAATATTTGTGAAAATAAAAAAAATATGAAAGAAGAAGAAGAAGAAATATGAGTGCAACGTCACTAATCAAATTCTCTCAAGAAGTCCGCTTGAGGACTTAGTAAAGCCCCACATCTTTACTGAGATACTCGAGGGGTTGGGGGTATATCATTTCTCACTTCTCATTTCCATTATCATTCATCATCATCATTTCCATTATCATTCATCATCATCTTTAGGATTATAATACTAATGAAATTAAGAAACTAATGACATGGCAGCATGGTCTATGACCTTAGCCGGTTCCTCAGAGAACAAACTATTAAAAAAAAAAAAAAAAAAAAAAGAAGAAATATGATATTGTATGGTTCCATTTATTAAATATAAATATTTATGAAATTGGTGATTACTAAAATGGAATCTAATTTAACTGGCAAGTATTATAAAGTTTAATAGCAAATAAATAACTGTTAACGAAACATTATTAACCAGTCTCGCTGAAAAATTTTCCTTGTTTTACCAATAAATGCATGTCTACTGAAGATACTTTTCAAGGTTTTGTGTGGACAGGTCTCGCTGCCCTATTATTGCTTTGTACTAACTCCACTTTTTAGGTATTTTATTTTTTTTGTACCATGTTAAAGAAGTAATTTTTCTGTACTATAACCACTGATCGGATCGTAAAGTTTTTGTATAGTCACTGAGATACGCAATATAAGATTGTTCTACGTCCAGGTATTGAAGAGATGTGAAATGCATTGTTTTGTTCTATATCCATAAACAGTTTATTTTGAATCTGATGGTACAAAGCTATATTAAGAAACTTTGCACCTTGCTTTGTTCTATATCCAACCATGTAAATTTTATGAGGAAGGTACCTACATGCCAAATAAAGATGACTGACTCACTGATTGATACGTAAAGATAGATTATATGACTGTATTATATTATTCTATTTTTTACGTATTACATACTATTTAGTATAATGGACGAAGTAATGATTTACTCCCACTTCATCATGTTCTCATTTAATCCTTTAAAGTTTATTCTATTTATTATTATCCCATTCCATCATGTTTACTTTGAAAAAAAAAACACAAATAAAAAGACTTTATATTTATTTTACTAAGTACTAAAAATTGTGCAATAAAAACTAAAAATAACTAAATTTAAATAATTTTATTCAATAAAATTAGTTAACTTTTGAAAAAAAATGTAAGTACTTATTATTACCTATTACTTACATATAAAAAAACAGCCTTTTAATAAAAATTGTTGCTAACTTAACTTAAAAAACTGCTTCTTTAATTTAAAGCTCTTGACGGTGTAGCTTTTTCATCCAAAGCTATTTTATAATTATTTTAGCTATTTTATTAGCTCTTTTTAAAGTTTTTAACATAAATGTAGTATTCTTACACCTGAACGTAAGTTTTCTTTATTTTACAGTATAGATAACATTCCAATTTTGCTTGAGATAATGTTTTCGTCACTGATATTTAGCCACTGGATAGCACTTTCTAATTTTGTTGTCATTTTGTTTCTTAAAGAATTAACCTGTTTGATAACGATAACACTTCTTTTTCTCGGGGCTATGAATGATGTTATGTACTTTTTGTGTAATTCTAACTTAAAATATTTTTAATCAGACTTAAAACACAAGAGTCAATGTTTACATGACGGCAGCGCCATTTAATAATTAGAAAATTATAAATTTATTTAAACACAAATAAAAACACAATCAATAAATATATTTTAAACGAATGTTTTGTTAATCCTTGTTTTTTGCCAACTACTTTAACGTTATTGTTATTCCAATATTTTAGAGAAGACAAACCAGACAAAAAAATAAGAACCGCTGCACACAACTATGAAAACATTTCCAATCTTTATGGCCACGCGGGCCACTGGAAGTTCTATTTAAGTAAAACCTCGATAGCTTTTTAATGCTTTTATTAAAAGCTACAATTATTTGCAAAACAAAATAGTATTTAAATTTGGACAATGTAAGTATATTTTAAGCAATTAGTTAAGGACGTTATATAAATTCAGGTAGTCAAGGGCTATAGCAAGTAGGTGGTCGGATGCGAAGTGTCGTCCGTTGGATGGCCGCTCTCTTGACGTCACAACCGGTCACCGCGACGTTTCATTTTACGTGGCGCAGACATAATTCCCCCTCCTTGAAGACTGAAGTCTTCAAGCATCTTGCTCTTCAGCGGTAGGCAAGGGACAAATTCGTGTGAGGGCCCTGCGAATGCGACCTCTTGCAGTGTCTATGTCCGCCACTCGAGAAATGCCATCAGTGCCAGGAAACAGGCTTGCGACGCGACCCATTCGCCAGTTTAGAGGTGCAGTGTTGTCCTCACTAATTAGCACCAGATCACCAATGTTCAGCGTTGCGTGGTTGGTACGCCATTTTGAGCGTTGTTGCAGCTCACTGATGTACTCCTTTTGCCAACGAGTCCAAAAATGCTGGCGAATCTGCTCAAGCCGCGCGTGTCGACGAAGTGAGTTTGGGTTGGCGTCCTCCAAGGCAGGCGACGGCAGCGCAGTCAACGGCCGGCCAATAAGGAAGTGCCCTGGAGAGAGAGATAGGAAATCGTGATTGTGAGGACTAGGGGATAATGGGCACAGGGGGCGGCTGTTGAGGATAGCTTCCACCTGTGCAAAGAGTGTGGACAACTCTTCAAAAGTTAGGTTAGTATTGCCCATACACTTTCTGATTATTGTTTTAGAGGATCGGATTCCTGCTGACTCCCATAGTCCACCAAAATGAGGAGCGTAAGGAGGTATAAAACAAAACCTTATTTTTTCGTTGGCGGCAAAATCAGTAAAAGAACTAGAATTAAATTTAATGAAATGTCCAATTTCTTTGGCCGCTGCGACAAAATTGCGACCATTGTCGCAAAAGATTTCCAATGGTTTACCCCGACGGGCAATAAACCTGCGTAGTGACAAAATAAATGCATCCTTAGATAGCTCGCTGACTGCTTCGAGATGAACGCATTTAGTTCGAAAACAAATAAATAAACACAAGTAACATTTCAAGGTTTTAGCACCCCTGCCCTTTCTGTCTAAAATTGAAAATGGTCCAGCAAAATCCATGCCCACTGTTTGAAATGGGAATCCCGGGTTAATACGCTGAGCGGGTAGGTTGCCCATCTTAGGAGCGAGCGTGTGACCTTGAAGGCGCCTGCACGTGAAACAGTTGCGAAAGGTGCGTCGAGCTAGTTCTCGACCGCCGATTGGCCACAAATATTGTCTAATTGAATATAACAATAGTTGAGGCCCTGCGTGCATTTGTTTTATGTGTTCGTGACGAAAAATTAGTTTGGCTAAATGATGTTTAGAGTCCAGTATGATAGGATTCTTTATCTCAGAACTGTAAGTGGATAAGTTGAGTCTACCACCTACTCTTAAAATATCTTGTTCGTCTAAGAATGGATCTAAAGGCAGAAGCTTGCTTTTTTGGTTTAATTGTTTTGATTTTTTTAATGTATATATTTCATCATTGTACGATTCCTTTTGTGATAATTTAATTAGTTGTAAATAGGCATAATTTAATTCACTAGTTGTTAAGTTTCCTGTAAATATAGAATTAGGGTTTTTTTTATTGTGTATATATCTTAGAACGTAAGCTAATCCACGTAACAATCTTGTATAGTTTGAGGCATTTACAAATTTTAAAATAGGTTCCAGTAAAGTAATTGTGTGTGATTTTAATTCAGGTAGTTCACCCTCAGTTTGTGTCTGTAGTGTAGGCCAGTCTTTTTCGCAATTTTGCAAAAAAGATGGGCCTGACCACCATAAATCTAAGCTAAGCATTTGGCTAGGATCGACACCCCTAGAAATAGAATCAGCGGGGTTGCACTGAGTTGGTACATGACGCCATGAAGACACCTGAGTGATCTCACCAATTTCAGCGACACGGTTGGCTACGAACGTTTTTAGATTACTAGGCGGGCTGCGTAACCAACCTAGCACTACAGTGGAGTCACACCAGTGAATAAAATGGCTGATCTTTAAGCACAGAGACTCTTTTATAGACTGGCATAGGCGCGCAGCTAACAATGCGCCACATAGTTCGAGCCGAGGGATCGTAGTAGGTTTAATAGGTGCTACCTTTGATTTAGCGCAAAGTAAATTGACGCTGACCCTGCCTTGACTGTCAGTGGAGCGGAGATACACGCATGCTCCATAGGCTGACATAGAAGCGTCACTAAACGAGTGAAGCTCAATGGAGATGGGCGCGTCACATACAGTATGCCTCGGAATTGAAATAAATTTCAGATTGTGAACATTAGCTTGATATCTTTCCCATTGTTTACATAGCTCACTAGGCACAGCCTCGTCCCAGTCCAATTTTCGGATCCATAATTGTTGAATCAACATTTTGGGGAGAACTGTGCATGGACTTAACAGCCCCAAAGGGTCAAATATTTTTAGGGAACTAGAGAGTATAGTTCTCTTTGTAATTACTGTTGGCTTATCTAGGAGCCTTATAGAAAAATTTATATTATCACTAGTAGGATTCCACCCCCAACCCAGCGTGCTGGTGGAATCGCTAAGGCTTAAATCGCCCTGCAAATCGATTTGAGTTGATTTAAATATTGAAGGTAAATTGGACCTAAATTTTCGTAGTGGAAAACAACCTAAGCCTAATGTTTTGGTTACCGATTCCATAATGTGTACAAGCTGTTCCTCCGTCTGACTTCCAGTCAGTAAATCGTCGACCATAAAATCATGCTGGATGATGGTTCTCACTAGCTCATCCGAACATTCTTCACCTAATTGCCAAAGACATCTGGTACTCAAATAACTGGAACTTGCGAAACCGTAAGTTACAGTATTGAGCCGCAACGTTTTGATCGGCAAAGATTCATCCTCTCTCCACAATATGAGCTGAAGGTTTCTGTCATGCTCGTGACACAGTACGTTTCTGTACATTTTACTGACGTCTGCCGTGAGTACGTACTTGTATTGACGAAACCTCAGAAGGATGGAGAAGATGGAATCTTGTATGTTTGGCCCTATCATTTGAAGGTCATTGATCGAAATACCGGACGTAGTCGGAGCTGAACCGTCAAACACAACGCGTAAGTTTGTGGATTCGCTATCAGGTCGCAAAACAGCGTGATGGCACAAAAAATAACTGGGTTCCGGGATGCGAATCGCAGACTCAGAACAGTGCCCTAGCTCCTGATATTCTTTTATGAAATCAGTATAAGCTTGTTTCAATAGGGGTTGATTTTTAAAGCGTCTCTCTAAACCACGAAAGCGCTTTACAGCAAGCTTGTAAGAATCACCCAGGCAATCAGGTGAATCTTTCAACGGCAGTCTGACACAAAACTGCCCGTTAGATAGACGAGTGGTGTGCTTGTTAAAATGTTCAACACATGCCTTCTCACTTTCGCTTAGTAATAGTCTTTTGGGTAGTTCTTCCAACTCCCAAAAGCGTGAAATCTGCTTTTCTAAGCTGTCACCCGATTGTGGTGAAGCACTTGCTGAAAAATTGCAATGTAATTTTTTAGGTTCACAACTACTCAAGACAATAGGACCGGTCACTACCCAGCCTAATTGTGAACTACGTAAAAATGGTTTGTTTACGCCTAATGATTGCTGTTTATTGCCAACAATGTCCCAAAACAGGTCTGCGCCTATTAAAAGTTCGATAGGGGATGACTTGTAAAACAATGGGTCAGCTAATTTAATGTTGCTAGGGATATTGAACTTGTGTAACCCAACAAAAATTTTAGGGAGGTCTCCTGTGAGCTCCGGTAACACACAACACGAAAGTGTAACATTAAAATCAGTCTGCAATGAATTTAATTGAATGACGCAACGCTTTTTAATATAGTTACAATCTGTGTTCCCAATACCTACCACCTTTATGGGGATGGTTGGTAAACAATCGAGCCCTAAACGTTGTTGCACAGATTGAGAAATAAAACTAGTTTGACTACCGCAGTCTAACAGCGCGCGAATAGTTTCCGACTTGCGCGTCGAAGGATTGACAACATCGATCAATGCAGTGGCTAAATAAACTTGACTCGTAGGCTCACTGCAAAAATTAACATTAACATCTGTTTGTGCGGATGACACATTATTATTTTCGGGCAAAGAAGAAACGACCCTATGGCAAAGAGTGTTGTGTCGCTTCTTGCACTCGCGGCACGGGCCCAGCTTGCATGAGAACCTATTATGACCGGGGCGCAAACAATTCAAACACAATTTAAGATTGACAACTTCTTTTATGCGTTGCTCAGGTGATTTTGATAAAAACGTAGGACAGTCGTAAATACGATGAGCTTGTTTGCAAACAACACAATTAGACGGTTGATTAAAATTATTCGTGTGCGATTTATTGGTATCTAATTGAGCAGTATAGGAGAACGACTTAGAATGAAAGTCTTTCGTTTTGTGCGAATTGCTTATACTGGGGATTGGCGTGCGCTTGTATTTATCTAACCTATTATGGTTTATGGTTTCTAAAACATCCGCACGATTTTTTAGAAACTGATTGAACTGTTCAAGTGTCGGCATGTCTTCAAGCAAATTACGATACTCTTCCCATTTCAAACTAGTATGAGCATCTAATTTTGAAGAAACCATGTGTATTATTAGTGTATCCCATTTATCTGTAGGCTGCCCTAAACTAGACAAGGCTCGTAAATTTTTTCCTACATGGTCGATTAAAGACCTCAAAGACCTTTCAGACTCACGCGAAATAGGTTCAATATTGAACAGCGAATTGAGATGATTATTTATGAGCTGTCTTTTATTGTTGTATCGCTCGCATAGCAAGCTCCATGCTTTGTTGTAATTGGCGTCTGACATCTCGAGATTGCTAATAACACGGGAAGCATCACCCTCTAGATATGACGATAAATAATGGAACTTGTGAATATTTTGAATGCGTTCGTTGTTGTGGACAAGTGAAATAAACATGTCTCGAAACTCAAGCCACCGATAGAAGGATCCATCGAATTTAGCGATCTGAATTTTCGGTAACTTGAAACCAACGCTTTGAGACTCAGAACACTGATGGAAGCTGCTACATTGACTATCAGCCCTGCCTGTTTTGTTTGGAACGTGCACATTGGAAATCTCTTGCGCAGTGGCAATGCATATTGACAACTCAGTCTCAATATTGTCGCGTTCCGTTAATTCGACTTCCAAACCAGAAGGGTTTAGAACCTCGATTTGACTTTGAACGGTTTCAAATATAGATGATAATGACTCAATACGCGACAATTTAATATTTAACTCGTTCACTTGTATGGGACTAAGAAGAGATGTCTTTGAAAGCGAGTCTAAATAATTTTTAAACTTAGTGATACGTCCCTTAATTGAACTACGTTTTGTTGTAAGTTCCTTTAAACTACATTCAGCCATTGTAAATCAAAATATTTATATTTGCAACCTCAAAAACAATAACTTAATGCGCACCAAAGAAATGATGAACAGCTGATCATGCGCCGATTATGTAATAATAATCAAATAGCTTACGCTCCTCCTTCGTGAGATACCGTTAGTGTGTCCGCAGCTGGGGTCGAGCAGGGATCGGGTCACTAGGCGAGGGCGCTCGGGCGCAGGCGGCCGCACGTCACTCTCCAAGCTGAAATAGTCGGCCAAATAATTTGAACAAAGCGAAACAGTACTTTATGCCAAAATAAGTGATAATAGACGTTAACTAGAGTTGTGATTATGGGCAATACTTTTGATAGGCCGTAGTGGAAAGCTTAAGCAGCTAAGCAGCATTGATTTTAAAATGGACAGTGAATTTATGGTTATTATTATTGTGGGCACAACCCAAAGCGATAGATTAAGTTGTATGAAGCGTAGTGCGTAATTAACGAGGTTGGTACGGTGATTTTTTCAATATAGCTGGTCTTTAACGTTAGCAGAGAAGTGATTTGTAACTTAATATAATGATAGTAATGTTGCGAGTTTTAATTTGTAGCAATATGAAATAGAAATAATGCAAAATATGTAGCAATGTATGATGATGATTTGCATTGATTTGCTATTAAGATTGAAATGATCACGCAAAATATAGAAATATAACGAAATCAATGCAAAGCAGCGTGACACGTGAACACGTCACGCTTTGCCCTTGACTAACCTTAAGCACTATAGGCGCGCTTAAAACACAGATCTTTGCACTAGATTTTAGCTAGAATGGATGTAGATGGGAATCAATAGAATGGAAGATAGTGGAATAGCGAGATTGATGAAGGATAGGACACTTAGCTTATTGGCCTGGTCGCGATGCGGGCGGCTGACCGACGACGTGGGCGGTTCGTGGGCTCGTTCCTGGGCTTGATTCTTGGACTCGATGGGCTGCCGGTGGTGACTCGATGGCTGCACTGCGTGGCTGGGCCACGGAGTTCCGGCGATGTTTCGGAGGCTTGACCTGGCGGACGGCTGCGGCGCTGGGGGCTGACCGGCTGTAGCTCAGGCGCTCCGTAGAAATAATCTAGGGACTTAGCTAGCACGCCAAGTCCTGTCACGGTCGCCACTTTATGGCCACGCGGGCCACTGGAAGTTCTATTTAAGTAAAACCTCGATAGCTTTTTAATGCTTTTATTAAAAGCTACAATTATTTGCAAAACAAAATAGTATTAAAATTTGGACAATGTAAGTATATTTTAAGCAATTAGTTAAGGACGTTATATAAATTCAGGTAGTCAAGGGCTATAGCAAGTAGGTGGTCGGATGCGAAGTGTCGTCCGTTGGATGGCCGCTCTCTTGACGTCACAACCGGTCACCGCGACGTTTCATTTTACGTGGCGCAGACAATGTTTATTCATTCTTATTTTTTTATTTAAGTAGTATTTATAGTCATCATAAATGAGGAGATTTTTCCCTTCAAAGGGAATTTTTTTTAAATGTTTTATATTAGTTGCCACCTTAGATGTTGCCACTATATCGGTCATTTTGTTTATTCAACTATGAATAAATTTTAGATAAACAAATTTATAGACAGAACATTTTATACTATTGATTTTGTGTTTATTTTTTTTAATTTTAATGGTCAACTTTTGAGTCTTGTACCCTGTTACTTTTTATAACTATTATGTTTGGTAATTTTTTTGGTAATTCTTTGACAGAATTATACTTAATAACGACATATTGTCTTATTGTTTTAAAATATAAACATGTCTCATTTCATTTAAAACATTTTTAATTGATTTTCTCCAATCAGTCCTTTAATTTATATACATTTACATGTACTTAGTACTGAAATTATTTACTCCGAGGTAATACTATATTTAAATTGCTTTGTACTAAGTAAGGATAAAGAACAGAACAATAGTAAAAAAATTAAAGTACAAAACAATAATGTCATAGGTTTGCTAATTTTGGACTACATAGTACAAAAGTAATTTAAATTTTATTACATTATTATTATTAAATATGTTCAAAAACCAGTGTAATTTACATGGAACAACTCCTCAAAAACCTGTTTAGCCAATGAGGCACATTAAAGGTCAGATTAGTATTACATAAGGGATGTATGATTTTTCAAAACTTTGGATGTCGATAACTCGAAACTAAGGCGAGTGGAGTTGGTACAGAGCAATAATAGGGCAGCGAGGTGTTCCGATGTTATTCATATTATTTACTGTGTAGTACCTATACAATATAAAGTTAGCAATATGCTAAGTTCATTATTTTGTCACTCATATCAATATTGGTAATTACACTACATTGAAACTATTTATAAATATTTAATTCATTACTATTAAAATTATTCTATTACAAAGTAAAAAATACCACATGTAACTACAAATTATTTATGGTATTGTCAAGTTAGTTATGTTACATTCCCTTCATGACATGTCCTTATTCTTTTTTTGATAAAACCCATAACCTGTAAAATTGTGTTTTACCAATAAGTGACAAATTATTATTATAAATAATATTAGTATATGTCTCATGACTGAGTGAAGATTTTTTTGAATATGTATTCAGGCTTATGGGTGAGCTTCTTCACATCAGCTGGGATTCCTTCAGATGTGGCTGCCACATATGCCCTCACCTTTACTGAAAACCGCATCCAAAATGATATGCTGCTTGACCTCAACAAAGAGTATCTCAGGGACATGGGTATCAGCCGGATGGGAGATGTCATTGCCATTTTGAGGTATAACATTGCTTTATTTCACCAATCCAGTTACAATATTGACCCCAAAAGATACTGAAGTATTTTGAAACATATTTATTCTCATCTAGAGTTGATTGTTGGCTAGTTACTACCATCATTATGAATGTTTAAATTAAAATTGTTAAATAAATTCATACTAATATTACCTATTTATTGAGTGTCTGTCTATATATCAACAGAATATATATTAGTATGTAAAGTTTTTATCTATAGGGCTGCATTAACTGACAATTTATAAATAAAAATAAATCAATTATGAGGCTACAACCACTACACAATTTATTGCTATAACAATAAAATGTTTACAAAATTGTTAATGTAACAAAAATGCATATTTTTTTTATTTTTTATAATTCGATAGGCTTTCATTTGACTACTATTTCACCTGATGGTAAGTGATGATGTAGCCTACGATGTAAATATAATATGTGTGCATATAATATTTATTATTTGTAGACATGCTAAGCAAGTACATGAGAACACAGCACGTGACAGAGTTTTGAACACCACCACTGCTGCTAACAAAGTACCTGTTGCCGCTGTCACAGGGCGCTCCACAATCGCTCAGCCCTCATCACGTTAGTAAATGTCTTAATTTTACGTTAATTTACCTCAAACCTTCCTTGTCCTTCAATGCTTTATACAGCTCTCTGTTCCAAGGACTGAAAAGAGTATTGAAGGAGACTTAGATACTGGGATTTTGTAAAGTAACTTAGTGTTATGAGCAAAATAGCATATTGAAAACATTTTTGGAAGAAGTTTTAATTACAATGTTTGTTTTTAAACTTAGAGTAGCAGCATTATACAGATCTGTGGGTTTTTTGTCTGTGCTACTTACAATCAATTGAAAGTTAGCTAAGCATTATATATTAAGACTACATCTTATAATGATAAATCTTTAGGATATGTTTTATAAAAAATATGTATTATTTTAGCGGCTAGTCGGATCCTTGAGCATTATACACGCAACACCCAGAGCCAAGAGACATCGCCGACGGCTTCACATAAGAGAAAATTGGTGGAGACTAGGTAACCTATTTTGCTTTCTAAAGTTTACTTAAATACTACTTTAAAAAAATCACTACTAAAATTAAAAGTATGGTAATAATATAATTAATAAATATAAAATGTTATAAACTGTATGAAATTATGATATGCTTCATTTGAAGTAACTTTTCTTCTCCATAGGAGTAATGAAGATGCCAGCATGAAGAAGGCGCGTCTTATACGTTTCGCTGGACTAACTAAGCCTTTAGTCAAAGAAGGTAAGGTGATAGAGTTATTTTTAATAGTTATTCTATTCTATACCTAATTTGTTATATTTTAATTTTTTATATTCAATTTCAATTTCAAAGCCTTTTATTAGCTGACAGAAAATTGTAATTTTATTTAACAAATTATATTGTTATTTAACTAAATAAATTTAAATTAAAACAGCCCCCTGTGCAGTGTGTCTTTGGACACAAAGGCCTCCTCCAACTACCTCCAGGTATCCCTATTTGTTGCCAGCCTTGTCCACAGTGGGCCAGCAATCTTTTTTAGGTCAGTTGACCATCTTTGGGGTGTCTGCCCCCTTTTTCTCTTTGTACTTTGTTAGGGAGTCCAGTTTGATAACTCTTTAGTCCATTTTGGTACTAGCTCCCTGAACATGTGTCCTGTCCACCTCCACTTCAATATGTTAACTTTTGTTTCGATATCCTCCCATTTTGTAATTTTTCTAATATCTGTAGCTCGTTTTTTATTCAGCCTGATATACCCTAATATCATAGTAGAATAAAACAAGTAGGTATGGTATCTTCATACATACGCACCGAGCGCGGCTTGTATGTGAGCGCGGCTGAGCCAGTCCGTCCGTACGCATCGTCGCACGCACACACTGACAAAGTTTATTGATGCTAATGATGCGCTAGTCAGTCGCAGCTGAGCTGTACGTAATGCCGCGCGCGCCCGCCTGCGTGTTTCGTCGCTGCGCCGCTGCCGCTCGCTCGCAGGTTATAATTTGTTAAACGTAAGTCAACGATGGCTACAAAAAAAATCCTGCCTATCCTAATATAACATAATTTTGTGTTAGGTAGTTATTTACCGAAAGAGTTATGTTCTGCTCCAGATTTAGTGGATTAGAAAAGTAAATACATGTACCTACGGATTTGTAAGTTTAATTTATTAGATTACACGGTACACCCTACCGCGAAAACAAGAGACTAATTAGGTACAGTCAGACTAAACACTTTGGACTTTGTACCGCTCTTATTTTGTGGGCATAAGTACTAATATCGAACTGCAAGTGTTTACCGTGATGTGCTGTTGACCGTACCTACTTGCCTATTGTAAGTTGTTGTGTTGTACAGTGGACAAACTACGTTTAGATAGATCGGAGGTTCTCTGGAATCCATGAATTCATATTTCTAAGTATGTTCTTATTTTATATGTAGATACCTCATTCTAATTAATAGCGACAGCCCTACATGTTTAGGTGATTGATTACCTATCGCTCGCTCGGGGCCGAGTCACCTTACTTGTTTTATTCTACTATGCTAATATGCTCCTTTCCATGGACCTTTGGCAAACCTTTAACTTTGCATGTTTTTCTGGGTGTTTGTTCAAGTCTGGCATCAGTATGTTTTTATGGGTAAGATGCAGGTGTTATATAATTTACAATATTAAAAAAAAAAAAAAAAAATTTTGGTTGAGTACTTTTTGTTCTTCATTATATTTTTCATAGACCAAAATTTTTTCCAAGAGTTTGTTACCCTTCTTTCGATTTCCTGTTGCATTTGATCCTTGAATGACATTAATGACCAATTTGAATTTTTTATATAATGTGTTTAAATAAAATGTAATTGCATATTATTGCTTGCAAAATATGTTACGTTTTTGATAAATAACTATTTATGTTGTTGTCTGTTCTTTAATTGGTTGAATGTAAAAAATAATCAAACAACAATAATGCTAGAGAAACTTTTAATAAATCCAGGTTCCACGGCACATTGAAATAATAAAAAAACTAAATAGATAAATCAATAAAGCTTCGTTCTTATTTCCAGACACAATTTACAAGCAGGCTCCCAATAAGCAGACTCTCAACAAGCAGACTCTCAGCAAGCAGACTCTCAGCAAGCAGACTCTCAGCAAGCAAACCGTGTTTTCAAGGCTCGGTAACTCTGAGGCGGTCAAGATAACCCAGACAACAGCCACCAGCACTATCGCGAAGCCTGTCTTCGCCCGCTTGGGTTCCAAGACCGAGAATGTTGTTGCCGAAAAAGCGATCCCGGTGCCTAAAGACGCGCTCAAGTACGAGGGCATTCTGAAGAACCAACCGGTCGTGAACAAATCGGTCACCGTCACTACCACCAAGAACAACGTACGTAGGATCGCCGTGGGCACGATGCGAGCGGACCAGGCCCCTGTCAGCATCAAGGAGAAGCTCGCCGCAGCCAAAGCTAAGTCAGTCAAGTTCTCTAGTCACGTCGAGTACAAGGAGATCGAGAATAGTCAAAAACTCACTTTGGTGCAACAAAAGGTCGTGCAGAGGCCTACAACAACAGTCTTTAACAAGCCCGAGAGGCGACTATCTATGCCAGAAGGTGCGAATGGGGTTAAAGCTAGGTTAGGTGCGAAGAACGCTAACAATTTAACTATAACTAGGAACGTGTTTAATAGGTTAGGTGTGTAGTGTTGAACGTTTTAAGGTGCGTGCACACTAAATTTACTTTTTGCACGACATGCAACTTGACGTCATGATTATAGTCAAGTAAATACAAATTCTTATTTTAAAGTTGTAAATAAAACACTCGGAAACGTTGCTGTCCAAAAAGTTACTGCAGTGTGGATGCACCTTTATGTTTGTGTTTCGACATTTTGCGACATCGTATTTAATGTAAGAGCTCTTTGACAACTTTATATATTTCTCATTTGAAATGGAGAAATGTTATATATTGTGTTTGTAAGTCGGTAGGGATAGGTGTTTGTTAACACAGGTGATAGTGCCACAGAAAATAAATTAAAACACCTTTGTTTTGTGTGCCACATTAAAACTACAACATTGATTGTGAAATTGATTTTCAATAATTTTAATTGCTTATAACAAATGGTACAAAAACTCGCCTTTTAAAACAATGATTATTTATTAACGTTTTCTAATTAATTGTCGTCTTGTCTGTGAGTTTATTTTTTATATTGTGTAGGTACACAGTACACACGGCTGCACTACAGGCTACAACAAACTGACAATTTTTTCAATAGACTTTGAACTTTATGTCCATTACATATGGTTTAACATTTATTGCATGTGTTTGTCAGTTTTAAGTAGTCTGCTGAATGGTAAATCTCTCTGTACGATGAAAGTACAGACTTCAGTACTTTAACATTGCATGTCCACCATACATCCACCGAAGAATTGCCATTTTTTGAAGAAATCGAAGGTGATGTCTAAATTAAAAAGTTAAGTACTTACTTATAGTTTTTTTTTTAAATTTGGATTTTTTAACTTTTAAACTTTAACATAATAAATATTTTGACATGCAATCAAATCTAAATATAGGAGAATCTCTTATCACTTGATCGTTTAACCTTTTATAATAAAAAGTGCTATATAATAAAATATTTTAGAATTATATTTTATGTTGTGATGATGTGTCTTGTTTACTTTTATAATACAAAGGCTCCAATTAAGTTCTATTATAGTGATTGTATAATTATTCCGGCGCCTGTCTAACATTCTATATTCTTCTTTTCATATTGCAACAATGTTTTTCTTTTGTAATACTGGTACCTGTTTTATTTGTTAAGAGATTGTTGAACATTACAAAAAGCATTTGCTAACTAAAGGTTTAACATCTTTCACGGAGGTTAAGTAGGGGAGCTCGATGGCGCAGCGGCGCGGTTTAGTCGCGATATCGCGAGTTAAGCAACTTTCGCTAAGCCGTGGTCAGCGGGTCACCGAATTAAAACATCTCGAGCTTCTACGTGCTTCGAGTGGCACGTTAACGTTGGTACGGCTAGCGAAAGTCACTGAACACTTTAGTATCGTCTCATAATAACATTATCATCATTTCTTAATACTGTGCGACTGTGAATCAAAAATAATGGGACTCCTCCTGGGATCGGTCTATCCGAAAACAGAAGACGTCAGTCTCTTCGCTGTCAAAGACGTTAGCGGAAGACGTTGGCATCCTTAATCCTTAAGGGGGTGACGCGCGGAATTTCGAAAATTTACGTGTTTTTAAATCACTGGTGCTAGGCGCTGAATGGGTCATGTACATTAAAAGAACTAGTGTAGGTTAGCTTGATCCTTTCACAAGGCCATGGTTGTCTTGGAATTTGAAACAAATACCTAGAAACTGCATAAACAATACGTAAAAGTAATGATATCTAAAAACTTATTTCTTCAGAAACTTTGTAAATATAGCACAAATGAAACAATGATCCGACATCAAAATGTCTGTATTGATATTCCGCAGGCCACTGTTGTCTTATTTTTCATTAAAAAAATATGAATATGAAAATATTAAGGCTTTTATTATTTTTTACTCAAACGCCTATGATTTTACAAAAGTAAACATTGCTCTAATTAAATCACCAACCAACTCTGTACAGATATTAGTGTGCGTGCGTATTCGTAGTCGTGCGCCGTTGTCACACCACTGCCACGCGTCGCTCGCTCGCTATCATAAAGAAACTTGAAACTCGCAGTTTTGCGTCCGCGCTGCACCCCCTTAACTCTGACTGAGTTAGCGGTTAACACTACATATTATTTCAATTACGTGCGTACGTCGGTCGCGTACGCTTAAATACATGACGCTTATGAAATACTAAAGTACGACGACGCCGAACGTCGGTGGCGCGTATCGTTCAGCGTCGTACTGTTGTATTTCATACGCGCCTATGTATTCTTTACAGAGGAAAAAGATGGAAAGCATGGGGTTGCACAAAAGATCTCGACGAGTCGAAGTGCTACTTGAAGCGGGGAACCTCAGCAGGCTCCATAAAGATAAATAACATAATTAGAGGTTGCCAAGCTTCTCCTGTACTATTAATTCCTTGCTTTGCCAAAGTACTAGTGTTCAGTGATGTTTGAAGCTGTGCCAGTCGTCGTCGTTAGATGGCATTCCTTTAACCCAATCTGCCCATATGCTATTATTAATTTGGGAAGGGCCAGGCCTACCAGCGGAACGTTTATAGGCACATGATGAGGCCCTTCTTAGGTAGGAAATTACAACGACGTTCTTCTTCCATTTTCCTAAAAAGCACATCCCTTTTTGGATATGTGTAATTATGTGGAAAATCTTGAGTGCTGAGTGCGAGTTTTATTCTGATTTATTGCAATTTATCTTGTTTGTTACCGGAAGCGCGGCTTTAATGATGATGTGATATAAACGTAAATAAAACTTGCACTAGCCACCTCAGCCTCACTGGCGAATATATTGTCTCGCATGAAAGTAGCTAGTTTACGAGAAACAAAGATCGATATAAGATAATAATCTGCATTTTTTCAGAATGTGCAGCAAAGTTTTTGTATAACATCCCTTAGTTTTAAGTTCTTTATGTTTTTACAAATATTGTACATAAAACAACCAACTTTTTTAATTAAAAAAAATGTCTCAACCTTTTGCGTTTTTATTTTTGCCGAGAACACAGTATAATTTACTTATTACTCTGCTACATTTATTACGTTATCGAGGGTGGAATTGAGTTTCGATTCGCGTACATACAGTTATACAATACACAATAATACACAAAAAATGTTTGACTTGCGTGTTGTCGACTCTAGAACTTTAGTTACGCCTCCATGCGCAGTAATTTTACTAGACTTCTGTAGTACAATTCATGGTAATTGCATGGCTGGGAATGGATTAAACACCCAAATCCAACCCCAGCCATTAAAGTCTACCAAGCCGCCTAGGCGGGTTCAGTTGGAGATTCAAGCAAAGGCTACTTAATAGGAGAGATAATTAGATATCAAACTCCATAAAACAATACACGTAGGAGTCAACAGGAGTTGAATGTAAAGAATAGTCTATAGTCTAGCCCAAAATACGATCTGAATATACATATATGTATAGGTAGCTAAATGTTTAACCGCCTCTGTGGTCTAGTGGTTAATACCAACGGGCGCAGACCCAGAGGTCCCGGGTTTGATTCCCAGCAAGAGGTACATGTTTGTGTACTCGGTTTGGGTTACAGCCTTATCGTCAATTAAAATCAGGTGTGATGAAGTCCTAATTAATCAGGACATTTTTCTTAATTCATAGGTAATTGAAAAAAATGTCCTGAAAAGATTATGACTAGTTTCAAAAAGGAATGTTAAGAAAAAACAGCTTTCATATCTCCCGTGGTGTCCTCGTCTAATTCGCATATTATATCATACCCTGTGACCATGTTACATTATTATAAACTAGAAACTTACGTTTTTGTATCCACTAAAATAAATAGGTCGTATCATTTAGGCAATTTCAAAGTAAAAGTGGGATAGATACCTATGGCGCGGTGGGGTCACTTTCACTAGGTCTCGAGCAGCTAGGTCACACCACTCCGATGACACTAGTGGGGTTGAAAGTGGCGCCACCTGATACGACGCCCGTCCGCCGTCCATCGCAGCCCTGTATCGATTACACACTGTTTACCAGTTTTTCATAAGAAATCAAGGCGGTTATTCTGCTATTTTAATCTTGTCTACTGAGACAGACTTCCACTTGGGAAAGCCACTGAGACACGATTATAGAATAAAGATTTGTAATTTTTTTCTAAACCTAGTTCAAATGTCAAAATCAGTCGCGTCGCGTCGGTTGCGTCGCGATAAAAATGTGGACATTTTTTTTAAATAGCAGCAGCTCGTGCTTAATGTAACATAGATACATTATCATCACTTTTAAGCGCGCCCGCCAACGTGTTTTCATATCTTTCATACGTTTAGTTTTCATCGACTAAAAAATTGGTCACCGTTTATAGGACATGGGCGGGCATCTTTAACCACGTGTAACTTTATTCCACGTTTACTTTGAAGGCTAGGGGTAATCTTTAATTAAACACAGATATACCTATGTCAAATCAGCTAAATAGGGTATGTTCCGATATGCACTGCGAACACTGTAAGGTGTGATGTCAATTTAGTATACTGCGAACCCGTTCCTTTATAGTTAGCTATACTGGTTGTTCTTTAAAACGAAAGGCAGTCCAGCATTCTGTCATCCATGCTGTCATTCATGTCATTTCTGGACGCTGTTGATCACGTGATCAAATCACTGAGAGCACCTTACCTCGAAAATGCCAGTGCTTACAGTACAAAAATGGCGACGATTTATGACGTCATATATTTCCCTAGGATACTGCGGCAGTATACTGTCAGTTCATAACGGAACAAATATCTCACTAGTAAGAGCAGTGGACAGTATATACACTGTGAGCAGTGTATATCGGGACATACCCTAAATTCCATCCTGTCACCACACAGTAAAACAAAAAGGCACTGGTGAAATATAATTCTGCGTAAAATGTAGAAAGTTCGATTAAAAGAAATCGACTAGAAAATAAATTTTACAAATAAATTAACGACATCCGAATTAACATCAAAACATAACATCTAAATTGACGACAAAAAAAACACGATCTGCATTTCCGGCCGCCGTCGAATGGCAGTCGATACGGAACGGAACAGCGATGCGTTCAAGCATTAAATCGAGCGTGTATTGCGGAGTGCAGCGCGCACGCAACATATTAGGTACTGCTAGATACGCTAATCGACACGCGTTGGGAGTTGGGACCACAGAACTCAGTCTGTGGTCTGGACAGTCGGTCAAGTTAAGACGGTACGGTCTAGCATCGAAGAGCTCGATGGCGCAGTGGTTAACGCGCCCGGTCTGCAAGTGCTGAGGTTAAGCAACTTTCGCAAAGGCCAGACATTGGATGGGTCACCAAAAATGTATTATCTCGAGCTCCTCCGTGTTTCGGAAGGCACGTAAAGCCGTTGGTCCCGGCTGCATTAGCAGTCGTTAATAACCACCAATCCGCACTGGGCCCGCGTGGTGGTTTATGGCCCGTTCTCCCTATCCATCCATAGGGAAGGCTCGTGCCCCAGCAGTGGGGACAAAAGGTGAGCTGATGATGATGATGATGATGGTCTAGCATAGGATGGCCCAATCTTGTGACGTCATCATCACGTTGATTGTCAACACGATTAATTAAGTCTTTACATAGAAGGGCCGGAACTGGTATAGAAAACACTCACATATTCTTTATAAACAATATTGCTTAAATAATAATAGTTCTATTAGTTCTAATAGCAACCCATCCATAAAGCTAATACGTATGTATGTACTTACGCTCGCATTATTTATACGTCATTCATTAATGCAACGGAGCTATAATAGATGATGCTGGGCAGGACAGATGCTCGGGTTGAATATGAAAAATCTCCTGGTTCAATTGCAATATCATCTATGTATCCGTACAATCCGTAACTTTCTATGTTAAAGAAAACTTATCTTACTAAATAAAGTATTAATAAAATAAGAAAAGTCAGCTTAATAAATACTCTTTTGATTATCGTATCACACTAAATTTGTAGGTTTGGTAATATGTATATATTCCCGAAACGTACCAATGTTAACATATCTATATAATATTATGCCAAGGTCAGAAATTGGAAAATGTAAAAAAAAATCGACTTTCCATACTAACTCGATCAGCTGATGGGTCATTTTGTATGGAGAGTCAAAAGTTTTATTTTACAATTTCCATTTTCTGACGTTGGCATAGTATTATATAGACATGTTAACATGGGTACGTTTCGGGAATATATACATCCAAACATCCTGTATAGGTGAGGTGATATATACGTCTCAAGTTATTTGAAGTAACTCTGAACCAATATTATATCTAATGTAAAAACTCAAACCATTCAGGCAGTTGCACAACGATTTAATTTCAAAGGTATTGTCGTTGCGGTTACTTTGACCAAAGTTATACAGAAACGTTAGAGGAACCAATTTATAAGCTTCCAATTAAAATTTGTGAATAGATTGAATTAGTTGTTGACCAGTGTAAAGTAATTCAGGTGATATAACTGAGTCAGGCAAGTCGGCTTCCCAATTCAAAAACGTCTCTGACACACTTTTCGATTAAATACGGAGTTTTGTCTTTTTCTAATGCAGTATTTAAAAAAAGGACCAATTCTCTATGTTTGAAATTTTTCCTGTTTAATTAAATGTGTTTGATTACAAAGCAAAGGAGCCAGGGAAAAGCGTGGCGTTCTGGTGAGGCAGCTAGGGCTTGCTCCTGAAAATTGCCGGCTTCGAAAGTACCGGAAATTGCCGGTAAGGACAACGAAATGCTGCTACTGAGACAAACAGGTGCTGGCACTTTTAATACTGAGAATGGTTTTGAATTTGCATTGTTACGTACCTACACACCGCGGACGAGTCGCGGAATAAAAACTAAATTATAATAATAAAAAAGCCGGTTTTATAGGAGGTTTATGGTGGCTTTAGGTTTTTAACACTATTTAAAAACCGGGAGTACCGGTACGTACTACTGACTCAGTTAAGTACCGGGAATGAAAATTTCATTAACCGGACCCGGTTCTGCAAACCCTAGACGCTGAATCGGCGACGGTTGCGCGCGCGCATTCTCACGGTTCGATAAAAGCACGCGGAAGGCGCCGCGCCGCACAGTGCTGCTCCCACTGTCTACGACGCAGTGTGGCCCAACATGTGGAGACAGGTAATTTATATTGTTTTATTGTTAACCAATACATTATTAAAGCAGTTATTCGTCTTTTCTAATAAAAGATTTGGAAACAAGGTTCGCTGAAAAGGCGATTTTAATGAAACTGCTCATGTAAGATTCTGTTTCAGTGTTGTTAATAATATTTTAAATTTAATTGTTTCAGGCCTTTTGTGCGGTCATTTGCTGGCTGACGTTAAGTGAAACGTTTGGAGAAGCAAATAAGACTGTGAAAAGTTCGATAGTTGATAATGATAGTGCTGAAAGTGCCCCGCGCCTCTACCGGAACGTGCCGCTGGGCGTGTACGCCAGCGCCGCCCCCTACGCCGCGTACTCCTACCAGATACCATCATTTATATCTGCGCCTAGAACAGCTGCTTCTAGAATCATACCAGTGAGAGAACAGATCGTCGACATTCACAACAACAACGGATATTTACGGGACTCATATGGAAACAGATTTGTGGAAACACCACAAAGTGCTGCGTATAAAACTGCGTTCCCGCAACAATTCGTGCCGCTGCAGCAACTGCCAGCGCACCTTGCACAGCCTCTGTTAGCAACGGCGCCACAAAATAAGCAGATATCGCCTCATTACTTTGTAGCACCACACTTTCGACTACCTACCTTTCAAATTGCAACGCGTAATCTGGGGAATAATTTTGGACCACAATATTTTGCTTATGCTCAAAATGTAAGAAGTTTGATACCACAATCAGCCCTGCACACGCAAGTTTACGGAGCAAATACAGCCCAGCAACAACCCAGCAGCAACAAAGTAGTGTACACCAATTCCCAACCTGTGGAACAGTTTAAAGAGTTACAGAACGAACCTAAATTCCAACGTTTAGAATACAGGCCGGAAGGAAGTTACAAGAGTGATGAAGAACATTCGAATCAATCCGAAGACAAAGCACAGATTCAAGCAGCTGCGGCTAAAACAGCCGTAACAGCCATAGTGAACGGCCAAAAGACTGTTATTCATTTGGATACTAAACCCCCACTACCGTTACTAGATCTCAGTCTCTTAGAACCTTTAACGTTTGATAATCCTGTTGTACCGCAAGTGCAACACTTCTTGCCAAGAATACATGATGCCACGTATCATAAATTACCTGAACAAAACGTTAATGAACCTAAAAAAGAGAAGAAAGAATTTGTTGTACAAAAAACGAACAGTTACGATACAGGATATGTCAAAGGAAAACCCCACAAAGATACTCCAAAGAAGAAACCAAAGCATCATTCATTAAATCATGACCACACACACAGTAAGCAGCCCCCAGTTAAATCAACAGTGATCGTCAATGGGACACCAAACGAAGGCCCAGAGATTGTCTATGAGATTAATTCACCTAATTATAAAGAGACTTACAAAGAGAAATCTATAAGTTACGATAAAAACACCGAATCGGAACCCGTTAATTACAGCTACAATGAAAAAACTGAAGCGGAACCTGTCAATTACAGTTACCAAAAGACTGAGCAAAAACAACCTGTGACTTACAATTTTGTTCATAGTTCAAATAAAGAACCAGTTCATGTGGCGCAAGTAAGCTACCAAGGTCAAGGACCTAAACAACTTGTTTATACATTTAAACCAGATGAGGCTAACCGAGAATCAAATCATCAGCAGACCCAATCAGAAGACTCGGGTTCATCTGAAGACTCTGGGTCCGTGGAAGATACTGATGAAAGGCCTGTGCACCGACCGAACCAACACGAAAACCACGAACAGCATAACGAACCACCGAGGCATATTCATTATCACGATAACAACAGACCAGAACACAGGGTAGCAGATTACCACCACAGGCCCAACGAAGAACATCATAGAATAAATAAACAAAACCATCATTCACAAAATGGACAGCATCACCATAGGCCGAATCAAGATTATCATCCTAAACAAATAAACCAACACGATTCGGGTGAAGAATATCATCATAGACCGAATCAAAATCATAACAACAGACCAAATCAAATATATCACCAAAGACCGAATCAGGATCACCACCAAAGATCGAACAACGAATATCACCACAGGCCAAACGAACAAGTACATTACAAAGTAGAACAACATAGACCACGTGAACAATCCCCACCTCACAGAGTCCCTGTGCCACATACAAAGGTAAACTTACATCCGCAGCAGTATGAAGAAGATATTCATCTGTTACCACAACATCACAATGCACCGATCAAAGTAGATCCGATGCAACACGTGCAACAAGCCAAACCACATCAAAATACTTCTCCTGCACCTATCGCAGATCAGCGCCAACACTTCGCGCAACAGCCATCGTTCAACTCTGGCACACCTGTAGTACATGAGCAAGCTAAACGGATCATAATACAAGAGGAAAGTCCTGAGGAAATGCACATGCATCAAGAACAAATTACCGCTGAAGTCATAGATCAAGAAGATAACAACGAGGAAGATTTTGAAAATGCGTACAAGAATGCAGCATTCGGTTTTCCCGCTTTTGAAAAGAAATCTGAAGATATTGAAAAAGAAATTTATGACCCCGCCTCGTACGGTTCCTATCGAGCGAACGAGAATTTCAACGCAGAGAAAACACCGTTCCAGCAATATCAAGCGGAAGGCGATAATTTCCCAAAGGTATCACGCCTTAATTACAAAGATGACAACGAGAACAATAAAGAAGACTATTATTTAGATTACTCAATCAATAGGCCTGAAAGTTTGGCTGACCGCTACAAGAACAAGGCAGAATACTTTAAACTTTACAAACAGTACAAACCGGAGAAATATTTCGCCAGTGAAAACGATAAGAAAAAAGAAAAACAGGCAAAATATACAGTGGCTCCATCGTTCGACTTCGAGCCTGCGCCCAAACAAATGCCTAGTAAATATTTTGCTGAGTACAAAGCTAAACCGATCAAGTATGAGTATGATTACTCTAAAGGGACGCCCCGTGATAGCTCGGCGCACGCCTCGCGCCCATACCAACGGCTCAAGACTAAAACTCACTTCGTAGAGCCACAGTTTCAGTACGGGTTCGAGCCGAGTTCCCTACCTCAGCTATTCGACAGCGAGCTGGCCGCAATGGCGACCAACGACAGTCCCGAAAGTGAAAAGCCGGGTATGAGGAAAAAGGTATATGAAGAGAACTGGTATATTAAGAAAACTAGCACATCCGGCGGCAAACCTAGTTGATATTATATTTATTAAAATAATCCTTAATTTGTAGTTAAGAGTTTTATAGTCGTTTTGATACTAAATAAATGTTTTTAATTAATATCGTATTTTATTAATTTGTAGTTAGTTCTATGTTATATCATTGGGACAGTTTTGACTATTTCTTTAAAGATGAAAAGTTTGAGTATTGCTGCAGCATCTTGCGCAATGGCACTTTCGCTGTCAGCCAATATATTACGTGACGGTAGCTTTTGTTGTGATTATTTTGGTAATCGAAGAAAAAAAAATCTCCTTTGGCTATCAACAAAGTCAGACACCGTAAAGCGGGCAAAAAGAATCAGAGTGCGATTAGTCATGGCTGTTGTAAGTTGATGCACAATGAATGCTGCTGTCTTCGCGCCTGCCAGCCGCAGCCGCCCCGCGCCACTCGCATACATCAAACTTAGCTTATTTTTTTAATCGCAATCGTATTAAATCTTCTTTGTATTGTGCATTGTATAATGTTATTTTTATTCAATTAAATTATTAGCCTTTTGATAACTTTAAAAACGCCTTAAGCCCCCATGCTTATAAGCCCTAAGGCGGTGTAGAGAACTAGAGCAAAAAGAAAGCTGAAACTCGCAAAAGCTAAAATATCCTCTCCTCTCCTCTCTCCTTTCCATGATATGGGGTCCTTCAAACGAGGCGTGAAGAGGCACCTTGTGGGCCGGCAGAGTGAGGGTAACTGATGCTGCGTTGTTTTTACGCTGCACCAGTTGTCGTCACATCTGGATTCCATATTCACTTAACATCAGGTGAAATGGAGTCATTTGCCGTGCTACGTATAAAAAAAAATTGCAGAATATTATTGACTGAAGTGAAGATGTTAATAATAAGTACATAGGTAGGTAATTAAGGAGAAATGTTAATTAATCAAATAATTTTGAGAAGAAGGCTACAAAAATGCAAAACACAACGAAAACACTCAAAGGTTGCTGTCAAACTTGTGTTGTCAAGCTTAAAAGATCTCTTTTTTGTGAAAAAGTCTTAAAAAGTAAGAAGAGCCACCGTTACATAATTTAATCCATCGGTCTAAGACTAGATACAGGTACCGAGTTCGTTTACCGTTCTGTTTCGTTGACGGTTCTTGTAGGTCGTCTAGATACTACCATCTTATCAAAGTCTTGCCGCTGCAACATTATAAGCATTGTTGTCAAAGACAACACATTTATATTAAACATGGTACTTATTTATTTATTGCATTACAAATGGATCAGCTCGGATTTGACCAAAAACTTCCTAAAGATTCCTGTCGGCATTCAGTGAAAGTACCTTCTTAGCATAGCTGGGCATTAACTCGTTAATCCGTTAATTAACGAATTTAAGAAATTGTTTAACGATTTAACTTTTAAGTTAAACTAAGTTAAACCAAAAAAATATTAACGGTTTACTTAACTTCCGTTCAATTAAACTTCCGTTAAGTTTAGTCCGTCACATGCCGCTGATAGCATACCTGACCTAAATAATAATTCATAATTATACAATGTTCTTTAATTTAATTTAGAGTTAATAGGTAAAATAAATACTTACAATTATTACTTGTTTTATTTACTTGTATAGCAAAACCAAGTCCCTTCAATTATTAGGTACCATCTAAGTAAAACTATGTATTTGTTAACTTTAACGTATAACTTTTAACTTACGTAATTTTTTGTACATTTAACGCTTTAACGTTAACGAAGTTAACTTTTTTAGTAACGGATTAGCAATTAACGAAGTTAATTATTTGATTAACGGTGCCCAGCTATGCTAACTAGTTAAACCTAATCCATCTAAAACGTTATCACCAGTTGAAGTTAAAAAATTGTCATGGATATACTCTACTCACCCCACGACACTGTAAACCCGAGCCCCTAGCCTTTAGAGACGAGCTCGGATTTTCCGTTCTTGTCAACCAACTTAAACGTCTTGTAGAATCTGTAACGGGTATGGACCATGTGAGGAGGCGCTTACCCCTTCTTTAAAATCCCCCGATGATAGTTCAGTCAGACACATTTTTGTCTCTTTTTGTTAAAAAAAAACTACTCACGCTTATACTACTTATATAACATTATAATTTCATCCAGAAGTTTAGGACTCTTTGCAGGCACCGTGGTCTGATGAAATGCTTTATTCCAATGTGATGTGTTTGCGTTAAACAAAATCTAGGTTGAATAGAGAAATTTTGCCTTAGAATGAATTTCACTTTTTTCTTCAGAAAGGATATTCAAGTGCTCTCGTAATAATACCATGACAAAGGGCAATTGGTATGGCAGGTGCCCCTGCAATCACTCGTACTTTGAGTAAACAAACTATGAACGCAATGGCAAGTTGCAGAAACCGTGAAGAAATATATAATAAGAAATCAATCGAAACATTTTGCGGTAAATTACCATTTAATTTTATTAAGTATCTGTGGGTAAATAATGGGAGTGTTCAGTGTTGTAATTGGATTAAGAATTATCTTTCATAAAAGTATTTTTCTTTGTTATATTTTCAATGAGCGCGTTTTGGTTGGTAAACTTAGGTACGTCATCGAATGTCTATAATATTTCTATTAATTGCATTACATTGAGTAACGGTTTTCCGGCGTTTTAGTTACCAGTTTAAAGCCCTTTTTCAATTTAATTCAGGTAGTAGAAAATGTATTTTGGGAATCCTTGTAATGCCTGATGTTACGCAGAAGCAGAAGTCAGATGCGACGACTGCTAATGGAGCAGGACTTTGCTTCATTAGCCGTCCTTACCTTACTGACCCGCTACGTTATATCATTGTCACCACGAAATTGCAAATACTACTTACACAATTATATTAGAAACTATCTAGTTTTTGGATTTATGAAGAGCAGATGCTCTTTCTGACTTCATCTGTCTTCTATTTATATGTTAGTATAAAGTTAAAGAAGTATTTGGAAATAATATTAGTAATCTTTTAGGTACTTAATAATTTTCCAAAGAAATTTTAAGATTATGTACAAACAATATGAAATAAATTTTAATAAGAAAAAAAAACAACCGATATCTTCTTTTTCAATAGAAAATAAATATTATTACTAAATTCACTTACTACACTTAATGTCATACAATACATGTACACCTTGTCAAAACTTAATACAATCAAGGTACAAAAATTAAAGAACATTTTGCAAAAGCGTTCTAGATCTTACCACCTCCGTTACTTTATTTACTTCATACATAAATAATATTGATTTCAATCGAATTTCAATTGCTATCTTTTTTTTCTGTTCGTCTCTGTGTCGATTTCTGTTGTATTTCTTTTGCGGAAAAGCCGCACTGTCATCATCACTGTCGACAAGCCGAACACCAACGCGAACAGCGCCAACACTATGGCCCCCGTTGAAACGTGCATGTGAGGTTGGAACAACTCCGCCACCAAAGCGATCGGCCGTAATATCTTGACCACAGGCTCACATCCAGATTCTCTGACGTATTTGGCCCAGGTTCTATTTGCGAACGTCAGCTCTCTTGGCTTCATGAACGGCCTTCTTCCAGGAACGGTCTTATTGACCGGAATGGTCATGTTCCGCATCTGAGTCTCGTTATAATGACAGTATAGGTGCTTCTTCTTCTTGTTTCCTTTCACAACTATATCTTTTTCGGCACTCTTTGCTCCAATGAGGATGTCTAAATTGCCCTTGATCATGTTTGCCCAGTCCCACATTTCTGCAATCTTACAATCACAAACAAATGGATTGCCAATAAGATTCAACGCATGAAGCTTTGGATTACTCACAAATACTTGAGTATCGATCGTCGTCAAATTATTGTTGCCTAAGTTTATCTTTTCCAGATGATGTAACCTCTCTAAAAATTGCAAACTGTCTTCTTTAGATACAATTCTATTACTTGCCAGATTTAAGTCTGTAATATTTTCAGTATTCTTAAATGCGTCTGCGTTCAGTACAGTGATATTACAATTGCTTAGGTCCATAAGAGTAACTTGAGAAAGTTGTTTCGGGAACAGAGGCCCAGAGGCTGGTATAACAAGTGGGTTGCCACTTAGTCTGATTTCCCTCAAATCCATGTATGTTAAATTCTTAAAAAATGCATTAGAGTTTAATGGCCTTTTCAGCCCACAAAACTCTAACTCTAATGTAGTAAGTTGAGTCAGATTACCAAAAAGACCAGCTTCAAGCGACAATAGATCATTACCAGATAAAACTAGTCTCTTCATTGAAGTCATTTTGGAGAAAGAATCTGGGCCTATATAAGAAAGATTACTATATCCCATATTAAGATATTCTAGTTTTTCTAGTGGGGCTAATAGTTTAGTAAACACATTTACAAGGGGATTGTGTGATATATCGAGTTCTTGAAGATCATCAAACACATTAAAATTGTCAGGCAGGTTTCGTAAGCCACAGTTACTCAAGAACAGTTTTTCTAGTTTTGGAAGTGGTTCTAAAGCTTCTTGCAAGTCAGGAGCGAATAACGGGTTGCCAGAAAGGTAAAGCGTCTTCAGTCTCGTAGCATTTGCAAAAGCTTCGCCAGAAATAGGTCCTCGTATTTTGCAGTTAGATAAATCTAACAATTCCAAATGATCAACACTGCTGCCCAATGTAGCCGCAACTTCCAAGTCGCGCAACTCATTGTCTGCCAAAATTAACGACACTAAATTAGTGCAATTTGAAAATGTGTCTTCTGATAATGAGGTAATTCCTGTTTTTCGTAGATTCAAGTATTCCAACCTAATGAGCTTGCCTAACAATTCTGGCCAATCTATATTTGTCAACTGATTGCCTGCTAATTCCAAAAACTTCAAGTTTACAAACGGCGTGAATATATTTTCGGCTATGTTGGTAAGTTTGCAGTCGTTTAGTTTTAAAGTTTCCAAACTGGTCAAAACATCGAATATGCCATTTTCTAAGGTTTGAAGAGGGTTGTTTGACAGATCAACTGTTGTTAGAGACGTAATGTTATCAAAGAATTGTGGGTTGATAGTGGATAGATTGCAGCTGCTTATGTCCAGGAATTGTAGAGTGCTAGAGCTCAGGAATGGTCCCTCCACAATGCTAATAGGATTATCTTGTAGCTCTACATTCAGGAGTCCTCGTGAATCTCTGAAATGAAAAGAATAATAATGGTAAACACTTAATTCTGATTAAAAAGATAATGGAGCGTTCTAACTAATCACCCGATGCTACGATATTTTTCTACGCCAGAAACACTCTTGATGTCTTGAGTAAGTTGTAAATTGTGTCTAACAGCAATTTCAATTGGCATTCGTTGTGTGGCCATTATCTTATATTGGCATAACGTGTTAACGTCAATTTGTAGCGGCTCTGGACATCGCATCAAGTTCAATTGGTACAATTTTGTCATCAGCATTGTGTCGTCAGGGATGAATGTCAGAGCTGTCGGCCAAACAATGGGCGGCCGTGGGAGAGTACATCCATAGCGGAGTAAACAATGACTCACGCTCGCGCGCTTTGTTGTTATCTACGTCAGTGTATCGACCATTGATACCTACTGTGTATATGTCTATAGACAGGTATCAATGGTATGAGGGGATCGTCACCATCGTCAAATCTCGTCCACTGCTCTGGGAGCCTAGTGTGAGTTTTGTTTACTATCCGTATTCATTCGATTACGTTTATGAAAACGAAAATTAGTATGGCATTGAAGCAGCGCCTTCTGGCGACATACGAAAAGAGTTAACATTTTGCCATACAAATTCTCGTTTTCGTTAACGTGATCGAATGGCGAATGAAACTCGCACTTGGCACCCTGAATGCTAGTTTGATAAACCATGCGATCAGGTTAACGAGAATGAGAATATTACGGCACTGGCAATGAAGCTTATTTTATGATATCCTGTCGAATAAGAACTTGATAATGAATAATAAATTCCAATTTTATCATATTGTGTGTTTAATAAAATAGGAATAAAGTATATAGGCAAATATACGTTCTTAATAGTATTCGCGTTTCTAAAATGTCTTTTCTTGTATGAATTTAACGTTATCTGTAGTTCAATACACATCGGAAAACAGGAAACTGCTGTGACTTGTAAAGAAATAGGACCGTGACCTATAAAGGTAGCTATGAATACGTCGAAGTAATGTTCCAAGGTAATTCAAGTAACTATCTCAATTATTCTGAATATAGGTAATTTAAAAAAAGTGGTACAGATGAGGGCTTACTCATGATTTATGAACATCGTCAAGAGTATGGGGGTGACACAATTAACTAATGCGGAATGTATTGTAATAACGTTTCGTTAAAGTGCCTTTTCCATATAGGTAATCGGTAATGAAACGGGAGAATATTGGCGTGACCTAATAGCTTTAATAGTGAACCCTGGAGTTCTAAGTGCCGTAACTGCCCATAACGATTAACTATGCCATAAAATACGTATCCTTATTTTTTGCAAGATGTTCTGACTTCTGATCCGTTGGAAAGGTTTCTACTCTGGTGTAAATTTAACTTATTGTGTTGGCTTAAGTATTAACATTACAAAAAGGTAAAGTTTGTTAGTTTGTATGTAATGGAGTAATATCCGAAACTACCGAAATTATTCTAAAATATATTTTACTAGTAGAGAGATATACCTACTATCTTCCAAGACCTTAAACAACATCTCAGCCATGTGTTGCTTTTCGGGCAGCTTTGTAATTTTCCGGGGTCCTGTGCAAGGTACCCCATCTGCCATATTCGGGACTAATGTGTTACCACACTTCCTGCAGAATACATTTTTCTCGGGAAAATATGTCATAATTTTGGGAATTCATTAAAGACAGTCGGAAATGTTGGATGAAGCTAGTCTAAGATAGATTAATCATGGATATCTGTCGCGCAATCGCCGTAGTGCCACAATAGGTCTCAGCTGATTAGCCAATTCGTCTTACGGAGCCCGCCCATCGCAACTGCAGCAAGCATGTAATTTAATTGCTTATTTCAAGGTCGCCGCGGTTTCTCTTCTGCTTAGGGTCCTACGGTCAATAGCGACACTCGTTTCGAAATGATGATTAATCGCTTCATAGGTACATACTATTATTTTCTACCCTGTGACTCCTGATAATTACGACAAAGAAGTTTTATTGTGATTCAACTCCAGGTTTAGCTTTTGCTTTATCTACTTTTAACATAACATTTCGTGTCAGTATATGATGGATTGAGGAGCTCGATGGCGCAGTGGTTAACGCGCCCGGTCTGCGAGTGCTGAGGTTAAGCAAGTTTCGCAAAGGCTGGTCATCGGATGGGTGACCAAAAATGTATCATCTCGAGCTCCTCCGTGCTTCGGAAGGCACGTTAAGCCGTTGGTCCCGGCTGCATTAGCAGTCGTTAACAACCACCAATCCGCACTGGGCCCGCGTGGTGGTTTATGGCCCGTTCTTCCTATCCATCCATAGGGAAGGCTCGTGCCCCAGCAGTGGGGACATAAATGAGCTGATGATGATGATGATGATATGATGAATTTAAAAAATGTACGCGATCCAAAACTAAGGGAGACCCCTTATTTTAAAATGTATGTAGTAAGCATACCAGTTACACTTTTATTTATTCGAAAAAGTAAACATATTCTCACGAAAAGAGATGGAAAATTAGAGAGCTTATAGTGTTTATTAATAAATATATGAAAGTTTTGTACTTGATCATGATCATTCTCTAAACATATAAACATACCGAACTCAAAGAAATGTGTGAATAATGGTCCTAATCTTTTGCTACGTGACGCACATACCTCCTCCATATACATTTATGTTATTTACTCTCACCTTTCCATTAAAATTGTATATCTTATTATGTTATGTACATACTATCTGTATTTATTCATGTGTAAACGACCAAGGTAACTTGAGTTAGAGTTTTGAACACCCATCAACATTCGATCACGATAACGGAAATTATATTTTGTACGGCAAAGTTTTAACTCTCCTTGTTTATGATTATTTACTTACTTAATTTTACGCAAATATTGTTGCGCACAAATTACAATTTGAATACAAATTCTCGTTTTCGTAATCGTGATCGGATGGTAAATGGAACTCACACCTTTAGCATCTTAGTATACTTATATACATCTGTAAATCTCGTACATCTTAGTATATTTACATCTGTATCTATTATTAATACGTGACGTGAAGCAAAAACTTTGTACCCCTTTTTACGAAAATTGCGTGGACGGAGGAGTATGAAATTTCGCACACTTATAGTTTACATAAAAAAAGATTGCATAATGTTAATTTTTTTTTTTAATTATGCATAAAAATACATTAAATCAATAAAACAAACATTACACACACTACCATCCGTGCAGCCTTAATAAAATTACGGTCGAATTTCGACCACCGGGCGACCACTAGTATATAAAAAAAGCCTCGATGTTTCACTGCAGTTGGTATCCCTACGGAACCAGAATAGTGCGTGGCTTGCGACGCACTTGCCACCCGGCCCGTCAGCAGCAGCACGCGCGCTACCAGCCCCCCACCACAAAATAAGGAGATTGCAGAAGGTAGCCTTCATACAAACTCGCTCGAGCAACGCACACATAGGATACCACCACACTACCTCTCACGGTTACGGAATCTCCCAACATAACAAGCTGCGCTCGGGCTGTTCCGAGCTGTTTCGAGATCCGTGTCCGTGCAAGGGTTCGATGTGTGAGTTGCTCGAGCGCGGTATGTATTAAGTACCTTCTGGGTCTCCTTATTTTGTCCCCCCACGGAGCCTGGGTTCGTTGGCCGCGACTAAACGCACCTTCAACTTGTAGCGCTCAATGAGGTCAGCTGATATTTGCCTACTAACATAAAGTGCGAAAAGCCAACCAGATAGACCGAGACGAAGATGGCGGGACGACCTTGATAGGTTCAAGAAAAAACGGCATGATTGTTACAGGGGACCTGAAGGTGTGGAAAAAGTGTGGGGAGGTCTTTGTCCACGAGTGGGACAGTTATGGCTGATATTATAATATAATATAACAAAATAATGTGTAAAGTAAACCTACCGATACACCTATAACTTGCATTGCCGGAGGAAACCATTATGTAATATCAAGGTTAAAATTAGCAAGATGTCAGGAAGGCGTGTTGGTCTGGTCTGAAATATTTGAAATACTTTTTCCGATTTGTTGTCGCAGAAAGATGAGGAAACGCACACCATTTTAAATATTCGGAATGATTGACTTCTCTTCTTAATTTTTACTTAAACATGTAAGTCCTTTATTTATTTATGTTGTGTTTTTGTGGCGAGAATTTTTTTTCTCAAGCGCTCTTTGCTTTTCGTATCTTCATTCTCTTCAAACCCACAAGCGTTCTTCAGGTGAAGACGCACTATTTTAGGTTTTTTACCTAAAGCTACATTATAGAGACGATTAGATTATGGACTTATGAGTTTGGGAAAATCGCTTCGCGCATGAAGAAGTTCTGATAGAATATCGATCGGCAGAATGATACTGAAACTGTGTATGATTGTAATATTTTTAACGTAATACTTACAGGAAAGCCTCAGGATCGACGTAACTGATGTTGTTTCCTGACAAATCCACGTCAATCAAGTACTCCAGACCTTTGAAGGACTCTCTGTCGACACGCATAAGCCTGTTGTTAGCTATCTGCAATCTCCTCATCTTGATATCTCCAGGGAACGTTTTCAGCGTCGTGATGTTGTTGCCGTTCAGGTCTAGGATGTAGACGCTCATGCTTAACTCCTCGTAGGGCACCTCGGTGAGGTTGCTCTCCGAGCAGTCGGTCACCCAATTGATCCTGAAGTAGTGGCAATCGCACTCATCAGGACATTCCAACTCAAAGCTATCGCCGTTAAAGCCATACGTCAGACTATTCGCGAAGAGCATATAAACAAGTACCGTCAGTCGAGCCATTTTGATATTGATCTCCAATCTTCAAAGAGCGACCTTCACACCCATGTTATCTGTAACATAAGAAAATGACTTGTTTATCGATCACGCCGTGTTGCATGGATTATACGAGATTGGCATCGTTAATTGAAACGACCAACGGTCGCACATGGGTGTGAAAATGTACAGTCAAGTCCATCACATGACACATGTTAGTTTTTATGGCTTCTCTCGAAGTAAACATGAGCTCATGGGACGATCCAAGTATTGTTTATCTGTAATCGTAACGTACTATCATCAAAGCTGAACTGCTTCTCATTATTACAAGCTTTGATTTAACTTGCAATGTATATATTATGTTTGTTTGGGTGGAATCTTGCAACTCAATTTTAAAGCAGATATCTTCAACCGATTGAGCTGAAATTTTGTGAACATGTTCAGTTCGGATGACAATGCATGGTTAATTGTGTGACGTCATTCTAAATCCAAGATGGCGGGACACCCAAGATGGCGGACTAATTATTTTTAATACATTCCTACAATATGGGTATCAAATGAAAGGGCTTGCTAAGAATAACTCGAAAAATACTCGAAACTCAATTTTGAGGCAGATATCATCAACCGATTGAGCTGAAATTTTGTACACGTTCAGTTTGGATGACAATGCATGGTTAACTGTGTGACGTCATTCTAAATCCAACATGGTGGCACATCCAAGATGGCGGACTAATTATGTTTAATGCATTCCTACAATATGGGTCAGTATCAATAAAAGGGCTTGCTGAGAATAACTCAAGTGACGTTACTCTAAATCAAATATGGCGGACTACATTTTTAATGCTTGCCTACAATATGGGTATCAAATGAAAGGACGATAATTAAAAAGTAAAAAATAAAATAAAAGTAAAAAACCTTTTTTAAAAACAAGCTTTTATTTATAAAGAAAAAAATAAACTTTTACTTTAAAACTTTTACTATCAACTTATAACCAATTTATTTGATAAAAAAGCTTGTCGCGAGATTTACTTGTGTAGATCATTAAAGAACTTGATGTGATTGATTTTAACTATTAAAATGTTCAATATAAGTAAATACGAGTAGGTACTTACTTAAATCTTGCGACAAATTTTTATATCATATAAATTGTGTAATGACGTTATAAGTTGATAGTAAAAGTTTTAACGTAAAAGTTTATTTTTTTCTTTTTAGCGTATTTAAATAAAAGCTTGTTTTTTAGAAAGGTTTTTTTACTTTTAATTTTTAATTTTATTAAAAAAGTAGAAATTGTCTGTAAATCTACAAAATGGGAAGCGTACACAAACTAAAGTAACTAATGTTTTATGTGATGAATCAACCGTCTACCTACCTATATCACTTTATATAGAATGCATTCAGTACATTAATTGCGATGACGTCATCTTTTGTTTGCAACTCAAGAAGTTTCTTGGCTGTCTACAATGTGGGGCGCAACAACAATCGCCGTAATGAGAAGCATCCTGCCGCGGGCCGTCTCCCTCCAGAATTTTCCATCAGAAATTCAAACTCGGCTGTGGCACAGAATACAAAAGCTGGGTATGGTATGACTGGTTTATAAAAGACCATTCTACTCCGCTGCCGATGGTGTGGGCAGGTGGCTACAGAGACTGGCGCAAAAAATTGTGGCTAGGCTAATGCTCTATGATTGATCACTTTGCAATATGCAACACTATCTCAGGCGTGACATTTGTGCGTAAGCCGGTAAGTAAAGTTGTGGTAAAGTGTCGGTGTTATGAGGTAGCTAATAAATAATATCAAAATTTGGGACATTACAATATATTCACCATGTAATCGTTCGTTTATGTAGAACGTTGTTTTCAAGTATCTGACCATCCAAGCATTTCTAATTAAGCGTACGTTAACTAATTAGTGAAAACGATTCAGTGACCAAGTTTACGAGATCGGATACAAACTACAAACCTGAATCCGTCTTGCTATGTACCTTGTATGTACCTTGTACCTATAACTATTTATAACATCCCTCTTACGTTTGGGCACTTGGGGGTTAATTAAATCACGATAAGTCCTTACACTTATACTAACCCGCTAATGCAATTAGTCGTATAAAAGAAGATTACTTTGACCTAATTACTAAGTACCTATAAGTTGTTAATTTAATAAGATTATTAATTAATTTTGTAAGGTGTCCGTGTGACCGCAAAAGGATTCGAAATGGGCACAACTTGGCACTTTCATAATAATATCTCGAAAACGAAATAGTAACTTTAGACTTCGTTTTGTTTATTTTTCACGGACGTTATAGGAATAGTATAATTGAAATAAATAAAAAGTCGGTAGCAAAAATAGAAGATATTTGTGTTTTTAAACGCAAGCTGGTATTGGTCTGTAAAAGACGTGTTATAAAGTACAGTTCGTATATATTCTTTTATATCTTACGGGCTTGACCGTACAGTGCCGCATGCCGTACTGTTAGAGTGCCTTCATCTCACCTTCGCACGCGCACTTCACCCGGGATCTTCAACTACTGAGGCACGGCTTTTTTATCTTTAGCTGCCGGAACACAACAATGCTTCCAACATATATATTATTATGGCGACATATTTAGTTATGATGGTGGTAGCTAGCCAGGCGGACAACATGCATGGCGGAGTGCACAAACATGTACCCCCCATTACGCTGGGAATCGAACCCGTGACCTCTGGTTCTGAGACTGGTGGACTTAACCGCTAGACCACAGAGGCGGTTACGAATGTCAATCATTATCGGTGGGCGGAGACAGCAAGAAGAAAAACTTGACATGGAAAACTACTTTTTCAATGTTAATGAAAGGTTAGGTGAATTCGCAATCACTGTTACTTTATAAAAGACTAAAAGGTTTTATATTATAGGGTTTTATATATGGTTCCACTGTCAGACTGGGCAGACATTTAAAAGTACCAACGTAGGTAAACACAAACAATGTGAATTCGTTTATTAATTCACAGAAACTATCCTTATTTTCAAAAGATATTCAAACGCCTCTAGGTTTTTTTCCGATAGAACAACTAGACAAAATTTTATGGGTATGCGGAGACACGTCAGGTTCACAGTTCCATGCAACAAAATTAATACATCCTCTGAGCCACTAAGGATCCAGAGATCCAGCATTCCAGTATACTATAGTTGTCGGTTGCCACCATTTTATTTAAGTCTGTCGTCATAACAACATTCTTTGTAAGTAGCATTGCTGTTGTTTTCCGGCAGTTAAGAGACTTATCACTCAAAGATCAAAGGTGACGCATTTCACGCGAAATTAAGATTTCGCATGAAATGCGTCACTTTTGATCTTATCATTATTTACCACCAGATTGCCATCAGCATTCAACTCTTTACCGTTGTATATTAAAAATAAATAACACATTATATTGTCGTTGTTTTCATGTAGGAATTTTCCAACACGACCCAGACATTTCTCTATGGTCCTATTTCGCAATAGCGGCAGCGCTCACTAACACAGCCTACGAAACAACACAATGTGACATTGTTTTCATAACATTTGGGTGCTTGTCAACAACAACGGGACGAAGATTAAATGAGAAAAGACACGTTTTCGCCCGAATCCGCTAACGGGCAGCTTAATATCCGAATTTGGTCGCGATTGAAGCACGAGATTCACAATAGCTCAACCATTTTAACGTGCCGAGGTCAACCATTGTTGGTTCCGGGCCGGTGCATGCGAGTACGAACTTACATGACTGGCAGGCGTGCTCGCTTCTCGACCACTGAATCTTTACTGTGGAGCCGAGGCTAGGCTGTTTACTCGCGCGTAGTGATGTAGTCAATTGTAGTCGTCCTACGTGTGATTTAGATACAACTGGCCCTTACGCTGCAGACAGAACGGTTAGTCAACACAGCGATTGTTCTCGAGGAAAATTGTCCTTGCTTCTACTGTCTGCATTTAAGAGACGGGTAGAGCTGGGGTATTAAGTACCCATGAAATAGACAAATAATTGCAGCCAACGTTAAGTATTAAGATGGAGTAGACATCATGTATACCTTCATATCAATTTTAAATAGAGAAGGCACCTCTATTGGAGCTGTTGCCCGGATTGCGAAAGCTTGTGGGTACCAATTACAGGTAAAGTGAGTCACTGAGTGAGTACTGAGGAGTCGGGACGGCGTTTTTGACTAGAACGCGGGAGAATTTCATATCGTTTAAAGCCTTTGTGGTCTGTAGTGGAAACGTCACAGTTCGTTTCCCAACGAGCACATTGTTCTATGCCTCCTGTTCATGGTAATGTACCCGGTTTGGTGGGCGGTAGGACTTGTTCAAGTTCGACTGGCTGACTATCATCTATCAACAATGTTACTAGCATTGTTGTGTCCCGTAACATAGTCATATCTTGTTTCTTCAGCAGTTGAGGATGTATTGGTGTTTTCTCGGATTAATTCGGCCTTATAGTCACTTACCATCAGGTGAGATAAGGCCAGGCGTTTCCCAGTGAAAAAAAATTCAATATCAAGTTACTGCCCGAATGTTAACCTCACCTGCCCGCGCCGGTAGGTCGTTTGGTATAAATAGCCGGTGGCGGCGGCGGCTTTATTGATCGATGTTGTGATGTGTTTTATTAGAAAATGGATCCGATGATAGAACCCAGACTCCTCTAGGTTCAGAGGGCCATAGCTTTAGCGTTGAGCCACAGAAGAAAGAACGATAAAAATACCTAAGCAAAAACTGCGTCTTGAAAATCGTAGCCTCAGCCAATGCCATAGCTACCTATAACCACGTCCCTGGGCGACATCAAAATGGATCGACAACATAATTACTCCATGCAGGTGCAGGCTACGGCCCCAATTACCTAACTACACCACTAAATTAAAATGGTTTTCCTTCTCAAAAGCAGGTTTTGATGTGTTGTGGTTGGGTGACAATCGGAACTGACTTCATAAACTCAAAACTGTTATATTCAGAGAATTATGAAAAGGATACTTGAAACACTACAGTGTGTGAAGTGCAGTCACATCGCCAGGTAACTCTACGACATGTTCGTGTCCGAGAGATATTATATCAAGGATGGGTTCAAAATGAAGAAATCATCATCATCAGCTTATAAAACGTCTAACGGATGGGTCTTCCTTCCTGAGTAATAAGCACGAGTTTGCTGATTGCTTCAAACGGCATTTTCAGCTTCACCGGTCTTTTGGGGGCGGCGGGAAACTTAAAGCTTTGAGGGTTCCTCAAGCCGTGTGAAACGAAGCACCGTCAGAGGTTTTCTAGAGTGCGTGTCCTCGTGCCCTACCTCGAGGGGTTCTCGGGTTTAATAGTTAGGTACTTTTCTTTGACCGGGATATCCTTTAATTATATCATTTATTTACATCATAGGTAGTTAGTATTACCAGTGTGAATTATCCGGACGGTACTGGCTTTATCCCAACCACCCACGACCATAGCTCTTATCGCTGAATTATTAGCTGGCTGGTTAGGTAGTTTATAGAACTCATTAATAAAATTGTGTTGTCTCATTAACCTGCTGGGTCACTTTGACCAATAGGGTTTCTTGAGGTTTAGGGTGTGTTATTGTTAAGTAATAAGGTTTGGATTAATAATAGATGAATTGTTTAAAATAATAAAATTATAACAAAATTTATTTAAAATTATTGTGAATATTAGCGCGCCCGGTATGCCATATGCCATTGGCAACTTTCACATAAGCCGGTCTTCAGATAGGTGACCAAAAATTCCATAAAATGTAATTTTTTGCTGAAGAAATTAATGAGGGTATATAGATTTAAAAAAAATACATACTTATTTAGAATTTGGTTATACCATTTGGTTTCAGTATTTGTTTAATTCGTAACGAAAGTCATGGAAGTCGGCAAAGCCGGCCAGCCTCAGCCGCGTCGGCGAGCGTTGAAACCACCTGCTCCTCAGCTCGCGGGCCGCCTCGCCCCTCCGCGCCTACGCGCTTCTAAATTACACTCTAGGGGTAGGACAGACAAGACTACGTGGAGTCGGATTTGTAGCGATTCGTTTCTGTTACTGACTTTTGTAGCACAACATTACTAAAAACACAACGTATTAACTTTTAAGACTATATTTTATATCAAATTAAGGTTTGAATGATATTTATATTAAAAATAACATAATTTGACTTAGTAAAATTATAGCAAGTGAATAATATATACTTAATGTTTTTATAAGAAGTGTATTTAGACCAAGTAAAAATTATATCCAATGAACGTTATATCCTTTGAAATTAGTTCATTTGTAATTGTATGAAATAAAATACACCCCTTACAACAACTTAAGATTATGTCCAAACAAAATTATAAATGTTAACAGTTATGCATAGTAACATTATGCGTTTTAAAGTATGCTTAATAAAATTATGTCAAACAAAAATATAGATTTTAACGATTATGATTTTTTACATTATGCCTTTTAAAAATTCTGCGTTATTATGTTTATGCATAATAAAATATTATGCCAAATAATATTATGCTTTTTGATATTTATGCCATATGATGTATGGCAATCGAAATTATGACAATAAACAGTATGCGTTTTAAAGTGTCACCATAAAAAGTACGTACTTAGCTCTTAGAGCATTAAACTAAGACTTAGCTAGTTTATTAATGATAGTATTGTTTGACATTAAAAAACACAATAACATTTAAATAGTAGGTATGGTATGATTAGTAATTAGTACCAAACAATAACATTAAAATTTTAAATGGTGAGATTGTGTAAAAATTCAGTTCCTTTTATTCTTTGTCCAGCAATTATTTCTCGTAGAGCAGCAGTGATTTGTGTTGTCACGTGCCTTTGCTCAACTTTACGTGGTAGGCAAATTACCATAAAAAGGTATCTAATTTCCGTCTCTGCTTTCGGCGATGACTATCAGAGAATATCAGACACAGAATCAGAACTGACAATAAATTATGAAGAAGAACTTCTATTGAATTGGTTTTTATATTATTTTGTGTTTTCTTCATTTTTTATTTAGGCAAATATTGCCACTTACAAAAATTTTGATAGTCTGTGTTAGTCATGGGAAAATCGTATCCCTAAAAAGATTGGAACATTTGCATCTGCATCAGTACAATGTTCCGAATCAGTGATATGTTTCATTTGGATCAATTGGAACATCGAGTTTTTTGAAACAGAGTAACTTAATATTCACGCAGATTTGTGTCAGATTTGGAACTTGTAACTGAAACCACGTCGATTTTTTTATTATAATGATTTTTTTTGTTTACTGAATATCTTATAACAAAGAATAAAATCGATTTTCCTTCATAGGTACTTTTTCAGGCTTAGGACTGAAAGCTAGTTTATCTACTAACATGTTGGTAGCTGGCGTATTTTAAAATCGATTTTATAACATTGATCATATTACGTCTTTTAAAGTCGTTCGACGGCTATTTAGACTTAGGCCAGCACTCTTATCATTATATCGTTATTTCAGTCACTCTTCCACAACATCACGTACACTGTTGCGCGCGAAGTTCGCTTTCGCTTCTCTCTCATCAGTTCATCACTCGCTCTTGTCGTTCAGTCTGTCGGCTCGTCGGCTCGTCGCCGTGTCGCGTTCGTCGCCTCGTCGGCCGCAGTGAGCGAGTTCCAAATGAAACATTTTACACTGGGCAACTGTTCTGAATCAATCGTATCAGTTTCATGTTTCGGAACACTGAGTCGTTTCCGTAAAGAGCGACACACGTCTAGTCTGTGTTCTTTTACAAACTGTCAAATAATGTCAATGTCATCATGATTATTTATGTCAAAAAAAGGCCAAGATGATTAGAACGCAGCAGCAAGCAACGCTCAATGAATGAATAGAAAACGGCGGGAAACTTTGATTTGAGCGGGTGCATTTTTTCTTTGGAAAATTTTAAAACTAATAATTTTGTAAAAAGGATTGGTGTAATTGTATATATTTATTAAACTTTTGTATATTTTTTTAGTATTAGTGTGTATGTAGTAGCTGTAAATATTGGTAAGTAGTTTAAGTATTTATTAAAATGGGCGATCCGCCCGAGGACCCTGGTGGTACAACAGTACCACCAGTGGCCAGTTATGTAGATATTATTAGCACTAATGAAAATGAATTCGATAGTAAAACCCCGACGACCCCGATTGATATACTAATCTCAGCAATAGAGTCATCAATGGACACAGATTGTTCGGCCTCAGATTCGAACAAATTAAAGCGTAAACGTATATCTCGGGCCTTATGTAATACTTGCCATAAAAGAAAGCGGCGACAGGGTTCAAAAATTTTAAAGCAGAGCGATTGTAATTGTCAATTGAAACCGCAACAGGAACTAAGTACGGATACTGTTTCTCCTCAGTCAGTTGAACTGGAGTCACTATTAAAAAGCCACGAAAAGCCTCATTTGCCTGTTGGTCGATCTTTCTATCAGGCCTCTGACGTAGCGCCTTATGTCGTCCATGTACAGAGGGAAACGTTTTCCAGTAATGACGGTGTAACTCTACACCCAGTTACCTTTGGCCGTTTCTTGAAAAAAAATGACATTAAAGGTATTGTTAACGGAAGTATTAAGCGTATAGGACGAAACCGTGTTAGTTTAGGATTTACAAATTATACTGAAGCAAATTCATTTTTATCAAATACCCATTTACAAACGGAAAATTATAAAGTATTTATTCCCACATTTAACATAACGAGAATGGGGGTAGTGAGGGGAGTACCATTAGATTGGTCTGATGAAGAAGTCAAGTCCAATATCGCAGTTCCTATTGGGTGTGGTCCTGTTATGAAAATAAGAAGACTTAGGAAAAAAGTTATAATTAATAATAGTAAACAATTTGAAAATACAGGTACTATAGTAGTTACATTTGATGGACAAGTGTTGCCAACTCGTGTGTATATGTGTTACACTGCACTACCAGTATCTTTATATATATATCCCACAGTGCAATGTTATAACTGCTGCAGGTATGGGCACATGAAGAGTCAGTGTAGATCTACTCCTAGGTGTTTTAAGTGTGGTCAGGGTCATTCTGGTGATACCTGCAATGTTGAAGAAGAGTATTATCATTGTTGTTTATGTAATGGTTCTCACCAGGCTACCAGTAGAAAATGTTTAGAGTTTGACAGACAAAAAGCTATTAAAGAGACAATGAGTAAAAGCTGTGTTTCTTATGTGGAAGCTGTAAAACAGCACCCACTAATATCAAAAATTTCTTATGCTGATGCCTTAATTAATTCTACTTCTCCCTCATCAAGTCCAACCAGAGTTGGCAATAATCCAGTTTACACTGCTCCTACACATGTCTCTCAATCATACAAAAAGACAGTCTTTTTGAAACCAAAACCACTTCAAAAATTTTCTAAAGGATATGATCATTTTGCCCATTCTGAAATAGTAAGACAACCAGCATTATCATCTAAACCTATTTTAAACCATGATAGTCCAAATAGTAGTGATATAACTAATATAAATATTTCTGAAATTATAAAACAACTTATACAATTGCTGTCTCAATCAAACATTATTTCACCGTCCAACGTTGCTGCAGTTATTGATGCTTTATATCAAATTTATAATACAACTAATAATGGATCACAGAGCCAAAGTAATTCAGTGGAATTGTCGTAGCTTAATCAACAAGAAACATGCTCTAATAGGTATGATTAATAAATATGATCCTTCTGTCATCTGTCTGCAAGAAACCTGGCTTAAACAACAGTCCATATTTAAGATTTCAGGTTTCTCTTGTATAAGATCAGACAGAGATGATGGGTATGGTGGAGTAGCCATATTAGTTAATAACCTTAATGAATATACTGTTCTGTCACTTCCCTCATTATGCAATGATATTTCAGTTGTTGCAGTTAGTGTAAAGAAAATTTGTTATGTGTCTATTTATTTCTCTAGACCTAGTATAAGTATTTTTAATGAAATCAGCCAGTTATTTAATTTTCTTCCAAAACCATTTATATGTTTAGGAGATTACAACTCCCATCACACTGTTTGGGGTTGCTCATCCTCTAGTTACTATATCACACATCGATCGCTCATGTGATCGGACGTGCTCAATAATTAATGTAATAAAATAAATAATAAATTGCAAAATCGTGACCTAGCTCTACATAATACGGAAGTAACTTATCTGTGTCACTCAGTTTAATGTTTAAGTGTTTGTGTAATTTTGCTCGAACTTATAATGTTTGCGTAATTTAACTTTAACAAATAATGGAAGGCAGCCCCTTTAACCGGAGCGCGCTAACGCGCCACAGCCCGCCACCCTCGCCAGCGGCCGCACCCTGCCAACCGAAGGAGGATCCTCCGGAAGTCGTGTCCACACCTGAGCTGCAAACCTGGATGCTAACTATTGAACAATGCCTCAATGAAGTGTGCACTATCGCATCAGAAGGAAAACTGAACTCGGACCAGAAAATCAGGATTCATAACTTATGCCGAAAAGTTAACAACGGAACTTCTTAGATGGCCGTGCTGTATCAATCGCTCAAATTGAAAGCCATTCAAGCTCATACTTCAATTAATGTCCTTAAAGAAAACCAAGACGTTTCGCAGCGACTTCAAGACCTTAAACATCGTATTGAAGAGTCCTCCAACCCTCTCACGGGCACAGTTTCTTTCGCCGATATGGTTAAGAAAAGTGCCAACAACTTTATTCAGCCCAACAATATCAAGTCTCTAGCCATTTATCCTACAGATAAAATGAAATCCAGCGAGGAGACAAAAAACCTAGTACAAAAAATTATTAGACCTGACCAAATGAAGTTGCACGTAAGAGGTTTGCGCAAGACAAAGAACGGCGGTGTTATAATCAGCACTGATACAAAAGACGACATCGAGAAGCTAAGGCAGTCGACGCAACTGAAGACATTTGGTCTGACTATGGATGAGCCGCTAAAACGTAAGCCCAGAATCATTGTGATCGGTGTGCCCTCGAGTATGCAGGAAAACGAAGTTTTTAACTGCATTTACCAACAAAACTTGGCCGACAAGCTCCACGACACAACACTTGAAACTTTTCTGGCCTTAATCAAGTTAAGCCACAAGTCGGGTAAGAAGGACGCAGAGACCTGCAACTATATCATCGAAGTCCCGGCTCATATTCGGAAAGCCTTAATTGCGAAGGATAGAGTTTTTATAAATTGGTCATCGTGCCCTGTAAGAGACTTCACTTTGGTAACCAGGTGTTTTAAGTGTCAGCAGTATGGCCATGCGGCCAGGTCATGCCGAGAGGAGGCCATCACCTGCGGTCACTGCGGCGAAGTAGGTCACGCACTAAAAGATTGCACGAAGAAGGACGAGCCAGCAAAGTGCGCTACATGTTTACACTTTAAAAAGCCCTACAATCACAAGACTGGCGATGCCGACTGTCCTGCGAGGAAAATGGCTGAAAAAAGGTACATTAACTCAATAGACTATGTCGGCGCCTAAAAGCGCCTCTTTTATTTTACTGTATCTTAGAGCTTTTACATTCATTTTAGTACTTACATATATATTATGGCTGAGAATTTGATTTCCGACTTAGATAATTATTCTGTATCTGACTCTAAAGTTTGTGAGGTTGAAATGTGCAAGCAATATCTATCGTCTTACAACAACCCTTTAACTGTACTAACACAAAACATACGCAGTATATATAAGAATTTTGACAACTTTAGTGTTTTTAAGCAAAGACTAGACATAAATTGTGACGTTTTTGTCTTAACCGAATGTTGGCTTAGTAAACATAGTAATTTACCTGAAATATCAGGCTATAATATGTACAGCAGCAAGGTAAATTATAACCAAAATGACGGGATAGTAGTTTATGCTAGGAATAATTTAATTATCACCGTCGAAGAACCGAATATTTTAGACTGTAATCGGCTACTAATCAAAATCGGATCTGATTTTGCAATATTAGCTTTGTACAGACCGCCCTCTTTTAAGAATACCAATACATTTATTGACTCACTAAATAACACATTACAAATATTATCACCATTTAAAAATACAATAGTAATAGGAGATATTAATATCAATATTCTTCCCGACAACAATGCTTCCGCTGCTCAGGATTACCTAAACCTATGTTCCTTTCATGGCTTACTCCCCGCGCACACGCATCCCACACACATAAGCGGCTCTTGTTTAGATCATATCATGCTTAAATCGAATTTCCCATCAATAGCACTAGTTACTAACTCGTCTATTACCGATCACAGAGCTGCTCTACTAACCTTAAACTGCAAGATACCTAAATTAAATCGCACGCAATCAATATCTAAATTAAATGTAAACAAACTTGAAGTGGATTTATGCAATATTGACTTTAACCCAGTTTTCAATTTTGATGACGCTGATGTTTGTATGTCGTACCTAATAAGCAATGTTCAACAGGCTATTTTTAGAAATACAATGCACATACGTTTAAGTAATAAAAACTACAATATTAAGCCCTGGATTACACCGGGACTTATTCGCTGTATGAAGCACAGAGACAAACTACATATGAAGGCTAAATCTAACCCAGATAATTTAATCTTACAATCATCGTATAAAAGATACCGAAACTTTTGTAATTCCCTTCTTAAAAGAGTCAAAAATAGTTACGAAAGTAAGGAATTGGAAAAGGCGGGAACTAACAGTAAAAAGATATGGCAGTGTATAAAAAATGTAACTCATATCTCAAAACAACGAGAATCACCCTCAGAATTATTACATGTGCATTCATCACAGCTGGCTTCTGTAAACAGTGCAAATAGTTTTTTCGTTAATGTAGGAAAAAATCTAGCTGAAACAGTACCGTATATGGATATATCACCGTCAACTTCAAGCCAGCCTCAATCAACCTGTAGCAATAATCTAAAATCATTTGTGCTATTAGATACTGATGAAGCTGAGGTAGAAATGATCATCCAGAGCCTAAAAGATGACTCAGCTGTTGGGTGGGATAACATATCTAATAAAATATTAAAACAATTTAAGCACATCCTGGTTTCACCGCTTACTTACATTTTTCGGAAATGCTTGGCTGATGGAATTTTTCCCAAATGTCTGAAGAAAGCTGTCGTTATTCCGGTATTTAAATCTGGCAGTAAAGATCACATTACGAATTATAGACCTATTTCGCTACTGCCAGCAATATCTAAAATATTAGAAAAAATTATAAATAAAAGACTTGTCCAATATTTAGAGAGAGAGTCCTTATTGTCAGATAGCCAATTTGGTTTTAGAGCTAAACTATCGACTGCCGACGCTGTGCATCAACTCACTGACTTTTTAGTCCAGGAACTTGACACGGGTAAAAGGACAGTGGGAATATTCCTGGACCTCGCAAAAGCTTTCGACTCAGTTTCAATACCTATTCTATTGCAAAAGCTTGAATCTTTAGGCATAAGAGGCACCCAACTTAAACTATTTGCAGATTATCTTCATGAGCGTACTCAATGCGTAAAAATAGGCAGTGTCCTCAGCTCTGATCTGAAAAGTACTTCTTTTGGGGTTCCTCAGGGAAGCATTTTAGGTCCTACTTTATTTTTAGTATACATAAATGACCTGTGTAATCTCAAATTAACTGGTGGCAAAATCATATCATATGCTGATGACACTGCTCTGCTGTTCTCTGCGGGCTCTCATGAAGAAGACCCCACAAATCTACTGTGCAAGTGTTCGGACATTGCTATTACTGGCAAGATTAAGTACTTGGGTGTTATAATTGATGAAACCCTTGCTTTTAGGTACCATATTGAAGCTTTATGTGGCAGAATACGGAAATTAATATTTGTTTTTAAAAAACTACGCACAATTGCGAATTTAACATTAATCAGGCAAGTTTACCTAACTTTATGTCAATCAATAATAACTTACTGCATTACGTCATGGGGTGGCACTGCTAAAACTATATTACTAACCATTGAGAGAGCCCAACGAGCGGTATTAAAAGTCTCTACTTTTCGTCCTTTCCTCTTCCCCACTGACATTCTTTATAAATCCTGTAAGGTTTTAACGGTTAGACAGTTATTTATTCTAAACACAGTCATCAAACAACACGTCGCACTTTCATACAGCACTGAAACTACTAACAAAAGACGAAAAGATATAGTTTGCCCTCAAAATGCAGGAACAAAACATGCCTTCTCTTCTAGATTTTACTTGTTCTTAGGTCCACTTCTTTATAATAGGTTAAACGCTAAATTAGGCATATATCATCATTGCTATAGTAAAACAAAGAATATACTCAAAGAAGCCCTTCTCAAAATGTCCTACGAAGATACAGAAAAATTATTAGTTGTCCAAAAATGAAGGTTGCTTTTATCTTTATACTTAGTAGTTTAAAATAAATATTGTTAAAGTAAGTAAGTTTAAATAAATGTTGTTTTGCTATTTAATAATTTAGCCACAAAGAATAAAAGAGTAGTTTGCATTATTATGTAAGAACTTAGTAAGGCTCCTAGTTAGAAATAAATAATGTTTAATTTATATATATTTGGCAGATAAGTTTATTTTTATATGAATATAGTTTAGTTTTGTTTTTTATTTTTATTTAGTCAATAAGAGTAAAATATGTATTTTGCATTGCTAACTTAAGAATTTAGTAAGTCCTTTATTTTTGCCTGGAAAACAGGTTAATCCTAGTTCAGGCACTTGTGTATTTTTGACATTATATAGTATGTTTAGTATTCTGGATATATTGTAAAATAAGTTATTCAATAAAGATTATTATTATTATTATTATTATTACTATGGAGAGCAACTACTAGAATTGATTGATTCTCATAATTTATGTATAGTGAATACCGGCCTACCAACTCGTCTTACAAGTCCTACAGAGGGTATAAGCGCTCCTGATTTATCCATCTGTACACCTGATCTGGCTTCAGTTTTATTATGGAGTCCTCTTGATTCCACACATGGCAGTGATCACTTCCCATTGATAATTACGCTGCCATTCAACAGACCTATAAAACAGATAAAACAACCACGTATAAAACATAAATTAGAAAATGTAGATTGGGACTCATATAAGGCAAGGGTTGGGTATAGGGTATCAGAATTGCCCAAAATATCTGGCTCTAATGTGTCTGCCTGTTCTGAATTATTAGCCAAAATATTGATTGAAGTAGCAGATGAAAAATTTCCAATTAAAGATAAGGGTTCCAATAAGATGCCATCTCCACCATGGTGGGATCAAGAATGTACTCATGCAGTGAGACTAAGAAAGGATGCGGAAAAACAATATTGTACAGTTATGTCTGATGAAAACTTTCAGTCATACTTAGAGGTCTCTAAAGCAGGGATGCACAGACTACGGCCCGCGGGCCGCATGCGGCCCGCCGGTCGAATACTGGTGGCCCGCCGACAGCAAAAATAATACTCTCGTACATTCGAAAATATTGAGTTCTATTCCAGAATAAAACCAATAACAAATGTTCGAAAAGTAATTTGAATCTCGCGCGCGCGCTCTATCAATCTTATCGGTGCGCCGTGCATGCGTCGGTAACAGCGGTCGGTAATGTTCGTGCTGATCTCGGTTAAATTCGTTTTCTTGAGGAAGCGCGCCGCGTTATACTGTTCGAGCGAGCGAGATAGCAATAGTCCCAAATTCCCGATAGCTCGCGTAGGTAGATACACGAAGCTTCCAGAGTCGGTTTCGAGATTTCTCCAGACAGTTTTCGACTCTATGCGCGTGGTATAAAAGCCACGCTAACCGCAGCGACCGACAGTTCGGTTTTAATTTGAGTAAAGTGTCGTTAGTTCTAGTGTAGATTTTAACTCGACTAGCCGGTGTCATAATTATAATATATTTTGATCCACATTCAACGTAGATTTCCCGTCAAGTGCCGTGTATAATTGTGTTGTGAAATCGTAAGTAAAACTGTTATTAATTTTATCTACATATTTTATCAATTATTTTTGGTAATTAATTAGGAACTGTAATTGGTTTTAGGTGCTGTGGTAATCCTAGTCAGGATTAAAACGCAACATGGACATGCCAGGAACTAGTAAAAAACGTAAGGTTAAAGATGAAAATCGGCAGTTTCAAGAAATTTGGACTGAGAAATACTTTTTTGTATGGTCGCATAACAAAGTCGTTTGTTTAATTTGCAAGAATTCTGTTGCGATTGCAAAGGAATATAATGTAAAAAGGCACTATGAAACGCAGCATCCTACTTTTACGAAGTTTACAGGCGAATTAAGAAAGCAAAAAGTTTTGTCTTTAAAACGGGAGCTTATTGGTCAACAAGCTATGTTTACAAAACCCATTCAAGATACAGAAACAGCTACAGAAGTTAGTTATGAAATTTCTCGAATGATAGCAAAGCGGAGTCGCCCCTTCAATGATGGGGATTTTGTAAAAGAATGCATAGAAATTGCCGCTAAGAAAATGTGTCCAGAAGCAGCAAAAAAGTTTGAGAAAATTCAACTGAATCGTATGACCATCCAAAGACGAATTATGTCTTTGTCAGATAATATTGCGGAACAATTAAATGAAAAAACTAAGATAATTGATTTTTTTTCATTAGCACTCGACGAATCCACTGATATTAGTTCCACAGCTCAACTTCTTATATTCATACGAGGTGTTACTCAAGATTTTGAAGTCTTCGAAGAGTTATTAGGAATGTGTTCATTGAAAGGTCAAACCAGAGGAGTTGATATACTCAATGTACTTTTGAACGAGTGTTCAAAAACTGATTTGGACTTATCGAAATTATCGGGAGTTTCGACTGACGGTGCTCCTTCGATGATTGGTGTCAATTCTGGGCTAGTTACTTTGTTGAAAAAGCATTTGCAAGAAAAAAACTTAAACGCTGAAGATCTCATGCAGTTTCACTGCATTATACACCAAGAAGCCCTCTGTTCTAAAAAAATTGAATTTGAAAATGTCATGAAAGTGGTAGTTTCGACTGTGAATTTCATAAAATCACGAGGACTCAATCACAGGCAATTCAAACAATTCCTTGATGACATTGAATGCGAACATGGAGATTTACTGTATTATACAGAAGTAAGGTGGCTAAGTCGTGGATTGACACTGGAACGATTTTTAAATTTAATAGAAGAAATTGATATTTTTCTGGCGGAAAAGCAAAGGGACGTCCCGGAACTTAAAAGTCCTGATTGGTTGTGTGATTTGGCTTTTTTAGTTGACATTACAAATCATTTGAATGTCTTGAACACACGGCTTCAAGGCAAAAATCAACTGATATCCCAGCTCTACGCACATGTATCATCCTTTCAATGCAAGCTGACACTTTTCAGATCGCAATTGAATTCTGGAAATTACAATCATTTTCCGAATTATAAGAAAATGGCTGAAAAATTAAAAAAAACTGCTATTAATTTCAGTTATGTAAAAAAGCTAGATATTTTGATTCAATCTTTTCAAGACAGATTTTCGGAGTTTAAAACAGTGAAACCTCTGTTGGACATATTTAGCAATCCTTTCACGATTTCAGTTGAAAATGCGCCAGAGTTAATGCAGTTAGAAATTATCGACATTCAGAACGACCAAGATTTACGCAACAAATTCAACGAAGGAGACTTGCTGAACTTTTACCGCTGCATTGATAAAAATACGTACAAAGAGTTGCGCATAAACGCTCTGAAATGTGCAAGCTTATTTGGTTCTACCTATATATGTGAACAAACCTTTTCAATCCTAAATAATAATAAAACAAAAAATCGAAACCGCCTTGCAAATGAAAGTTTGGAAGCAGTTTTACGTGTTGCTACAAGTAAATTTGAGCCAAATATAAAAAAGATTGTAAGCACTATGCAGTGCCACGCTTCAAATTAATAAATTCTTTTTCAATTTGAATACATTATTATCAATTTTTCATTGTCTTTAATTACCTATACTTCTGGTGGCCCACCATCAGTTCATAATTTGCCCGAGTGGCCCCTAGTCTTAATAAGTCTGTGCATCCATGCTCTAAAGAAACGCAGGAACTTCTCAAAAAGAAAAAAACTGAAGCATGGCGTAGATTCTGTGAAACTTTGTGCCCCAAAGTTAATTCTTTTATTGTGTGGCAAAACATTAGAAGGTTTAGATCTGCATTTAATACTGATCAACAAACTATAATCCCTCCAATTCTTGTTGAACAGATAATGGACCATCTTGCGCCCCCTTTTGTGCCGGAACGACTGAGTATTGTTTCACCCATAATGTCAATCCCTGAAATTGTAAACAACGACAATCACATTCCAGATCTTAATTCCCCTTTCACTATGTGTGAATTGAAGGGAGTGCTTTCGTTGCTTAAAGACTCTGCACCTGGGGAAGATGGTATTCCTTATTCTTTTATTGTAAATTTGGATGATAATAGTCTTAGATATTATCTTCTATTAGTGAATACAGCTATGATGACAGGAAATATACCACAGTCATGGAGAACTCAATCTCTAGTCCTAATACGGAAACCAGATAAACCCAGTGCTGATCCCTTATCCTATCGCCCTATTGCTTTAGCCTCAGTTATAGCCAAAATAGCAGAACATCTTATTAAAATTAGACTCGAATGGTTCCTTGAACATAACAAATTACTGACAAGTAGTCAATTCGGTTTTAGAAAGGGAAAGAGTACAATTGACAGTTTAAGTATTTTTACAACAGATATACGTTTGGCTTTTTCTGGAAATGATTCTGTGGTAGCTGCTTTTTTGGACATAACTGCGGCCTATGATAATGTAAATATTTTAGTTCTCAAAAATAAATTTAACGCGTTAAATATCCCAGTTACTTTAGGAAATTTTATTGTAAATTTATTATCAGAACGGTTTATAAAATATTCTTCTGTTTTTGATAAAAACATTAATATTATTCGTACAGTTTGGAGGGGATTGCCGCAAGGGTCGGTCCTAAGCCCACTGTTATATAATATATACACCTCTGATTTGGAACCTGTTATTAAGGCTAATACTAGTATCTTGCAATACGCTGATGACTTGCTCCTTTATGTTTCTGGCAGTATAGTTGAAGATATTGGAAAAATTTTATCAGATTCATTAACAGATTTAAAGGTTTGGCTAGATGACAACGGTTTGAAATTATCGCAGTCTAAAAGTGTAGTAGTTCTTTTCTCTAGGAAAAGATTACCTCCAGTAGTTAATGTCTTCTATGATGGATCTCTTTTGCCTGTAAAAAATAAAGCAAAATTTCTAGGTGTAACTCTAGATTCCAAATTAACAGGAGTTCCTCATTCTGATAACGTTTTGGTGAGATGTGAAAAAAAATTAAATATTCTAAGGTGCCTCTCTGGTGTCTGGTGGGGAGCACATCCCTTTTCTATGAAACTTTTGTATAATGCACTTATTAGAAGTGTACTAGATTATGGAACATTTTTGCTGCACCCGGGTAATGTAGCAGCCCTCAAAAAATTAGACAAAATACAGGCAAAGGCGCTAAGAATTATAACAGGAGCGATGAAATCTAGTCCAATAAATTGTCTACATGTAGAATGTTGCGAGCCTCCTTTGTCGATGAGAAGGCAATATTTGTGCGATAGGTTCTACTTCCGTAATTTAAGTCTATTTAACCATCAATTTTTTTTTTTTTTTTTTTAATGGCTTGTACGGCTTGTACATTTGCCAATGTCAGGTAAAAAATTGGGAAACAAAATTTAAAAGGAATAGGTAAAGGAATAATATAAAGGAAATTTGGAAGGGATCAGAAAGGCTATTATGTATGGAGATTTAGAAATATATAATTATAGGGATAATATTACAGTTTTATATTATTACATATAAGGAAGTTGATGATACATATAGATGCTACTATCCTTTCTGATAACAATGTCACAATGCTAGCTGGAAGGGAAACTTTAAGTGCTATCAAGTCATTCCAAAAGACATCTTTATTAAATTTAGGACAAGCTAAGATTATATGATTTAGATTTCCCTCATCTAATCCGCACTCGCACTTGGAGTCTTCTACTACACGTATCTTGGCAAGATGGGAAGGAGTACAACAATGCCCTAATCTCATACGAGTAATGATGGAAGCTTCCATCTTTCCAAACATCATTATAGAAAACCAAGGCTTAGTTGGAATACATTTTTGTATAAGAGAATAAAATCTGCCTTTACTTTGTTGACTGTACTGCCACTCATTATTCCAATTATTTTGTAAATATGTCTTAGGAAGTGTTAATAAATCTTGGCAATAATTTTCAAAAGGAAAGACCGCAATATGCTGCTTCATGTGTAAGTTTATCAGCAAAAACGTTACTAGCAATGTTTGTATGTCCAGGTATCCAAACGAACTCTATGTGAAAACCACTATCGAAACATTCCTTGACAATTTTTCTTATATCGAAAATTAAAGGGGAGTACAGTTTTACCGTAAAAGGGTTTTTTTCTAAAGCTTGTAAGGAACTCTTTGAATCACAGAATATTACTGTGTTTTTAAGTTTCATTATTTTAATGTATTCAACAGCTTTAAGAATTGCCATACATTCACCAGTATAGACAGATGACTCCGGGGGCAGCTTCACTTTTTGCACAATTTTATATTGAGAATGGTATACCCCAACACCAACGCACTCAGTGGGAGAATGTTTAGAAGCGTCCGTAAATATATGATGAGAGTTTTTAAAGTTTGATTCTATAAGATAATTAAATTTGGATGAAACATTAGGGTTTTTGTCAATTAAATCCAAATGAACAGATAAAGTCATAACCCACACTGAATAAAGGAAGGAAATTGGAACGATAAGTTGGAGAGTTTAACGATATGATTTTTTGGTAGCTAACCAAAAGACATGGAGGTGACTTGTGTAACCAATAACTTGAGTCTCGATACAATATATACAAATCCTTAAGTTTCATAAACAAGGAATGATTAGAAAATTGTAAAGTTCGGAAAAAGAACTTGTCGCATAAAAATTGACGCCGAATACGCAGGGGGGGATCACAACATTCAACTTATGAAATTCTAAGGCGCTCGTTACTATTCGTAAAGCTTTGTACTGAATGAGATCTAACTTCTTGAATGCTGTAACATTTCCAGGTTCCAGTAAAAACGTACCATAATCTAAAACACTGCGTATAAGGGCATTATATACTAGTCTTAACGAATAAGGGTGAGCTCCCCACCAAACACCAGCCAATCATCTCAACATGTTTACTAAACGCTCACATTTACCAATAATATACTCACAATGTTTAACACCTGTAAGTTTGGAGTCTAAAACTACACCTAAAAATTTTACGTTTTCCTTAACCGGTATGGTTGTACTTTCGTAATTTAATATAATATCTGGTGGTTTATTCTTACGCGAAAACAGAACTACAGTACTTTTAGAGGCTGATAATTGAAGACCGTTTTTGTCGAACCACTCCTTTAAATTAGCTAAAGCAGTTGACAGGGTAGATATAGAATCATTGATGAAAGAATTGGCGCTATATAACAAAAGATCATCGGCATACTGTAGGATTTTAATATTTTCATCTACACAAATATGAGATTCTAAATCGTAAGTATATATGTTATATAGAAGAGGGCTAAGAACCGATCCCTGAGGGAGGCCTTTAGAAACAGTTCTAGAAAAGCTAACGCCATTTAGATACAAAGTTATGGTTCGTTCTGACAGCATATTCATAATGAAATTTATGAAAATTACAGGAATTTGCAAACATTCTAGTTTATTTTTTAGAACATTAAGAAGCACACTATCATAAGCAGAGCTAAAATCTATAAATACGACTAAAAGTGAGATATTGTTAGAGAAAGCAGTGCGAATATCAGTATTCAATATAGCTATATTATCAAGAGTGCATTTGCCTTTTCTAAAACCATATTGAGAATTTGCTAAAAGACCTTTACTTTCTAAAAACCACTCTAATCGATTTTTAACTAAGTGTTCAGCTAACTTTATGAGTACTGTTGATAGTGCAATAGGTCGGAATGCTGTTATATCGGTTGATTGTTTATTCGGCTTTAAAAACGGCAACACTGTCTGTTGTTTCCATAATGAAGGAATGACGCCTGTCAACATCACTGTGTTTACTATTTGTAAATAATAAGATAATGTATCATCGCAAACGGTTTCAAGAAATCTATACGGCACTCCATCATTCCCAGGAGCAGAGTCTTTAGAGTTTTTTAAGATTTCTTTCAGCTCGTGTAAGGTAAAAGGTGCACTGATACCCGTTAGGTTATAAGATGATGTGGAACCAGTTGGAATATTGTTATCTGCAACCCAAGCAGGAGCTAATTTATCCATAAAAGAATCGGCCAACTCAATTGGGATTGTTGCAGTAGGTACGTTTGTTATTAACAGCACATTTAAATCTATTGATATTTTGCCAAACTAAAATAGGAGAAGTGTTAGGGGAAATAGATAAACAGAATGATCGCCATGCTTCAAATTTCTTCCTTTTGAAAAGTTTCTTAGTTTCTGCAATGACCTTTGTTACTAATTCAAAATTGTGGTCAGACATGTTCTCCCTATACCTATTCTCAGCTTCTTTTCTGCTAGTTATTGCCCTGGTGCACTCACTGTCCCACCAAGGAGGTGATGGAATT
>OY720023.1:26767643-26798168 GCA_963082485.1 Eudonia mercurella | reverse complement strand
CGCCGCCGCGGCCACGAGTCCGCGCGCGGCGCGCACCACTCGAACGCCGCGCGGCGCCCCGCCTCCGAAGAAAGCTCCTCCTCTGTAGGCCGAGCGAAGTCATGGTGGCGGTTAGATGCTAAACCCTTCCTGAGTAGTGTGTAGTGAGTGTACTCCTTATATGAGACACACGTATCCCACTCCCTATATACAACTTGTAACATAATGAACGCACGCAGTAGTTTATTAAGAATCTGCCATTTACTAATGGTTTTATATATTTTTTTAATTATTTTGGTAACAGACAGTTAGAAAAAACTTAAGCATATAAGTGAAGGATACAAAAACCAGCAATTATCTAACAAAAAAAAACTTTTCTAAACTATTACCAACTATAACAACAACATTTATTTATTTATTTTTATTTATTTATTTATTCAGGAAAACACACAGTCATACACAATAATAAAATTTACAAAACAATTTACAAACAGACCAGATAGTTCCATTAAATGTTACAAATATAGAATGTTTGAGTTTGCACAATGGACCTTAACGCCTATCCAAAATAAAATCAAAGACATAAAAAATAATGAAAATTAGCAAATATCAGTTCGTTTAAACATGTTGTCTATTAAATATTACATCACCAATTTTTTGTTTAAAAGTTGATAACGATGAAGAAAAAATGTCAACATCTGTTAAGTTATCGTCATAATATCTACAAGAACGCCTAATAAAAGTGTTTCTAGCATAATTAGTAGAATAAGGAGTATTATAAAAGGTACTTTTAGAACGCGAGGAGACTCTTGGGATTTTGAAATTAATGAGTTCTAGTAATGAAGAAGAATCAATTTTACCGTTGATTATTCTGTAAAGAAATGCTTCATCCAGATAAACACGTCTATTTTCTAAAGAGTATAGTTTATGTCTTTTAGAGGCCGTCTCATAGTCAACAAAAGAATGACCTGTCCGATAGTCTAAGGCTTTTAGAAATTTGTTTTGAATTTTTTCTATGCGAGCAATATGAACGGAGTATTGAGGATTCCAGACGATGCATGAAAATTCTAACAAAGATCGAACTGTTAGAACGAGCCTTGCGGTTAGGGTTTTAAAAAAAGGAATTAAAATTAAACACGGAACATTGGATTTTGTAAAACTAGCAGCCGCTTTGGAGGTTGGAACAAGACTGGCGTATGAAGGAGCGGGCATACGGGTGAGGGGTGTGTAATGCTGAGTGTGCGAGGCAAGGATGTGGGATAGGCGAAAAGATATACATATACTATCTATAACACCTCCCAGGGGTAGACTAAACATCGGGGTTTAAATTTCGATGTTTAGGAAAAGTGAGAAAAGAAGAAAAGGAGAAAGAGAAAAGGGGAGAAAGATAGAGAGAAACTAAGAAAAATAGAGTTTGTTACACATTTCTTCGGATACTAGGATATGGGATGTTTTCTATTTCAGGGTTAGGCTTTATGACTTTCATAGGAATAGCGGGTTCAGAAGTTGAGGTCTGTTCAGAAGGGAGGTCTGCTGGAGTTGTTGGAGTGGTTATAGGAAGAAGGTAGGTAGGACGGCTGCGTGATTTAATACATAAGAACATTTTATATATACAGAATAAAGAAACTACACAAACTACTATAATAACCAAAACTGAGTAATGAGTCCCGTATTTAATAATTTGATGTTGGTTAATGATAGAGTCTGCTTGATTGGATATTGATTTTAAGTTTGCTTTGGTTTCTAATGTAAAAATATCGAAATTAACATTCTGCAAGTTCAAAGGGGGCTCGTTACTCATTACTGTCTTAAATTTATCTAAAGTGCAACAAGAGTCATTAATAATGTTAACATAAGCATACATAAACATAAGTTTAAAAATCATGTAAAATCTTCTTTACTTAAGAAAGGTTATTATACAGTCAAAGAATATTTAGATGATAAAACAGCCTGGTTATAATAAAAAATCAGCATTTTGTTTTATTTGGATCAATTATTATACTTTAATATCTTAGCGCTGATATGATAGCCTTTATCAGCAGTGTCCTACAGTTTACAAACAATATTTATGTTGCGTTAAACAATTTATTAAATTCTTATTTAGAGTAGCTTGAGTGTGGCATGCTCTCTTTATTGTCTCTGCGGTGGTGGCATGTGCGTCGGGTCGTTACATTCCCTAAGATATGGTTGAGTGAAGCGATGGCTGATTCATATGTCATACTCGTGAACGGGTGCCTCCTGTGGAGGCAGGTCTGCTCTTGCTTACTTATCTTATTTTTATTATTATTATACTCGTATACTTTAACTTTGTTTTCTTAGATAATTTTTGACTGCTATTAGTACTGTATGACATTGCGAAAATTGAAATTGGTAGTTACCTGATGTAATTTTTGCAAACTTATTATTATTATTATTATTTTTTGTATTATTTTTGGGTGTTGTGATTGTCCTTTTTTTGTGTGTTTGTTTGTGATGGAAAGTGTCCTTTTATGATAGGGCATTTTCCAATATTTTTGACGCTGTAAGGGAGAAAAGAGCTGGACACTTGCTGAGTTTCTTGCCGGTTCTTCTCAGTACAAGTTCTCCCGCCCAGAGTAGACTTACGAACCGATGGCATAATGACGTTCATAAGAGCTATTTGTAGCCTAAACTGAATAAATGATTTTGAATTTGAATTTGAATTTGAAAGTCGGAGTGAATTACAGTTGCATTGATTCTAAAATTATTAATTTTAGGTATTAATTTAGTGCTTTTACAATGATCTAGAACTTGAAGGGTTCTTTCAGCAGAGTTTTTATTCTCAGGACAATGATCGGAATGGTTGACGGGAGTGGTTTCATTATGATCGATAGGTGTCATTTTAGAAAGTTTAAGGTTAAGATCAGTTTTTATTATTCAAAATTCAAAATTCAAAATTCAAAAACATTTATTCAGTTTAGGCTATATTATATATAATATTATAGGGGATTCAGAGAGATTAGCGACTGTTAAGTTTACTTTATTATTTCCTTTTACCTTTACTAGACAGTTGGCAATAAGAAGGTTCTCATGTGGTTTTTCGTCGAGAATGAGTCCTTCTTTAAGTTGAGGATTGGAGACAGTGGTTTCTATTACTTTCTCAGTGCGTGCAGGAATTACATAATAAGGTTCTGAGAAATGAATGTGAGCATAAAAGTTTTTAAGTTTTAATATGCTAAACGTAAAGTCGATATTTCCTTGAGATTCTATGAGGAAGTCATTACTAATGATACCATCGTATGGGAATTCTAAATTGCTTACTACGTGAAATTTATGAGTAACGTGGTATTTGGGGTTTTTGTCATTAAGGAATAATTGTAAATTGAAGGACCCTGAAGTTGGGATAGTGTCACTTTGCGATGTGGTAGAGGTGAGCCCTTTTAAATAGAGGATTTCTTTTAGGAGTGGAATATTAGGTTTAAGAACTGTGTCTTTGACGAAACTAATAGAAGAACCGGTATCTATGAGGAGTGTCAGCGGAAGTTCTGACGCTGCACTGTTTACTATTATGTATGGTAATGATTTTTCTGACGGGTCGAAAGAGATTTCGTAAATCTCCATGGGATTAATAGATTTAATATTTAGTTTAATAGATTTAGCAATGACTTCGGTAGGTTTGGTATTGGACTCAGTGGATTTAGTAGATTTGGTATTGGATTCAGTGGATTTGGTAATGGGTTTAGTAGGTTTGATATTGGATTCAGTGGATTTAGTATATTTGGTATTGGATTCAGTGGATTTGGTAATGGGTTTAGTAGGTTTGATATTGGATTCAGTGGATTTAGTAGATTTGGTATTGGATTCAGTGGATTTAGTAGATTTAGCATTTGGTTTATTTGATTTAGTGGATTTGGTAGGATTAGTATTTGAATCAGTGGATTTAGTGGTGTCTGTGTTATAAAGGCGTCTCGTGCGACACCCGAACGAGACGGTTTCTAGTTTAAATTAGCCAAGTTGTCAGGGTTGCAGTCGATCTCATCATGGCCTTCCTCCTGTCCTTCGGTGAAGGTGATTCGTCGCAATTGGCTGGAATTAGAAGTTGAAGGTTGAGGCCCAAATTGGCCTCTGAGTCGATTGTTGTACTCTCTTTTACGGCACTGTTCGATGTTGTGCCCTGGGAACTTGCAATATCTACAGATAAGGTTCGAGTTAGTAAATCCGCGGGATGCTGGAACCTGGGTGTTAGGATAATTTCTATTTGGTTGCGAGAATGTATTACGGATTTGAGTAGAATTAGAAAGGCGTTGAGTTCTATTGAAAGGCTTACTATCGGTCGGAACATTTGTTTTATATAATGTTTTCTGTATTCTTTCTTCCGAAACTGAGAAGTTAATGGCTTCGTTTAAAGTTTTTGGTGTTTTACACCTAATGATGTTAGAAATTCGTGGGTGGAGACCGATAAGGAAATGATGTAAAGCTAATTCGTCCATCGCAGCACAACGACCTGGAAGCTCTTTTACTTTGCTGTTATTTAATGAAATTTCAGTGAGTAGTTGCGATAATAACGTTTCGATTCGGAGAGCAAACTGGCTTACGTTCTCGGTCGGAAGCTGCTTGCTTTCTTGTAACTCCATTAGGAGGTGTGAGGAATGTTTGCGGTCACTGAATTGAGTTTTAAGAAACTCTTTAAGCTGGTCCCAATTTGAGAACTCTTTAATCGAGCAAGCAACTTCCGCCTTACCCTGTAATTGACATAATATATACTTAAAAAGAATAAGCTTTTGTTGGTTGGTTGCTAAATCGTAAGCGTTGTTACAATTTATTATAAAAGAATTTAAAGTTTCTCTGCTGCCATCGTAAGGCTTTATAAATTTTAAAAGAATACTAAGATCTAGCTCTGTTGAAAGGGAAGGGGGAGTCCTTTTCCCTTTTCCTTTTTGTTTTTCGACTGGGCTAATGGCCCTTTCATCATCTGTATCAGCTGGTAATTCAGTGTATGACGGAATTTGCAAAGTTGGATTCGACATATTTAGATTCGGACAACAAAATAGTAAAGAATATAAAATACAAACTTAGTCTAGTTATTGTTATAAGTTTAAGTTCACACTCGCAACGAATGTGAATAAAAATAGAACACGATTAGAACACGACAAATTCAAATTCAAATTATTTATTTGTAATAAATGTGGTACATTACATAGGTGAAACAGGTTAGGTTGGGCATCGCACATTTAGCTAAAGTATTAGCATACAAATATTTAGTTCATAAAATAAAAGTTAAAAATTCAAAAAATATAAATACATCATTTTACATTACAATCATTATCAATAAATTCATCAATTGTATAAAAAACATTAGATACTAACCATTTTCTGAGCGTTAGCTTAAACCTAGTATATGGGAGCTCCGTTATATATAATGGGATTTTATTATAAATTCTTATGCACATTGCGTAACAATTATTTAAATAACACGTTGTTTTGGGAATAGTGTTCAATATCAACCTACGAGGGTTCCTCGAATTTTTTCTATAATGTTCCTTTGCTTCTGTGAAACATTCATAATTTAATTTAACAAATTTCCCTATCTCCAGTACATAAATAGAGGCTAACGTTAATATCCCCATTGACAAAAAATATGGTCTGCATGATATGTCAGGGGCAATACTACATAAAGCTCTAACACATCGCTTCTGTGCAATAAAAACTTTCTTAGCACCAGTACCATTTCCCCATATTATAATACCGTATCTCAGTATAGATTCTACGTATGCATAGTAAGCCACTATAGCGGTTTTTTTATTAGCTACTTTCGTTAGTTTGTATAATGCATACGAAAATCCATTAACTTTATTGCGTATTTTGTCAGTATGGGTGTTCCAATTTAATTTTGAGTCTAAAGTGATTCCCAAGAATGAGGCTTCCCTCTTAGAGCTTATTATATGATCATTAAAATTTAGGGTAACATGTCCATTTCTTAAATTATTAAAATTTATTAAATTTGTTTTTGTCAGATTTATTTTTAAATTATTATTGATTAACCATTTATTTATTAATGTCAGTGTATTCAATATGTCCATATTATGTTCATCAAGAGAAGAATTTTGACTAGTTGTAATTATGACTGATACGTCATCAGCAAATAGGATAGTTTTGTGTACTAAGATATCCGGTAAATCATTTATGTATAACAAGAATAGAAGTGGTCCTAGCACACTTCCTTGGGGGACACCAAATGTGTTAATAAAACAATTAATAAAATAATAGTACGACTTACAATACGCGGAACGCAGCTACGGCTACGATAAGGTTCATTGCGGCCAGATATGGTAGAGTTTCTTAGAACGCTGCAACAATGTTGCGGCCCACTGGCGATGTATTCGAGACGGTTGCGCGATTAAGGCGTCCTTGTTGATGTAGGAGGATCGCAGGTTTGATGCTAGGCGTACTGAACACGGCGATGAAAAGGTGAGTTTGCACAGGACACGGAGATGAGTGATGATGAGTTGACACTGGACGCAGTGACGAACTGGCACAGGACACAGGTTTGATTGTACGGGATACAGAGGAGAGTTTGTACTGGGTACAGATGTAACTTTTCAATGGACACAGAGTTACGCTTTCGCCGGACACAGGTAAGCTTTCACTGGACACAGAGTTAGGTTTTCACTGGACACAGAGGTAACTTTTCACTGGACACAGAGGTAAGTACTTACTGGACACAGAGTTACGCTTTCCCGGACACAGGTAAGATTTCACTTGACACAGAGTTAGGTTTATTTAACAGGTTTTAATAAAATTTGTAGTTGTAACACTTCGGAACGGAGACGGACCGAGGACCCTATTTTTTGGATCCCTTTATGCTGCCACCAATGTTAGAACGAGCCTTGCGGTTAGGGTTTTAAAAAAAGGAATTAAAATTAAACACGGAACATTGGATTTTGTAAAACTAGCAGCCGCTTTGGAGGTTGGAACAAGACTGGCGTATGAAGGAGCGGGCATACGGGTGAGGGGTGTGTAATGCTGAGTGTGCGAGGCAAGGATGTGGGATAGGCGAAAAGATATACATATACTATCTATAACAGAACGAAAGAGTAGTATAGAACCTTATAAGTAAACGGCTGTTTAAATGGTCTAGCTAGGCGAAGAATCATTCCAAGCTGCTTGTAAGCTCTAGATACAATGTTATCAACGTGCAAGTTGAAATGTAGCTTGGCATCAAGTATTACTCCTAGGTCCCTGATTTCATATACACGTTTTATTTTTTTACCAGAGATCACATAATCGAAAGTTGTAGGGTTATGTTTACGAGTGAAAGATATTGTATAACATTTATCAGAATTTAGGAAAAGTTGGTCTTTGTCACAGTAGAGTTCAAATCTATACAAATCAGACTGCAATTTCAGGCAGTCGTCAGAGGTAGAAATTGTTCTAAAAATCTTAGTGTCATCTGCATAAAGCAGGTAGTTTGTATCATAAAAACAAGAACCAACATCGTTAATGTAGATTGTAAACAGAAAAGGGCCTAAATGTGAACCCTGCGGAATGCCCGAGGGAATTTGGAGAAATCTTGAAGTGTAACCTTTCAAAGCTACAGCCTGGCTTGGATTAGAGATATAGGAACATAGCCAACGAAGTAGGTCACCGTGTATACCGAACTTTGACAATTTCGTGACAAGTATGGAATGGTTTATTTTGTCAAAAGCTTTTGAAAAGTCGGTATACACGGCATCCACCTGATAGCCCGCGTCAAGAGAGTTCAGAAGAAAGTCTGTATACAACACTAAATTAGTGTCAACACCACGGCTTCGGAAGAAGCCGTGTTGCTGCTGTGATATATGACGAGACGCTATCAGGCTGAGCTCATCTGTGACAATTTTTTCAAAAATTTTGCCAAGTACGCATAGCTTAGAGATGGGTCTATAATGTTGGACATTATGTTTATCACCTCCTTTAGAAATAGGGGTGATAAGAGCTTTTTTCCATATTTCGGGAAAACACCCTTCCTTTAAAGATTTGAGATAAATGATAGCAATGGGAACAGAGAGTTCCTTTGCTAATTTTTTTATTATCAGTGGGTGCACGCGATCAACACCGGCTCCTTTATTTACATCAACTCGTTCGAAATGTTTTTGAACAAGACTACATGTTATATTTATTTCAGAGATGTTTATTAAGGATTCCGAACAGTTACTAGATCCCTCATTAACGACAGATGAGTCGATTGGATTGTTAACCGAAATAAACACGGAGTGAAAGTAGTCATTAAAGAGATTACAAATGGTTTCACCATCGGTTGATGAAGTATCCCCAAAAGTCATATATGATGGAGTATTATTAGAACAAAACTTCGATTTAATAAAAGTCCAAAAGTATTTGGGAGCCGCTGTAATTTTTTCCTCTGAGAACTTAATATAGTTATTGTAGCATTCAATCTGTAATTTCTTTTCACGGGATCGCAATAATTTGAATTGTTGATAATCGCGAGGGTCTTTATAAGTCTTCCACTTAGAGTGAATTTTTAATTTTTCACGGATAACCTTAATGAGTGCTCGGGAATACCAAGGTACAAAGTAGTACTTGCCAATCGATACTCATCAGATCCTTACGCATTTCATCATAGTCCGCAGCATGAAAAATATATTTAAATCGTTTAACTTGTTCTAAATATGTAGAATGAGCAAGATGAAACAAAACATCTAGTGCCATATGGTGAGGGTCCTCGGGGGTAAGTGGAGAAGTACAGGCTGAGACGCAGCATTTATAATTACTTAAGATGAGGTCAAGAATGCGGCCGTTCACGTTACGACAACCGTTATATTGCTTTAAATTAGATAAGCTCATGCAGTCAGACAAGGCTGTAGCCTTGGGGTCATTATTTGTATTCAACAAAAAATGTGAGCCCTCCGTGGATGACCATAACACGTATGATATGTTAAAATCTCCTAATAATAAAAAACAATCATCCGGATATCGAAACATGCGGTCCGATACATTATCGAAAAATAGCTGTAAAGCGCTCGCATGATTCACACCGTGCGGCAAGTAGCTACAAGCAATGTGTACGGAGGTGGGAGAGGGGCCGACGGCGCGCGGGCAGCGTGGCGCGGAGTTCAGTTTTAAGGTAAGCCACAGTTCCTCGGCGTTTGGAGCGGAGCACCAGTCGGTGCCACGGCGCACGCTTAGCCCGCAGCGAACGGCGATCAGCACCCCTCCACCGCGCACACCGCCGCCCGGACCTCTCGACCTGTCCCGGTCACGGCGATAAACTTCATAATTACTGTAAAAATACTCGGCATCATTGAAATCTGGTGTCAGCCAAGTTTCAGTCAGAATAATCAAATCGTAATTATTAAGCAAGACATTTCCCAAAAAATCGTGACTCTTAGTGCGTAGACCCCTCACGTTCTGATAATATATTTTAAGTGAATCTAATTGAGTCATTTTGAGATAAATAACTAATTACGCTAGAAAACACACGATATGGAAACCTATGATAAAATTCATAAGAACTGTTAATACGCTGTTGACGTTGCTGATTGAAAATAATTATGAAATTTTGAATCCACCTCATTGAACAGTGATATAAATAAGTTAAAATTATCGTTGACATAATGAAGGTTAAGGTGAACATAATAAAAATATTTATGGGAGCTTTTTTCATAATAACATTGAAAAAACTGGAACTGGTAATAAAAATTAAAATAGTTGCTAACTTGTAATACTGTATAGACATTGTTACACTTCCAAAAATGTGTCGCTCATAAATGCAATGATCCAAAGAGAGTATTAATACTAGTCACTTCAAATTAGACAGATCAGATTCGCTTACAATTCTTATTATATTTGATTTGTCATTTTTACGTAAAAATATTTTACAATCTCTAATCCAAAGGTAGGTGTAATGTAATGTGGCTTTCAGCTCTCGAGCACTTTTAAGATGCAGTTTATTCGCGGGAGTGAGATGTTCGTTGATATACACGTTAGTGGCAGGCCCTGGCAATCCAATGTCAGCAGTGGTGATACCGCGCCGGGAGCGCGCCGCTGCTATCAGCTGATTTTTGCGTTGACGTTGAGTAAACCGCACAATGATTGACGGGTGGCGAGAATTCGTATTTTGTTTACCCTCACTACGAAACGGTTGAACTCGATGAATAGTGTCGATGTCGGTATCTAGCAGGGTCATGCCCACCTTAATGCAAATTTCATGGAGTATTGTTTGTAGATTTTCACCGTTTCTTTTAGGAATGCCTTGTATTTCGACGTTATTTAATCTTGAGAATTGGTCTTGATTATTATTTTCTTGCTTTATTTGGTGTAATGATTGATGGGCTTCGGATAATTGTTTTTGGACCGTAGATAACGTGGCCACTTGTCTTTCGACATGTTGTAGACGCTCATCCATTCCGTCGATTCGTTTTTCGAGGTCACTCCACTTTGAATTTAAAACTGCTATACTTTGTGAGGCACTGCGAAGACCATCTTTAATAGTGACAACGTCGTCTTTCATTGAAACGAAATCAGCTCTGAATTCTTTAATTTCCTTCATTATTTCAGCTAGGGAATCACTTTGCGGAAGCTTTAATGGAGAAGATGTCCCGCGGCAGGTCACACAGCGCCTGGCAGTCTTCTTTTCCTGTCCCATCTTCCGATAGGTAGATTCTGCGACACCAGCACAGTGATAATGAAAGCGCCCCTTGCAAAGTCCACCTTGACAAGTGACGAAGTCAATAACTGGTTCGTTACACTTAGAACACAACATTATGGTAGACGTTGATTTACCGTGTCGGTACAGAAATCGATAAACGTTTGTATAGGCAGTGTACCTTAATTGCGCGCGCGCACAACAGCGAATTGTCCGTTCTATACAAACTCGAGTGAGTGACTGTGTTTTTGAACATGTTTCTGAGTATTTTTTTAAACTTTTTATTTATTATATATTAATAGTTTTTTTAGTTAACAAACAGTTACATAAGAACGAATACATGAGGCAATAAAATAAAATAATGACGATAGCGTTGCACTGACCTGAGAACGCGGCGTCCGGCCAGTGCTCCCGCATGAGCTGCTCGCCGTCGCCAGCGTGCTGCAAGCCCGCCCCCGCCCCCGCCGACGCCCCCGCCCCCGCCCCCGCCGCGCCCATGCTCGCCAGCTGCTCCAAAAGCTCGGGCGGTAAATCCACGCCCTCTTTGCGGTACAACGCCACGCGTGACGACAGCGTCTGGATGTCCCTGCGCGATAACACTGACGATGAGAAGGCAGAAAATGGGGATTCGAACTAAATTGGCCTCGTTTCGACATCACGTCAGAAATGATTCTTGTAGAGTAACAAAAGTATATTTGCTTTACTTTACTAGTTACTTTAATCATGACGTTCCGTGCATTTAATTTTAAACTTTCTTGAAGCAGAGCATTGTGCATCGGTCGCAACTCGTGCTATGAGTGGTCGCTACGTACTGCATGGAGTGCGCGCGGCGCTCGGCGGGGGCGTGGTCGGCGCGCGCGTGCACGCACTGCAGCAGCGTGCCCAGCGCCGCGGGCCGTATGTCGTGCTATGAGTGGTCGCTACGTACTGCATGGAGTGCGCGCGGCGCTCGGCGGGGGCGTGGTCGGCGCGCGCGTGCAGGCACTGCAGCAGCGTGCTCAGCGCCGCGGGCCGTATGTCGTGCTATGAGTGGTCGCTACGTACTGCATGGAGTGCGCGCGGCGCTCGGCGGGGGCGTGGTCGGCGCGCGCGTGCAGGCACTGCAGCAGCGTGCTCAGCGCCGCGGGCCGTATGTCGTGCTATGAGTGGTCGCTACGTACTGCATGGAGTGCGCGCGGCGCTCGGCGGGGGCGTGGTCGGCGCGCGCGTGCAGGCACTGCAGCAGCGTGCTCAGCGCCGCGGGCCGTATGTCGTGCTATGAGTGGTCGCTACGTACTGCATGGAGTGCGCGCGGCGCTCGGCGGGGGCGTGGTCGGCGCGCGCGTGCAGGCACTGCAGCAGCGTGCCCAGCGCCGCGGGCCGTATGTCGTGCTATGAGTGGTCGCTACGTACTGCATGGAGTGCGCGCGGCGCTCGGCGGGGGCGTGGTCGGCGCGCGCGTGCAGGCACTGCAGCAGCGTGCCCAGCGCCGCGGGCCGTATGTCGTGCTATGAGTGGTCGCTACGTACTGCATGGAGTGCGCGCGGCGCTCGGCGGGGGCGTGGTCGGCGCGCGCGTGCAGGCACTGCAGCAGCGTGCTCAGCGCCGCGGGCTGTATGTCGTGCTATGAGTGGTCGCTACGTACTGCATGGAGTGCGCGCGGCGCTCGGCGGGGGCGTGGTCGGCGCGCGCGTGCAGGCACTGCAGCAGCGTGCCCAGCGCCGCGGGCCGTATGTCGTGCTATGAGTGGTCGCTACGTACTGCATGGAGTGCGCGCGGCGCTCGGCGGCGTGCCGCAGCACGCGGGCGTGGTCGGCGCGCGCGTGCAGGCACTGCAGCAGCGTGCCCAGCGCCGCGGGCCGTATGTCGTGCTATGAGTGGTCGCTACGTACTGCATGGAGTGCGCGCGGCGCTCGGCGGCGTGCCGCAGCACGCGGGCGTGGTCGGCGCGCGCGTGCAGGCACTGCAGCAGCGTGCCCAGCGCCGCGGGCCGTATGTCGTGCTATGAGTGGTCGCTACGTACTGCATGGAGTGCGCGCGGCGCTCGGCGGGGGCGTGGTCGGCGCGCGCGTGCAGGCACTGCAGCAGCGTGCCCAGCGCCGCGGGCCGTATGTCGTGCTATGAGTGGTCGCTACGTACTGCATGGAGTGCGCGCGGCGCTCGGCGGGGGCGTGGTCGGCGCGCGCGTGCAGGCACTGCAGCAGCGTGCCCAGCGCCGCGGGCCGTATGTCGTGCTATGAGTGGTCGCTACGTACTGCATGGAGTGCGCGCGGCGCTCGGCGGGGGCGTGGTCGGCGCGCGCGTGCAGGCACTGCAGCAGCGTGCCCAGCGCCGCGGGCCGTATGTCGTGCTATGAGTGGTCGCTACGTACTGCATGGAGTGCGCGCGGCGCTCGGCGGGGGCGTGGTCGGCGCGCGCGTGCAGGCACTGCAGCAGCGTGCCCAGCGCCGCGGGCCGTATGTCGTGCTATGAGTGGTCGCTACGTACTGCATGGAGTGCGCGCGGCGCTCGGCGGCGTGCCGCAGCACGCGGGCGTGGTCGGCGCGCGCGTGCAGGCACTGCAGCAGCGTGCCCAGCGCCGCGGGCCGCAGCTCGTGCACCATCAGCAGTTGCGCCGCGCTCTCTACCACTTTATCGGTGTCGCCGTGACTCATTTCCATCTCACTGCAAAAACATTAGGTAACTTTTTAATAACTTTTTGTACTCTGACAATGCACGCTCGAAGCATCGCTCTACAAAAAGTAACTGCGGATTTAATGCATCGTTGCGTGCATATATCGATGATTAAGACTATGCAGCGTCAACGTCACTGCAAACCGGTACGTAACTCACCGCCACACTTGCGGGTCCGGAAGCGCGCAGTTGTCGACGATGGCCTGTATGGTGCTGGAGTGGAAGTTGTCCAAGAAGCGTGCCCACCGCGTCAGCTCGTTGCCCACCTGCGCCCACGTCTGCTCGCTAGTACATCAAACAAAACATACGCCATTCAAATGTGAATCGCTATGACTATTATTTATTTTATTTAAATAAATGTTCCGGAAGCTCCGAGTGAGTTCGATAATAAAGACTAAAGTGCCACATACTTCTTGTTGAACTTGTATTCGTTCTCCTGCTCCTGTTGGCAATAGTCCACCGCCTGCATTATCATCAGGCTTCGGGTACCGGCTGGAACTCTGCGATACAAATAACACTTAATGACAATTTATATTACAGTCGTCATAAGCATTATTAGCGCTCTAAAAGTCATTATAAGATTCGACCTTATTAAAGTTCATTTAAAGTACACTTTTGAACTGTCACTTATTAGCAATGGACGTTATTAGGGCGTCCGCTGCGTCAAGCAGGCGCACGGCGCGGGCGCCCACGCGTTATGCCTGTTTCGTGTAAATTCATAGAGCAGCGCTGCGTGAGGCGGGTCGCCCGACGCACGCTCTTAGGATTGACTTTTATTCAATGATGTGATTTTGTAGTACATTGTATTTACTTCTTTATACACTTTCATTTATTATCCGGTTCAAATGCTGTTAGGATAAGACCTTTTGGAGTTGCGTTACGCGACAGTGATGACTTGTAGGGTCAGCTAATAATATTAATTAATTTTTTTGCAAGTATCAAGGCGACTAAAATATTAAATAAAGATAGTAACTAAGGTCTTTTAACTCTTTTTCTCTTTCAAAATAATCGTTCACACTCATAAGCATTTCTCGAACACGACTGTTTAGCACATCTCTTCTTTTAGCACTCATTTTTGTCACAAAAGTACCAATAAATATAATTCAAAAAGAAATACTTCCGATAGTTGTATTCGTATGTGAGTGACGAGAGTCACGCACGCGCACGCGCTTTCTCGACAGCATTGCTAACGGTTCTGACGTCAGGCGTCAGTTGACGTCATATGCCGCTCCATTTCAAAAGGTATTATCCTAACAGCATTTGAACCAGATAATACCTGGAATGATCGGTCCTTGGTTAAATCACAGTCTATCCAACGTCTTCCTTAGAGTCGTCCAACGGCTACGTCTAGATAGAGCAATCGTGCGGGGGTTACGGGGTGAGAGGGTGGTAGCGATCTCAAGCTGCCTAAGGGCCCGCGCACACTACAGACTTTTGATCGGCTGATAGTTTGATCGGCTGATAGAAGTATGCAAATGCGCACATTACAGCGATTCAGTATCGGCCGATAAAAAGTTTGAAAGGCTTCACAATTGCCTTCAAACTCTTCAATCAGCGAACTATCGGCCGACCGCTTAATCAGTACGGCGCTCTTCCCCGCCCGCACACTTGCCGATAGTTTGGTCGGCCGACAGCTTCAGATAGCTTCAGTTCGCCTCGCGTTGGATGCGGGAACGGTCGTGCGCGTGGGCAAGGTTATGATGGTTACAACTTCGTCGCTACTTGTCGAAACATGTATCCCAGATCTTATAATAAGCTTTCAACCTCTTTCAATTTCGCAGACTAAGATTATTTTATATGGAAACCACACCCGCAGAAGCCGCTCAAATGACAAATGACGACCTCTCCATGAGCCACCAACCGACTACCTAGCGAATATAATCAATTGGACGACTTTTGGTTGGCTAGTCTGCACACTCACGTCCAACCTAACTGTTTTGTTGGCATAGTGTGCGCCCTAGCAACCCACCCCACTAAACTATTAGCCGATTAAAAGTCTGCAGTCTGCGAGGACTCTAACACTCAGCTTGGGAAACAGAATCCAGGGCTGCTTCATTTTAGTTTTGATTGTCCGTTTGAATGTCCCTACCGACCCTGATAGGCAGGGTATGGTAGCTGGGACTACGGGTCCGGCTGTCTTTTCAAGGGTACCACGGGAGTTCCGGATAATAGGCCCCCTGCCGGTTATGCCTTCGCGGGCGTCTCCGGCAGGCCCCGGACATGGGTTGGAATCGTGGTGGCTATGTGGTTAGCTGTAGAAGTGGGAATGTTCGTCTGCCTGGTTGAGGTCTGGCCAAGCTTCCATTTCGTGCACAGCGAGCGGGTCCGAATAGCGGTCTTGGTGGGGCCCTGAAGCGAAAGGATCTGCGGGGCACGTGAGTTGTCCTTAGTTGGTTGTTCTGCTCGGTGGTTTTCATTGAGTAGGCTTCCATCATCTCCAGCACTAATCTGGAGAACTAGTAGAAGCGCCCGCTAGATGCAATGGCTCCGGTTGAATCAGCCGCGTAGGATATTGGAACTGATGAGTTGCCTGGATGGGTACTGAGAAGTGAGTGGGCTTACAACTCCGCCACCAAAGAGGGCATTTGCTAGTCGACTTTAGAGTTGACGACCCAAGCAGTGGAAACTGCGAGTTGTACTCTTAGTGCAACGAGAAGTGAGCGAGCTTACAGCTCCGGTAACCTATCTGGATATTAGGTATTTTTATTTATTTTTATTTATTTAAGGTAGTGGACTTTACGTGTCCACGGGGCAACTAGCTCGAGACACTGTCTTTAAAGTACCGGATGAAGAATGCGCTTCGGCGCGTCCTGATCGATGAAATTTCATCAGTTTCCTCACACGAAAGAAAGAAGTCTAAGAATAAGTTCTATTAATTAGGTTGTAGAAATATACAGATTTAAAATGGCAGAAGCGGGACGCAACTTTCAAATGAAATCAAAACATAAATAATGATGATTACTATTATGGCCACTAATAAATGGCGGAGAAATAAAATATCGATTATTAATCAGGTATCGTTTTGAAATGTGTGTGTGTGTGTGCTGATCATGAATATGACATCTTTTTCGAAATCCAATATGGCGGACGCAAATTTTTTGAATAAAATCTATATGGGTATCGTTTTTAGAGTTTTCGTGGATGCCGATATGACATCTAAGTCAAAGTCAAAGTATTTTTTTTTTAAACTTACGAAAAGTGCTTTTGAATCTCCATACATTTTTTACCTACTACCTATTCAGGACGTCTATTTTCTAGCTGTGGAGAAGAATAGGCGCAAGAAACTATTTTATCTATTTCGAAATCCAAGATGGCGGATGTGAAAATGCAAAAAATTTAAATCATGTTAATGGGTCCTTACATACACGTAAATAAAAAATAAAAACATTAAAATAATGAGAAACTAAAAATCCGACAACCGTGCGGAAATGTCAATGTCTAAATAAAAGCGGCATTTCCCGAGACTTCAAAGGCGTTGTCCCACTGTAAGGCTTTACGCTGCGGTTAAACTGTCTTCTATATAACAGTGCAAACTCACCGTTCTACAGCTTCTAATGAGAAGCAAGTATTGACGACGAACTCCACGAGGTCGTCTTTGGACAGCTTGTTGAAGTAGCTGGCGCACTGCCGGTACTGTTGCATCCATTTCTTGTTGGTGGCGGCGCTTGGTGGAACCTAAATGGCACAAAGATTTTGACGGATGCTATAATCGACGGTGGAATGTTTTGGATTTTACCAGCGCTGAGATATTTCTTCGTTATAGGTGAATGGTTAAAGGTAGTTGGTATTGTTCATTTCAATGACTTGTGTAATTCTGTCTGTTTGTTTTAATCTAACTTAAGTAAAATAAAACATAATGAAAAAGAAAAAGCTAGGTATTTTACGTAAATCTCAGTAAAAAGGGATCCTACTGTACAGTCGTGTCTCAAAATTATATTTGTAAGAGTGAGTAAAAGAAAATTAATGAGTGGGAGTATTTTTATTACAATGTTAATCATACAAAATTGTCAGTTATTATTTTTGTTTTTAAACCCTTACTAATAAACAGAGTAAAAACTTCTAATAGTTATTCTATTTACTCTGATTTGAAGTTAACATGAAACACAAATGATCCAAACCAAGCTTATAATCTGTTGATTAGTAAGAGCCTACGTTGCAAACATACTCACACTGAAGAAGTAGTTGGTCAGCCACGCGGTGTACACCGCGTTGAGCGTGACCGGCGGGCGGAGGGCGGGCGGCAGCGTGCGCAGCAGCTTGCTGACCATCCCCACGTTCTCGGGCCGCAGCAGCCCCACCAGGTGCGCGCGGTAACGCTCCGCTGACGGCTGCTCCACTAACAGCTTGTAGTCCAGCTCTGCGGGTTTGTACGAACTCGTTTATATATAACACTAGCAACCTGGCCCAGCTACGCTCGTGTTGTTTTGTGTACGTAAACCACACACGAAAAACGCTTTATCTTAAAAAGAAACCGCATCTAAATCCGTACAATTTTAAAATAATGTAAATAATGTTCCTATTTTATTGTGCTGATGATTTGTTATTGTTAATACTAATTTTAAAAAAATATTTGTATGCCTACATTTATAAGGTATAATACTGATGATTCTATTTTATTGATTTATTATCCACAATTTATGTACATGGTATTAAGCAAATAAAGATTCTATTCTATCCAGTGGTTCCTGAAATTAGCCCATCCTAACAGACAAACTGACGCGTTCCGGGGACTTTATTTACACTATGTGTAGATAAAACGCGCACCCTAAAATAGTGGTTTACAAATCGGCTACTCAATCTATTTTATACATTTTTATATAGATATTCGTTTCCTAATAACATTTAAATAAGGTTAATTGTAATCGCTCTTTCTTTGAACAGCCTAAGCCAATGAAATTGAAACGTAAGTATCTATGTTTATTAAAAAAAGCCTCATTGCTTTGGCTTAGCTTGGGTTTTGCCTAATGAATTACGGTCGAATTTCAACCACTGGGCGACCACTAGCAAATAAATGACTGAAACCGATTTAGTAGCCAATTCTTAATAAACTATTTCTTGAATGTGCTTTTAATGTTTTACATGTTGTATTTTGAGTGTCAGCAGACACGTTTCTTCGCAACTTTAAGTTAACCGCTATACACAGCATGCATATGCCCTAGTTTGAGGTCAATAAGAAGCTATACTTATTAAAAAATATCTCGATAGGTTATCGAGATATTTTTTAATTTTAGTGCTGGTCTCGACCCTACTGGACCCGCATAGTGAGTAATTGCCCAAGCATCCGTTGTGACACTACATATCCACGTGGAAAGGCTTGAGATTAGCTTTGGCACGTTTACTGACAGATGATGTTGTTTTGTTTGATGCCTGGAAAGACTGGTATAGGTCGCGCCAAACTTCTAGTCCCCTCTGAAGTTACTTCGTTGCGCAGCTGTACAGTCAGGTCCTACCGCTCGCCCCGCCTTCGCCCTACTGACGCCTATTTTTTACTACTGCGACGCGAATCGCGCCACTACGACCTACGACCTATACGAAACTACAGAGGCGGCACTAACCTGGTGAGGCGGCCTTAGCTTTCTTCAGCACTTTGATGTGGTCGGCGGCGGTGAGGCCGAAAATCATTTGCTTCTCATCGACGCCGCGCAGAATCGTGAAGAATTTGATGAGCGCGTTGTGGTCGGTGCCTTGTAGAAGCGGCCACATGGTCTCCTTAATACTGTATCGGAAGATTTCTAGTCAGTATTTTTGATTGCGCAATAGGAAGCGAGATTAATGTGAATATATATGTTATCTAGTATCCATAGTACAATTCACGTTTAGTACGGATAAGTAGGAGGCGTGTCTGCTTCCTTTTAAATCTATTTATTTGAGGATTCGACAAGTTAGACAATATTATATTTAGTAAATTAATTATATTATTGTAAGTAAGAAGCAGTTGCGATCATAAATTTCTCATTACATAGTAAAAGTATTACTTAGTCATTCTATTAAAATCTGAGTAGTATTATGTTATTGGTATAGCGATAGCAGATTTAACTGTAATCAAGTCTAAGTATTTTATATCGTAATTATGTTGGTATTTTTTATATCTACCAGCACCTAATGTATAAAACATTATAACATTTATAATATTATTTTCTAAACTTTACACGAATACTATACATTGATTAACTATAAGGCAACCCAACACCTTATTTTACCTGTGTGTGACCACGGACCCTATAAAAGGTCGTTTGTATAAAACTAAACGCACGTAAATTTGTTAGAAGTTTTTAGAAGCAGGAATATGATCAGAAAGGCAACAGACCGCACAATATGGAAGAATATTGGAGATTCATAAGTCCAGCAGTGGGCATCACTATGCTGAAAGGAAGGGGGGAAGGAAGCAGTTTTACTTTTACAAATAAATAAAATAATAAAAAATAAATAACAAGTACATCACCGTGCGTACGCGTCCGGATGGCAGCGCGCTTCGGGCGGCGGCAGGTGCGCGCGCGGTGCATTCGCCGCGGCGTGTTGCAGCCACACGTCGAGCGCTGGGAGCCCGTACTTGGCACCCAGGGCACACGCCGTCGACACCTGCTCGGCGTCCGCAGATCTACGCACAGTCCATCATAACTATTACGTATACAAAACGCAGCTAGATCAGTAGTTTAGTTATTCATTAGGAAAATAGGTGTTGGTGCTATGTAGCAGAAAACAAAGGTGAAAGCTATCATACATCTTATTATTATACTACGTCTACTTCAGTCGCCTTTTAATTAAGAAGGAAAACCAGTACCCACAATGAATGACAGTAACTATACTCGAAATAAACAAAATTTAATATCTTTATTCTTTCCGACAAGTAGTTTTCAAGACGTAAGCGATTCTTTTAAGTTAAAAAAAAATCTGTCTTAGAAGAGACACCTCTCCTTACCCCCTGGACAAGTGGTAAAACGCTAATAGAATAGAAATTAAATATAATGATTATTGTATGGGATTGACATAAACGTCATTTATATGTATCGTTGACTTAAGTCACACTCTGACCCTTATGTCAATCCTGTACACTTAATCATTTTATTTTTATTTGATTTCTATTCTATTAGCGTTTCGTCACTTGTCTAGGGGGGCTGTACAATAATATTTTTTGTAGTTATATAGTTATTCTATGGAGTTGGGTTAGCCTAATACAAGTACATGCTTGAAATACTGCAATCGAGGTCACATTATTTCATTACATTTTAAATTTTATTGAATTTGAAACAATAAAAGGTCATAGAACTTGTAAGTTTAAAGCTGAATGAACACGCAAGTTATAAGATAATACGAATTATTAGTTGTCTCACTCGTCAACTAAATGAAGGAATAAACACATACAACAACGCCAGGTAAGCATGTACAGGTTTTTTGTAGTCACAAAATTGTGGCTTGTAATGGAGTCCCATTACAAGCCACAAAGACAACGTTAGATACCGTTAAATTTTCATTTAAAGAACAGTAATTTTGTCACGTAACATTAGCGGTAAATAATATAAACGAAGACTTAGTAACGTTATATTTTACTGTTTGCTTGCCATATACGCCATAAGCGTATGGCTTAATTAGATCACAGAATAAATAATAGTACAAATTAAATGCAAATTTTAACTGTTTAAGCAAAATAAATCGTTTTAGAATATAATTGATTGTCCCAAAGTGAATCACTATTTTATGGTTCCTATTTCGGTGGAAAGTAATACTTACGTGCGATTTAAGTTATAGCAATAGCATACAATATTAAAACCTAGTTATTTTGATTAGTGAATATTCTCATCAAGTTGTATTTATTAACGTCACTTTTATGATTATTATGCAAAACAAAGTTGTTGCTTATCGCGAAAACTATTCATTTGTGTATGATGTGTATGATGTAATACATCCGTAATTTGGCAACAACACATATAGCCGAAATAGCTCAGTTGGGAGAGCGTTAGACTGAAGATCTAAAGGTCCCCGGTTCAATCCCGGGTTTCGGCAACTTATCTTTTTTATTTCAATCATAATTTTTATTGTTTTTTATTACAATATTATTATAATAATATCTTAGAATATTAACAATAAAATTAATATTTTAATTTACTGAACATAGTTAATGTTGCTTGTGGTAATTTTGTAAATCTGAACTCGCACATAGAGTAAATTTATTAACTAGTGTGTACATTTTAGTATTTGTATATAAATGGAATTTAATAATCAGGTATTTTTGTATTTTATGCCCTTTTTTTTCATTAGGCCTTTCCTTAACCCTTAAATGCGCCATTTTTTCTATTCCGATAAAAAAAATACTATTAGGCTCTATGTGACCCACAGAATGCAAGAAAAATATTTAAAAAAATCTAGGATATCATTATGATATTTAAAAATAAGAAAAACCCTATGTCACAATTCTGCGACATTGCGCACTTTGTAGAAAATGTGTTGTATGGAAACATGTTGTCGGTGAAGTTGCTTAGGGATAAGGAAAAAACATAAAATAATTAGTAAATATTTTTATTATTCTGTATGAAACTTATAAAAACAATTGTTATCTTTATTATAACAAAGGCTGACCCTACATTTTACACAGAACGTATATGTGTGCCCTTTGCATTTAGGGTATTTGCACCTTGCCCGGTCTCCTAAGCTCTGCCAGTGGTCGATTTTATCACGCCGAATGACGAGGGGCATGGTTTGAGCTGGTCCACGTTTCTTTTTTTTCTGAAGCTCTGCTTCCAGGTTTGAAGAACTAGGGCGTTCTCGCTTTCCGGTACTACATTGTTCTCCAAAATCACATAAAGTATTGGGCCAATTCTAATCTAAAATTGCACAGGTTCAATATATCTGGTTTTGAATCCTTTTGAAGTTTTTTGTACAGCAGCCAAGAGTTGATGATGGTCATGTCAAGGAAATGATAGAATAATTTGTTTGTCCACTTCCTGGTTTTTCTTGTAATATGACATCTTCCAATAAAACTATCTAACAAGTCGACACCTCCTATATCATCCTCCCATAGGATCAGCATCAGCGTTATCTACGTTACTTTCTTCCAAAAGTGGAGGATCATCTAGATCTTCCAGAAGCGGGGGATCGGCAATGTCATCCAAATCTTGCTATTGCAAGATTTGGATGACATTGCCGATGTCATGATGCTCCATGTCATTTCTGTAATAATTTTCCTCCTGTGCTTCATCTCCGTCTGAAGACTCAAAGTCATCTTCCGAATCATTGAGCGAATTCAGATATTCTCCAATGCACTTTTCATTCAAACTCCTCGTCATTCTATAAAAAAACGTCAATATATAGACTAATTATCTAAAAACCGTAGTACTAAAATTCATAACAAATCGTGAAATGTTTGCTGGCCAACGCGCAATGTCGCAGTTCTGCAACAAAGCGACTTCGATAAAAATCTTATGTATGTATCAATTATCGTTATGAAATTATATATTTTACGTTTCAATAACCTTATTATCTATTAATTTACCTCAAATAACAAAATGCTTACCTTAGAAAAATGCGAAAACACAGCACAAGTCCAAATAATATTTCACACTTTTAGTATTGGAGTCGTAAGCAATGTTTGTATACCCGCCAAAAAAGTTTTATTTGACAAGTAGTTGTCAAGAACTGTCAGAACATTAACAAATATGTTTGTCTATGGGTTTCATTGCAGTTCGTTCAGAAATCAATTTAAAAAGACCTTCAAAATGTCATATAATCGGTATGTAGCAATTCTGCGACAATACGCATTTAAGGGTTAAACGGGATCCACATATCGTAGGTTAAGTAAAATTGGAATATTAACTACACTAACAACTTAATTTTTAATTAATCTTATTAACACTAATAAACTGGACTAATTTGGAGGATTCAAAAGCTTATTTGAATAAAAAATATTTGACTTTGACTTTGAAATATCTTCATTATATTAATTGTTTAAAACATAATTTGGTAATGACATATTATCTAATATATAAAATTCTCGCGTCACAGTTTTCGTTGCCACACTCCTCCGAAACGGCTTGACCGATTTTGATGAAATTTTTTGTGCTTATCCGGTATCTATGAGAATCGGTCAACATCTATTTTTCATCCCCCTAAATGTTAGGGGTAGTCCACCCCTAAATATTTTTTTTATTTTTTATGGCAAAACGACGTTTGCCGGGTCAGCTAGTCTTCTTCTAATATATAAAATTCTCGCGTCACAGTTTTCGTTGCCACACTCCTCCGAAACGGCTTGACCGATTTTGATGAAATTTTTTGTGCTTATCCGGTATCTATGAGAATCGGCCAACATCTATTTTTCATCCCCCTAAATGTTAGGGGTAGGCCACCCCTAAATTTTATTTTTATTTTTTATGGCAAAACAACGTTTGCCGGGTCATCCGGTATCTATGAGAATCGGCCAACATCTATTTTTCATCCCCCTAACCTAAATGTTAGGGGTAGTCCACCCCTAAATTTTATTTTTATTTTTATGGCAAAACAACGTTTGCCGGGTCATCCGGTATCTATGAGAATCGGCCAACATCTATTTTTCATCCCCCTAAATGTTAGGGGTAGTCCACCCCTAAATTTTTTTTAAATTTTTTATGGCAAAACGACGTTTGCCGGGTCAGCTAGTAATTTTGTAAAATTCGTTACTTCTAAAGCTGTGCAGTTTCATGCGCCCGTTCTTTTTCATAGCTAAAAGACGTCCTGAATGTGTGTTAGGCAAAATATTTTGAGACGATTCAAAAGAAGGGTAGCGGCACCAGTGTTAGCCCTTTAGCATAGTGTACGACACAGTTTTCGTCGACAAAAAATAACATAGATTTTCATTATAATTTTACGGAATGACAGCTAGCAAGCAGATGTCTGTATTCCATTGGTGGTAAAGACTAAAATCAGGCGATGATCCCGAGCGAGGGTTTGTACATACTTACTTATTTTAAAGTTTATTTTAAGGCAGCACACTGAAAATATGCACCAACTTTCGGAGAATAGTTTAATTTCGAAAATTTACGTGTTTTTAAGTCACTGGTGCTAAACGCTGAATAGGTCTTATACATTAAAAGGACTAGTGTAGGTTAGCTTGATCCTTTCACAAGGCCATGGTTGCCTTGGAATTTGAAACTAATACCCAGAAACTGCATGAACAATACATAAAAGTAATGATATCTAAAAACTTATTTCTTCAGAAACTTTGTAAATATAGCACATGAAACAATAATCCGACATCAAAATGTTTGTATTGATATTCCGCAGGCCACTGTTGTCTTATTTTTCATTTAAAAAATATGAATATGAAAATATTAAGACTCTTATTATTTTTTACCCAAACGCCTATGATTTTACATAAGTAAACATTACTCCAATTAAATCACCAGCCTACTCTGTACAGATATTAGTGTGCGTGCGTATTCTTGTCGTGCGCCGTTGTCACACCTCTACTGCCACGCGCCGCTCGCTCGCTATCATAAAGAAACTTGAAACTCGCAGTTTTGCGTCCGCGAAGGAGAATATAATATAAAGAATATAATGATATAATATTAAGAATATAATATGACTCACGAATCTGAAATGTTGATAAAGGTAAATTCATGTCTTTATCTTGAATTTGCTTGCTCAAATACACGATTGTATAATTTTGACTCGATAATAATTATTTTCGAAAATTATGTTCAAATTACAACAGAATTACTAACTGATATGCTTGGCTTGACTTTAATTGACATGCTTGGAAACCAGTTAAATATATTGATAACATCAATATTCGTAATTTAGTAGCTGCATATTTTAATAACTAAAACCAATAATTTTTAAAAAAGCTTTATTTTTATTTTTTTAAATTTGCGGTCTCAATTGTCGCAGGCGCTACGTATTTTCGACTATATGACAGCGCCAGTAAGGATCAGCCTTTTTGAATGTTTACAAAGCGAGGTGTCGTCTTAATTAAATTAATTAATACTTTCAGTATCAAAATCATTTTTCAGTTTAGGCTACAAGTAGGTAGCTCTTATGAATGTTACTATGCCATCGGTTCGTCTACACAGGGCGGGAGACCTTGTACTGAGAAGAAACTCAGCAAGGCCATTTGATTTTATTATTTGTTGTTACCTGGCGAGCCGGTGGATGACCTCGGCGCGGTAGTCGGCGTCGGCGTTGAACAGCAGCCCGTTGACGCTGGCGCCGAGCCAGCGCAGGCGCTCCACCTCGCCCATGCCCGTCAGCCGCGAGATGCACTCGCGGATCAGCTCCAGCTGTTCCTCAGACGCGTTCTTTAGCTTCAGAGTTGTTCTGGCCATCTAAAATAATGAATTTTTGGGTATTTTTTGTAATCGATTATCAATTGATAATTCTATTCTCTTTTCTAACTTATTGATGTTTTAAGACCATTTACAATGCTAGGTTTTTACTTAAATGTAACCTAATTAACTAAGTTATTAGTTATGTTTCAATTAAAATGTTACTTTTTTTTTTTTTTTATTTATTTATTCAGGAAAACAAACAGTCATACACAATAATAAAATTTACAAAACAATTTACAAACAGACCAGATAGTTCCATTAAATGTTACAAATATAGAATGTTTGAGTTTGCACAATGGACCTTAACGCCTATCCAAAATAAAATCAAAGACATAAAAAATAATGAAAATTAGTAAATATCAGTTCATTTAAACCTGTTGTCTATTAAATATTACATCACCAATTTTTTGTTTAAAAGTTGATAACGATGAAGAAAAAATGTCAACATCTGTTAAGTTATCGTCATAATATCTACAAGAACGCCTAATAAAAGTGTTTCTAGCATAATTAGTAGAATAAGGAGTATTATAAAAGGTACTTTTAGAACGCGAGGAGACTCTTGGGATTTTGAAATTAATGAGTTCTAGTAATGAAGAAGAATCAATTTTACCGTTGATTATTCTGTAAAGAAATGCTTCATCCAGATAAACACGTCTATTTTCTAAAGAGTATAGTTTATGTCTTTTAGAGGCCGTCTCATAGTCAACAAAAGAATGACCTGTCCGATAGTCTAAGGCTTTTAGAAATTTGTTTTGAATTTTTTCTATGCGAGCAATATGTACGGAGTATTGAGGATTCCAGACGACGCATGAAAATTCTAACAAAGATCAAACGAAAGAGTAGTATAGAACCTTATAAGTAAACGGCTGTTTAAATGGTCTAGCTAGGCGAAGAATCATTCCAAGCTGCTTGTAAGCTCTAGATACAATGTTATCAACGTGCAAGTTGAAATGTAGCTTGGCATCAAGTATTACTCCTAGGTCCCTGATTTCATATACACGTTTTATTTTTTTACCAGAGATCACATAATCGAAGGTTGTAGGGTTATGTTTACGGGTGAAAGATATTGTATAACATTTATCAGAATTTAGGAAAAGTTGGTCTTACGGTGACCTTACGCGAATTTTTTGAGATAATTTGAAAAGTGACGACACTATTTTGCAACGTTTGACACGCATGCACGTTCACGAACACTTAACGATAGATAATCCACATTTTTTTACAAAATAAAACTAAACTCAACCAAAAGACGTCTTTTGGCTAAGATGATGATGATGATGATGAAAACAAAACTGAAAGGACGATCCTTCACTTTCCCGCCAATAAGTCATTATTTTTTACTTTAATGTTGTATAGTAATAATTATTTTTATATAGATAGCTGGGCAAATGACTCCATCCCACCTGATGTTACGTGTGTACGGTACAGAAGACCGAACAATAATTGCGCAATCGCACGATGGCAACGTTGCATTTACGCCAGTGTGTCGAATCTAGGACACGATGCGTCAGTCCATCAGTCAATCGCGACTCACTACCATCGCTCATTATTATCATTTATTCATAAGTATTTTGTGTGACAATAAACCGTATCTTAGTAAATCAAACTTTCGTTTCTTTGGTGTACCATCAGACCGTACAAAGTGGAAATGGAGTCCAGACGCGAAGATTACTAGTGCAGCGTGAAAACAAACGTAGCATCAGTTAACCTCACTCTGCCGGCCCACAAGGTGCTTTTTTACGCCTCTTTTAGAGGACCACAACCATATCATAGGAAGGAGGAAAAAGGTGTGCTGATAGACTATTCCATCTTTTGGAGGTGAAACAAAAAAACGAGTCACCAAATTTCTTTGTGCGCGATGGGATATTTGAGACAGTGAAGCGGTGTCTTCGAAGAGCAGCACGTATACTCCTTTGAAGGAAGGGAGAAGGTGGGATGAGGCCAAAGAGCTCTTCAGAGCTCTCGCCATATACCATGGCGGTAAAACACGCTGAGTGACGCAATATCTCTACGTAATTGCAGAGATTCGAGAGTATTTGCGACTTCTGCATTGCCGATAATGAGTTCAGCGCGACGCTGCAATCTGTCCATGGCATAGAGAAGTTACTTTGCGGAACCGTTACAGATGTGCGAGCAATACTCCACATATGACCGTACCTGTGTCTTGTACAAAAGGCACAAATGGTCCGGCGTAAAGAATCGCCGCACTCTGTTCAGAATACCGAGTTTTCGTGAGGCTGTTTTGATCACGGATTCGATGTAGTCCTTTTGGTTCAGACCGCAGCGAATCGTCATACCGAGCTTGTTGATACTGCTCTGCAGGCTTAGAGATGTACCCTGAAGAGTTGGAAGGGGAAGGAATGGTGACTTTTTTGCCGTGAACGCACACACCTGTGTTTTCTTGGCATTGAACTCAACCAGATTATTGGAGCCCCATTTAGATATGAGGTCCAATACCCGATTGAGCTCAATGACAAGATTCACTTGATTCACTTCGGTTTCGACCTGCCCTGCCGCTGGGTGACCGTTGTATCTCACATGCACCGTGCTATCAAGAAAGAAAGAAGAAAGAAAACGCAGTTCCGTAGCTGTGCAGAGCAGGACAGATATTGTAATGCATGGATGTGCTTCAGAGCTGCGTACGCTGCAGCGCGGGCACGTGCGACGCAGGCATGTGTCTGCCTTGCCCTGCCCCTCGTTGTAGTGTCGGTACAGATTTCTGCGCAACGCGTGCGTGTCGACATGTGTTTTTTTTACTATTTATTATAATTTTGTAATAATGAATGACAGAGCAATTAATAGAACTCTCTCGATAGTACAAATTATCAATTAGTAGAACGTTTTTTCAGATAATCACTTTAGTTTTTCTATGCTTTGCCAAACTGTAAAGTAACAACAACTTATCAACTCCAAAACTTCTATCCTTTGTACTAGCTAAGACGTGGAAGACGAGTGTGTGCTGTGTCACTTACCTGCGTCGCAGCATGCTTTCGCGGCCTATGTCTGCCCCAACTGCCCTGCCCTGCAAAATCTTCACTGTGCTGTGCTACGTCACCTGCGTGTTAGCATACGCTTAGCCTCAGTCTCGCCCACGTCCTGCGTGGAGGGTAGCATGCAGGCTACACTCCACACAGTGACACTCACCTCCTCGGGCGCGGTGAGGTAGACGTTGTCGCGCAGCTCGGGCGCGTTGCACTTCATGAGCGTGGCGTAGAGCGCGGCGCTCACGGCCGTGTCCGTGTGCTGGCTGTCGAGGGCGCGCTTCGTCTTGCCGACGTCTTGCGTGGAGCGAAGCATACATGCCACGCTTAGCGGTGTATCTTTGTACAGCAGTTCCTCCGAACATTTTTGCACCACTGATGAAATGAAACAAATAAAAAAAAACACTTTCGTTTCAGTTGTGAATATAAATCTGTTATTATGTTTGATTTGTCACGATTTGTACAATATTTGTCTTCTTTACTGACATTTAATTGTGTATATAAATTACTAGCTTTTGTTCGCTGCTTCGCTCACGTGGGCTACACGACCTGTGTTTATTCGTAATAAAAGTCAAACTTATTAAAGGTAAATATCATGAGGGCATAAGTAATAAGGGTTAGACAACAACTAAATATGTCACGTCATTTCAACATTAAGGTTTTCATTTTTTATCGTTAAAAAGCTCATCCATGCGAGCTAGAATTAGTAAAATTGTATAACACACAACAACGCAATAAAGATCACTCTGTATAAGTAACATTGGTCCGTTTTGAATCCTCCTGTACAAATTGTCATCCCCTACATAAGGGATCACCAAATAACGAAATTTAAGAAATGACAGATTTCCATACAAAACTTGCCACCCTTATTTCACCTCTCTAGGGGAGGTTTTTCGAAAAATGCTAAAACACGTCATTCTTTATTTTTATTGAAAAATCTATAAGTAGATCGATTTAATTATTCATTTTGATAATTATTACTTTAAAAATAACGATTTCCCCAAAAAAAAGTCTTCCTTTTCTTACTCTTTTAAAGGAAAATAAACAAAATTCCTGAGACAGGTCATGCTTAATTTCTTTTCAAAAAGCCAAATACCAATTTTCATGTATTTTACTTCAAAACTGATAGACTTTTATACAAACTTTCACCCCTATTTGGACCCCTAACCTAACCTACAGTCCAAATTTCATCTAATTAGCTTCAGTGGTTTTAGCTCGGCGATGATGAATCAGTCAGTCAGGACAAATCATTATATGTATATAGATTAAATGCATAATGATGACTGCACTCAAATAATAGTACAAAATGCAAAAAATGCTTTTAAATTGTTTTAAAAAATATATGCACATTGAAACGAAACACTTTATACGAATCTACTCGCGTTTTTCATATAACTTTGTCACACAAAATTATCTCCTGGATACGTCAGTCGATCTTTATAATTGATTACAACGCTGACTTTACAGCTATCTACATCACCAACCTGAGGCCTCGAGGTCGATCGCGCTGCCGTCGTCGAGGCAGTTCTGCGTGTAGTACCAGGTGAGCAGCGCGGGCGCGGCGTGCGCGGGCGGCACGGTGAACCGCTCGTAGCCGTAGTGCGCGCGCGACGCCGCGTGCTCCGGGTACAGCGACCGGTAGAACTCTTGGCAGTGAACCGTGCGCTCCTCGGGTTCGGTACTTGAGCTTTTACTGTCGCCGCTGCAGTAAATACATAGATTAACTATTTTTTTTTGTTATTTGTTTTCTATATTAAATGTAAGGAAAAAAGTGTATCTATGTATATATTAAAACATGAAGAAAAAATGTTGTACCCCTTTTTAGGAAAATTAAAGTTAATGTTCATGTGGAAGAGTGCAAAAAAAACAATACTTTGTATAGTTTGTGTATTTTTAATTTTTCATAGCCTAAATACCGACCCCATACAAATTGTTATCGAATAGTTTGACAACCACTAGTAAGGCCGAAAATCAGGCTCAGTGGCATATGATAGGACCGGCCTATCTCCAGCAGTGA
>OY720023.1:26733788-26767443 GCA_963082485.1 Eudonia mercurella | reverse complement strand
ACATCGATCGATTCGTATAATAAGATATCCTCTGTTTGAATTTCCCAGTATGGTTGTCACTTGACGATATTAGCATTACCAAGGGTCGCGTCGTCCATTCATCCTAATAGAAAAAGATCTACTATATAAAATAAGAAATCTTTCGAACGGGTCTTACGGGCCTCACGTGAAGTGATTCTTAAAGTATGAATGCGTGACTCCACTCACCATCTGCATATGCAACGCGCAAACATCAAGCGGCGACATATGCTCGAGCTGCGCGAGCGTGACGCCCTCCACGTTGACGTCGTAGAGCAGCGTGTCGAGCGTGAGCAGGTGGAACATGGAGGCGTCCAAGCCCGTCACGCCGCCGCCGATCACCGCGAGCGTGACGAGCGTGAGCGCGTGCGACGCGAGCCCGCTGCGCTCCTCGATGGTGCGGGCGCGCAACGTGTACCAGCTGGCGAGCTCGGTCGGAGCGATGTCGTTTGCTATTTCTGACTCGGGGGTCGTGTCTTCCGACCAGTTGGAGTTCCATATTGACCTGTTGAGATTGATTCTAATGAAACAATCGAGGTTTATTAAATGGAAACGAATGAAATTAGGCGTTACTTTGCGGAAACCCATGACATCAAAAATACAATAAAAATAATATGTAGTGTTAATTCCGCTAAACTACATATTATTTTATTTGCATTTGTGTAATATGTGCTTATTAAAGTTTATTAACCCTGTAATTATGTATTTTTTTTAACTTTATTACAAGTCCGTAAGACTGGATCTTTGCGACATTGCCGTTTGCACATTAATATGTACAAACGGCAACGCCACTTAAGCCAATTAAGCTAAAAGATTAAAATATAAAATGTTCAAAATAATTTTTAACGCAAATTTTGTTGCGAACAAATTACAAAAACACAAATGTTGAAAAAATTTCCACGAGCAGGATTTGAACCTGCACCCTTCTGACATTCCGGGTCAGGTGCTCTTCCAATTGAGCTATCGTGGTTCTAACCAGCCCGCCGAAATTATTCAACACTTTTTACTTTGTAAGCCAAAGGCGCCCATTCAATATCAACAACTACCGTCATTAACATCCGATCATAATAAACTTCTTAACTGATCTTTAATATTTGTAAAAATATTATGATCGGATGTTAATGTGTGTAAATGTTAACAACTCACCTGAATATCTCTTTCCTGCACCAATCGTGTTCGTAGACCGTTGGGCTAACCTTGATCGGCGACTTCTCATCAAACCATTCCTCGAAGGGATGCTCAGTGGGCAACAGATGCTGGTATTCGAGAGGATTGATAGTTTCCGGTAAGTTTTCCAGTACCGCGAATTGCATGGCTATCGTTTTAATGTTCGGCCAGAGACAAGTTAGTGCTTCTATTCGGCCTTCTTTAGCGATCTCCATGGAGCTGTAGACGATGCTGTTGCTGCGTAGGCGGTCGTATTCGTCTTTCATATAGGTTGATTTTTCACATCGGAGTATTAACTTTAGGGAAAATAAATACGTTACTAGCTCAAATATTAAAGTGCTAAACAAATATTCAAAATCCAAAAATTCTAAATTATTTTTTTAGTTTAAGCTACAAATAGCTCTTATGAATGTCACTATGTCATCGGTTAGTGAGCCTACACAGGGCGAGAGAACTTGTACTGAAAAACTGGCAAAAAAACTTTAAAGAAAAGTATTAGATTACAAGGTTCAAGACAATTTGGCTGTGAAAAATTTATCCGGCTCAAAGGACCGTAAAAAGTTAATTTCAGCGCTAACCCGCAGGCTATTAGCTTAAGCACAAAACAACAATCGTAACTCAGTGCAATAACTTATCAGTATAAAAGGAAAGACAATTCAAAAAAATGTTCCATCGATTTCAACCGGAATCCTCAACTATTGCGGCACTAGCGATCTTATCTCTAGCTGCCAGGACACGGAAATAACACTGATTTATGGCGACCTATTTAGATAAGAAAGTGGTAGCCAGTCAGGCGAACAAACAAGCTAAGCCGGAACCCAGAGGGGGTTTGGGACCAGTGACCAGTGCAGTGCATTTTTCATTGGTTTTCAACCTTATGGTAAGGTAATAAAGTTAAAATTATGTTGCCCAATATATCGACAGAGCCCTATTAACTCCTAGATCACAGAAGCGGGTAAAACTCCATACTTCATAGAGCCGAAGCCGCTCCTTGTAGAACAGCATGACGTGGCGGCAGCGCAGCAGCTCGCTGGTGCACGCGTTCAGGTCTTCGAGCGTGATGTCGTCGGGGTCCTTCATCTCGTCTTCATCGCGGTCTTTATTGATTTCTACGATAAATTTACGCAATTTGAGAAAACCATTATAGCATTTCTTTATTTATTTGTACACCTATGAGATTGACGTGTATATTTACTGGTAAAAAAAAACTAATATTAATAGAAACGCTTTATGTTTTTCATTCTCGAGAAGCTCACTAAATAGCGCAATCGACGCCGCGTCTAACGCGATGGGGTTGCGATCTTGCAACATTAACCAAAACCAAATATAAATTATAAACTTCCCGGACGATCCCGGTTGCTATCGTTAGATGGCAGTCTTAAACACCACAGTGAAAATCCAGAAACTCGCACTGAGCCAGCTTACAACATTATGGCCTAATCTCCCCACACGCCATTGCTGATACGAAAAGGCTTGCCCAGCAGTGGGATGTTTATATACTCTTGTATATAAACATCCCACTGCTGGGCTTCTTCTACTGTGATGATTTATTAAAACAACAACCCCTCTCACACACTTAGTTATTGTTTATAGTGGCACCCCCTAGCCTATAACGCAAGGTTTGCACGGGGTACCATCTGCGTCAGGTCCTAACCCTAGATTAGAGCATTCTTCATCCAGTATTCAAAAGACTCAAGTTTTTCCAGAAAGGTGGCCGGAGCTGTCAAGCGCGCTCACTTCTCGTTGTACAAAGATCATTTCTTGCAAGGTGAGGACGGCTAGGGAGGCAGAATCTTGCTCCTGCTCTGCGTCTGCTTAACGTCTGGCAGAGCAGAGTCAACTGCCTATCTATAAAAAAAATTACAATTGCTTCGCCAACTCTAAAGTCGACTAACAATGTCCTCTTTAGTATCAGCAGTTAGTAGATAGAGTAAGGTAGAGTTAAGAGAAACGTTGCATTCACAGAACACACAGACACATCGGTACGAGTCGGCGCTTACCGTCCAGGATGCGGCCGTTGGTGAGCCGCAGGCCGAAGTCCAGCAGCTCCTTGGCGGCCGCCAGCGTCTCGGGCAGCCGGTCCACGCACTGGTGCACCGCCCAGATCTTCTTCGACACCTTGCTCTGGTGCAAACAATTACAGAATACACAGTTATGTGGCAGCACACCACACAACACTATAAGACGTGAGAAGGGGATTCAAAAAATTACCAAAAGCAGATTTTGAACCAAAAATGAAATGAGATCCGCAAAAGAACAAAGGTAACCGACATAGCCAGAAGAATTGCTAAGCTCAAGTGACAGTGGGCAGGGCACATTGCTCGCAGGACTGATGGCCGCTGGGGCGGAACAGTCCTCGAGTAGCGACCGCGTATCGGAAAGCGCAGTGTGGGTAGGCCTCAAGTCAATCGTTGGTCAACAAGGTGGACCGACGATCTGGAGAAGGTCGCGGGAAGCCGCTGGATGCGAGCAGCACAAAACCGGTCGTTGTGGAGATCCTTGGGGGGAGGCCTTTGTTCAGCAGTGGACGTCTTTTGGTTGATATGATGATGATGATGATGATGATGAAAAATGTATCTTATAAATTATTATTTATTGATAATAATAAAAAGTGTTTTGTGATAGATCATCGAATCCTCAGCACTTATACGCTGTTGTGCTGGTGCCAAATCCTTCGATTATTATCCAGTGGAAAATTATATGTTTCTATATTTTTTTTTTTTTTTTTTTTTTTTTTTATTTTATTTAGGAACAAACAGTTACACATTATTTATAAATATATACTAAAATTTATTGTAAAATAAACCTATAGTTCCCTAAATTTCATTCAACAATCAACGGTACTTACACAAGATACATACAAATTAAAAAAAATAAGTAAAATAGCAGACATTCACTATAACAAACAAAATTTATCCTTAAACACCGAATCCGCGCGCAAGATACAAATTACAATAATGACAAAAGCAACAAATATACAGTACAAACTCGCCAATCCAACCCACTACATTATTAACGAAAAAAAAAAAAAAAAAAATATATATCTAATATTACGAATTAAAAAAAAAAACAGTCTCATAACAGCAAAAATGAAAATAGAAAAAAGATAACACAATTATTTAAATATAATCATTCAATTAATAAATATAAAACAATCAATCATTAAATAAAGTAAAATAATATTATATTATTAACTTGTAATACTACAAGTTAAAATAATACAATACTCATTCAATAAATAAATAATTAAGATATTAGTTCAATTGGTAGCATAATAATTCAATCATTAAAATCATAAAACCAAAAAAAAAAAAAAAACAGCAGAAAACAGCAAAATAAAATAGAAAATAAAATGGTAAAATTATTTAACAATTTCATTGTTTCTGCGCAGCAGTGCGTGTAAGTTCAGTGATGTGGCTTCTAAATTTTATTAACGACTGATCAAATATGTCTGCATTAATGAATATGTCATTATATATAGTACAAGCTCTCTTTATAAAACTATTACTGCCATAGCAAGTCTTACTAAGCTTAATGGTAAATAAAGATTTCTTACGATTATTTCTTTCTTGCCTACGAGGTACACGAAAGTAGATTTGTTCCAACAGAAAAGGGGCGTCGACCATGTTATGGAGTATTTTAAATAAGAAGGTCATATCAATAAGCCTGCGACGTTGCATCAAGGAGTCTATTTTATGAAATGCAAGGGAGGATTCATAGTCTGTGTGAATGTGACCGGTTCTGTAGTCCAAAGACTTCACAAATTTTCTTTGTAACCTCTCAATTTTATCTTGATGAACTTGCTGATATGGATTCCAAACAGGGCTAGCAAATTCCAGTCTACTTCGCACGAAACTGTTAAATAAAAGTTTATAGGTTGATGCGGTTTTGAATTTTTTTCCTACACGTAATATAAATCCCATAAGCTTGTATGATTTATTAACTATCTTATCGATGTGAGGAATAAAAGAGAGTTTGGAATCCATTGTTACGCCTAGGTCCCTAATTTCAGTTACGCGATTAAGATCCTTTCCGCATATTTTATAAGCATAATTGATTGGGTTTTTTTTTCTTGTGAAGGATATTGTAAAACATTTATCTAAATTTAGGAATAAGCTATTACTATTACAGAAGTCAACAAAATTATTCAGATCACGTTGCAGTGATTTAGCATCATCTGGTTCTTTTATTACTCTGAACAATTTCGTATCATCCGCATATAGTAATACGTTTGAGTTAATAATAGACTTGGTCAGATCATTGACATAAATAATAAAGAGTAAGGGTCCCAAATGGGATCCTTGCGGAACTCCAGACGGTATATTTTTATACGCAGAACAATAACCACACAATACAACAGCCTGACTACGATTTTCTATGTATGAACGAATCCATCGAAGCAGGTCACCATGAATTCCGAGCTGCCAGAGCTTAAGAAGTAGTGTGTCGTGACAAATCTTATCAAAAGCTTTTGCAAAATCTGCATATATTGCATCCACTTGTGCATTATCATCCATTGCTGATATAATAACTTCAGTAAAACTTAACAAATTACTATCCACACCGCGCTTTTTACAGAAACCGTGTTGATTTGGGACAATGACGCGCTGCACCACCTCAAATAGCTGATCTGTAACAATCCTTTCCTGTAGTTTAGCAAATTGACAGAGTTTGGAGATCGGCCTATAGTTGGCAACATCGTTACTGCTATTGCCTTTAGGAATAGGTGTTATCCAAGCACTTTTCCAAGCTAGAGGTACACTGCCACTGCTAAAAGATAATTTAAATATATGTACGAGGGGATAAGTAAGTGTATCAGCGCACTTATTGATGAATAACGGATGTATGCCATCGGGCCCTGCACCCTTATTTGTGTTATTTTTCTTTAAATATTTGTTAACCAGCTTAGCAGTGATTTCGACGGAACCTATATCTAATAACGTGTTGCTAGGAGGGTCCCATTGATTAGGAAAATATTGTCTTGGACTGCTTACAAATACTGAATGAAAATGATCATTAAAAAAGTCACAAATTTGTTTCCCGTCACTACTACTCTGCCCGTTATAAGTCATAGTTTGAGGCAGCCCATTACTTGCCTTAAAAGCTTTGACATAAGTCCAAAAGTATTTAGGGTTAGTTTTAAGTTTACCTTCTATGTATTGCACGTAATTATTATGACACTCGACCTCCATATGCCTAGCCCTCCTTCTCAAAACATTAAAGCTTTGGTAGTCTAAGGGATTTCCATACAATTTCCATAGTTTGTGGTATTTTTTTTTTTCGTTCATAAGTTTTCGTAGTGGTTTAGTATGCCATACAGGAAAGGATTGTGTTGATCTAACTATTTTACGAGGAACATGTCTTGAAATAACGTGTTTTAAAATGTCATAAAATTTTGACACACATTCTTCTAAATTTAAATTTGTAAATATTTTAGGCCAGTTCACGTTTTCAAGCTCATTATTGATAGAAACGAAATCAGCCGCAAAGAAATTGTAATTGTACGTGGGAACTGATTTCATAGAAATAAAATTGTTAATATTTAAATTAATTTCAATAGACTTATGGTGGATATCTTCTTGGGTTAAAGGTTGCAAACAATTAATTACTTGACATTTAATATTACTCATCACAAGGTCCAAGATTCGATTATTAGCATTATGAATACCGTTAAATTGTTGTAGACCCGTGAACGCTAAAAAATCTCGTAATGATTTTACCATACAGTCTCCGCCTTTTTGTAGTAATTTGCTGCAGGTACTAGTTTCTTGCCAAACTGCATCCGAGACATTAAAATCGCCGACAAGTAAAAACACGTCATTTGGGCGATCGTTTAGTATATCGCCAGCGACATTAAAAAATTCTTCCAATGCATCACGATAGCCCGGTCCGTGCGGTATGTAAACACAGGCTATGTTCAGACATCTATTACTATCTGTACAAATGGGTATAGATAGCCAAACGCAGTCGGAGGAGGCGCGCGGCGGCGTAGGCCAGTCCCGGCGCAGCGGCATCAGCTCAGTGCGCACTGCAACCATGACGCCGCCACCACGCGTCGCGCCGCTCTCTGCGTGCGAACGGTCACAGCGAAATACTACGTACCGGCTGTCGAAATATTCTCGGTCATAAAAATCAGGTGTTAACCAGCTTTCCGTCACACATATAAAATCGTAGTCAGTCGCAGCTATCTGGGATAGAAAATCGTGAGATTTAGTACGCAAGCCCCGTACATTCTGGTAATAGCCTAACAGAATCTTAGCTTTCGGATCCATTTAGGTTAATAATTATTAATATAAATATGCATTCTACCATTTCATTGTAAAATAAAAATAAATAATTGCAAATAATTAAATAATAACAAGGAATTTTATCAATGTCTCGTAGCAAGAAGTGGCAGTGAGTAGTATAATATTTTATAAAGGTTTTATATGAGTATTTTAAATGTCGAAAGCATTGCACACAAATAGTATAAATAGTCACCTCATCACCGGAACCAAAATCACACATACTCGTACAGTGTAAATACACAGTAACAGCAAAAGAAAAACATAGTTTAAAGGGTAAATAATTAACATTCGGCTGCTTAATATCTAAATGAAATAAAAAGTCAAGCAAAAGTCATTTCAACCTAGAAAGGTCGGTATCATTCTTTATGACAACAACTCCTGACTTCTCATTTTTGCGCATTAATATTTTACAATCTCTGACCCATAAATAAGAGTAACCTAAATCCATTTTGATCTGTCTAGCCCGCCTTAACAACTGTTTGTTTTGAGGAGTTAAGTGATCCGACGCATACACATTCTGTCGTGGACCCGAGAGATTAATATCAGCAGTAGTCAGACCACGTCGCGAGCGCACCGCTGCCAAAAACTTGTCTTTACAAAGCCGTCGAGTGAATTTTACAATAATGGCAGGTGGACGCGGGATGCTTGATTCTCCAGTTACATTAGAGGCTTCGAACCTCCTCACACGCACAACACCATCGATGTCTCGGTCGTCCAACGAGTAGCCAACCCTATCACCGATCGCCCGTGCCAGCGTTAACAGGTTTTCACCAGCAGCAAATGGTATCCCGGATATCTCGATGTTATTCATCCTAGCGAGTTGATCCCGTTGCTGTAACTCTCGTTCAAGTGCTGATACCGAATCCTTAGAAGAATGCAATTCTTGTTGAAGTTTAGGAATCAGAGTAGTCTTATTTTCAATTGCTGTCAATCGATCCTCAACATCACTAATGCGGGATTCCATAAGCGTGAATTTTTTATTTATTTCAACAATACTCCTTGTCACACCTTGGATGTCAGACCTCATACCAGTAAAATCGCTTCTTAATGCTCGCAGTTCATTTAGGACATCAGAAAGACTTGCCTCTGTAGTACTCGATGAACCCGCTGAATCATCAGTAGCGACATTGGTGGCGACACACTCTGGGCTAAAATCGTCACAAGACATATCCGCGTGGACCGGGAGGTTCTCAAATTGCCTACGGGTTGGAGTTTCATCGCCCTTAACACGTCTTGTTACAATGGTGCAAGAAGGGCAGACCCAGTTATGTTTGATGGCAGTGTAGGTACTTAACGCCATATTTAGACACTTATAGTGATAACAACCCTTGCACGCAACACAGACCAAAACCTCACCCCGGCTTATTTTATTGTTGCACGCTAAGCAATTCATTTTTTATAATATGTAATATATTAAGCTGTGTGTATAATAAATGATTTGTTTAAAAAAAAAAAAACAAACTTTTTTCAAACTTTTTTTCTTGTAGTTTTCACCCTTATAGCCTCTCAGAGTATTTAGGCAATGTGTGACTGAGGCCGCGTTGTTTACTCTTTGCCTGCGTGACGTAGCACACGGAGCAACGACGTGAGAAGGCAGTACGCACGCAAATATGACACTTACGGCTCACGCACAGGCGGGATGAGACGGCGAGATTTACTTGTAGGCCGGGCGCACACAAAATGTTCGCAGGTAGAAGCACACTGAGACCGTATTCACTTCTTATCTTAATCACGATCAGATACGCTCACTAATGCACTAAGAACCAATAAATTAAGTATTACGCAAAGTATTGAAGGATTCCTTTATAAATTTAATAGGAATGTTGCACTAAATACACTTTAAATAAATTATTTTGTATGGAGCTCGTACGGACACTTAGTAATTGGTTTACCGATGCGGCAAAGATGATTTTTTTGGATAACCTAAAATATTGAGAATACATGACATTGACAAACATCACAGACTATAAAATCTCTCACGGCTGCACCAAACTATAAAATTCAAGACATGCTTACCAGGTAGTTGTTGATGGCGTCTGTGGAGACGGGGTTCTTCCGCCACTGCTGCTGATACACCAGGTCGCTGTCCAGCCCGAACTCTGCCGCCAGCGACAGCGCCTCGGCGTAGTTGCCGCCTTCGATCTACAAACAACGATAATTGACTGGTTAGACAAGTATAATATACGGAATAAAGAATTTCTTTTATAATAATTGTTTAGGGGTAAAGTATTAAGTATTCGTTTAAATGCCGAGAAACTTATCTTATCAACAACAGTACCTTATCTTTATATAATATTAGGCATCTAATTACGCAACCGAAATAAGAGCGGCATAGCGAACTATGACGTCATTATTATATTACATCAACTGAGTGTTTACTTATCATTCTTTTCAGAAACTTGTGTTTAGTTCAAAATCAAAAAGTGCAATTCTTTTTTAACAATATCAAACACGGTAGTAGATGCCAACATTGTAAAAAAAAGGAGGTCTTTATTTTAAAAGAAACCACGTTGAAGACCATGGCAGACTTTAATCGAATGAGAAGACACTTGACTGGGTTTTAAATCTATTATCTAAATGTTTTTGTTCTGGAATTAATTATCACCTCTTTTGTCCCCATGAAACTTCCTTACTAGGATACTCCAGCCCCTGAAGGAAGCCGAAGTCAGTCCCTCTTTCCTGGAATAGCTTATCCTCTGCTCTGTTATTGATGGCAGTGTGTGCCCTTAGCAATAGCTCGTAAATTTCCTAAGCATAGCATTTCCTATCCGCAATTACCTTCCTAGAGAAGAGCTCAGTAGGCGTAGTGGACTTAACGCCAGTACACACACGCCAGCTCGGTGATCCACAAATACCTTTCTAAATTAGATATGGCTAAACCTTCCTAAAAACGAGCACGGTTCTGCACTAACCTTCCGCGAGAAGAGTTCGGTGGGCGTGGTGGCCTTAACGCCGAGCAGTCGGTACACGCGCGCCAGCACGGTGATGCGGCGCGGGCGCGGCTGGAACGCCTCCATGTCCGTGATGGCGTACAGCACCGACTTCACCAGCTCCTTGCTCAGCTCCACCATTGAGTCTTCTGCGTCCGCCTCCATCTTCATCACTTCCATCTAAAAGGTGACAGATGCTAATCATCATCATCATCGTCTCAGCCAAAAGACGTCCACTGCTGGACAAAGGCATCCCTCAAGGATCTCCACAACGACGTTTCGTGCTGCTCGCATCCAGCGGCTACCCGCGACTTCCATCAGATCGATCGAATAACGATCGATTGTGATCAATTGTTTAAAATAGGCATAGAAATAGATGAAAAAGTTATTTTAATTACTTACACTCTCATCACTTCTAGATTTCTTTGCGGGCAGCACGTTAGATTCACACTCAAGCGCCATAAAAGCACCGTCGTGTGCGCAAGTTACCTGTCAACAAATAAATAAATAAAGTATAACCTATTTGTCACGATATCTTTATATTTCAACAACCGGATAATACTCACTCGAGGTGTTCCTTGAAAGAATTCTGGCTTCTTCCCCAAAATGTTTACCATGTCGTCTATAGAACAAACGCTCACTGCACCACTGAACCGCGACAATATTAATTCCTGCAACATTATACACACAATCATTCTCGTTCTTTATCTCTTTTGTATACTGCTTTTAAATAAAGGTGAAGGACGAATGTTGTGTTGTGTGAAATGGATACAACCCAAGAGCGAAGGGAAAATCAAAGAAAAAAGCAGGAACACAGTGCAATATGTCAGTTTTATTGAGTCAACACTTTTCTAAATCTTAACGCCTCGGTAGCCGAGTGGCAAACCGCTCGGTACGATACCCGAAGATCTCGGGTTCAATTCCCAGGCCGGGTAAAAATGTGTTTCAAATTTTTAGATGCATAGCCCGAGTTTGTGATCACCAACCCGCATTTGGCAAGCGTGGTGATTAAGCCAATACCCATCAATTGTAGTGATAACTTGATTTCAATGATGGAGGCCTTTGCCCAACAGTGGGGCAGTTGTAGGCTATTTACTTTACTTTAATAAAATCCTATACAAAATGGTGGTGTCTGGATAGCTTTACAATCTAATTAGCTGGTTAGCAAAAATCTAAGGTGAATGAGTCAATAAGGAAGTACAAGGTTAACTCTTTGTAAGTACCCTCTCCATACGCAAATAAAATAATATCATTTCATTTTATCAGTAGGTTTGACGTCTTCTTCTCCTGAAAGGAGGCATAAAAAAAAGTTAAAAAAGCACATTACACAAGTATCCAGCTACTCTCATTGCTCCATCAGTTGATGCCAGTCGCGTAGAAAGCCGCAGGCACAGAAGAAGGAACAGTGCCAGAACTTGCACTCTTTTGTTGTTCACGAAATGCCGCCATTATAAGTCCAGCTTACCCCATTGCTCCACCAGTTGACATCGGCCGCGTAGAAGGCGGCAGGGTAGTATTTGGGCGGCTTGTCCTGCACCAATGCCCACTACATTAATGGGTAATAATACCTCAGCGGCTGCAGCACACATCACTTAAGTCCAGCTTAACTCATTGCTCTACCAGTCGACGTCGGTCACGATAAACGCCGCAGGCACAGAAGAAAGAACAACGCTGCTATACACGACTGTAAAGTTAATACTGACACCCCCTACCAACCGTCACGTTACAAAGTAGGTGTCAGGCAAACTTGCACTAACTAACTCGGAGAAGGGACCATCAAGGTCAGGTCATAACGCGCCGAAGCGCATTAGAAGAATGAACATCCCTGCTACACACGACTTTAAAGTTTATACCGACCACCCCCACCAACTGTTAGGTCATAAAGTAGGTATCAGACGTCCTTGCGCAAGCACAAGGGACCATCTGCGTTAGGTCACAACGCCAGATCAGGACGCGCCGAAGCGCATTCTTCATCCGGTACTTTTAAGATTTGTGTCTCGAGCGAGTTGCCTCGTGGACACGTATAGTCCACTACCTAATATCTAGATAGGTTACCTAGAAGAAAGAACAGTACCAGAACTTACACTCTTTTATTGTTGACGAAATGCCTCCATTATAAGTCCAGCTCACCTCATTGCTCCACCAGTTGACATCGGCCGCGTAGAAGGCGGCAGGGTCGTATTTGGGCGGCTTGTCCTGCACCAGCGGGCTGTGCAGGTCGTGGCGCGGTTGCTGCGCCAGCGGGTGGTACTTCAGCGGCTGCAGCAGCGGCAGCCGCCACACCGACACCGCGCCGTTGCAGTGCAGGCACACCAGCTTCGACGCGTCCGGGGACAGCGCCATTTGGACCACGAAAGCCTTGTAGACACACATTGATCATCGTCATTTGATTATGTTAACGAAAACGACAAGCTGTATGGCATTAAAGCAGTGCCTTCTGGTAACTAACGAAGGGAGTTAAAATTTGTTAGAAATTAAAATCTTTCGTTATCGTAAATGTGCCCAATGGGAAATAAAACTCGCAATAGCACCTAATTTACCTTTTTTAATTCAATTAATTTTAAATTTAAAAAAATGTTGAGTGAAATGAATTAAGCATTACGAGTAGGATTAGCAAAACATGCTCCGAAATAGACTGTGTTATATTGATTCAAACTTGAAAAACTTGACTGGTAGAGAATGCCAATTGGCACTAAGTCCGCCTTTTGTACTTATTTTTTATAGTGCAATAATGGTTAAATAAAAAAATAAAATAAAATATTTTTTAGTTTCCTTGACGTGACTATTGCTAATGTATTGATTGATTGATTCATTCATTGATTGATGATTATCTACCTATTTGCTAATGTATTTCACCATACATTTCTAGCTACTTCTATCATTTATACACACATTTATTTAACAATTTGGTTTTGGATAATAATGCGTTTGAAAGTATCTAAAACAATTTAAAAACTATTTACAATAAAATAATGGAAGTTTAACATAAATGTTATAACTCACCAAACTCTTGGAAGAAACAAATGGCACGTAGAGCTGGAACCGCTCGTTGGCCAGCTGCGCCTCCAACTGGTCGGATACGACGCTGAGCTTGTAGAACGGGTCGTCGTTGAGTATGCGCCACGCCGTGATGCCTGCGCTCAGCGGCGACGACGGGTCCTGCGACCAAACAATTTATCGAATCAGTTTCAACCAAAACATTCATTAAATGGATTATAAAGTGTCTGTTATGTCATCATAAGTCTATAAACGTCTCACAGCTTGGATCACGCCTACCCCGAAGTGTACACGGGGTGATCAGACCTTAGCCCACCACTGCTGCATTAGGGCAGATTAGTTAGTTTTAAGGAATATTGGGTGGAATGGCTTAACGTACTTTCCGGAACACAGGAGATATGTAGTCTATTAATTTGTTTTTATGGATTTAGTGGTGTCTTTATAACGACACTAGCTAGCGGCCCGGCTTCGCACGTGTGTACTTTTATTTTAATATTTTTTTAATATAGCCAATACCAGAATAAATGGACTATTCAACAGAAAAAAAAATTCAATTCGAACTAGTAGTTCCTGATTAGCGCGTTCATACAAACAAGCAAACATACAAACTCTTCAGCTTTGTAATATTAGTATGATTATTAATGTGATACAATATTGCCTAGTAACGATTATGTAAACATAACATAACATACATACATCCACAACAACCTGTTGCATCAAGCAACTTAACGGTTTCTATTTTTATTTATTCAATTTACTATTACGATGGCGAAAGTACATAATGTAATAAAATAATATAGAATGCAAAATAATATTGATAATCTTCAGAGGGTTTTTATAGGGAATAGCATTACGCAATCGTGTCCCTATCCCATACTAGATTCTCCGAGGCGTTTGTATCGAAAAAAGAGGGAGTGTAGGTGTTAAAGCCCCCATTCACAGGGACTACATTCGCGCCTCTCCATCACTCTAAACAAGAGATGGAGTGATGGAGTGAAGCGATGCAGTGCAGTACCCTTAAATATGGGCCAATATTTTTAATTTGGAGTGATGCAGTGGAGCGCCGGTAAACGGGGATAATGGTACCTTGCAGGCGGCGCGCGGCACGCCGGCCACCAGCAGCGTGGAGTGCGCGGCGCAGTAGCAGAGCGCCGCCGTGCCGCCCGCGAACCGGAACGAGTGGTGCAGCTTGAAGCCCTCCGTCTGGGACACCAGGTAGCCGCGCAGCCGCCCGTCGAACGTCACCACAAGCACCTCCCAGTTCCTAACACCGATTACGAGCAGGGCTTGATAACGTTACCGAGTTCACACTATAAGTATCTTTAAATAACATTGGATAAAAATCAAAAAATTAACTTCAAAATTATAAATTCTAAATCATTTAAGTAATCAGTTTAGGCTACAAATTAGCTTTTATGAATGTCACTATGCTATAGGGAGAAGATAGAAGGAGTCTCCCTATCCATCCATAGAAGAGGCTCGTGCCCCAGCAGAGTGGGGACATGAAGAGAGCTGGTGCAATAAGATAGCAAGAAATAAGAAATACTATTTGGCAGAATATAAGTACCATTTAGTGTCCTTCACTCTTAGTGGCATAAATATGATGTCTGCGACAGCATGAGTATTATCTGTGCATTCCAAGCCACCTGGTCTGGAGCAGTCCTACAAGGAATCAGATAAAAAACATTAAATTTAACATGAAAATATGAAAAATTAAATCAAAAGAAAAACGATTTAAAGAAGATTAGAAAATATATTCATTAACCATTAATATCAACTAATAAAAACATTCAATAGTTGAAATTAAAAATATCATTTGAATGGTTGAAAATATTAGTTAACGTCGCGCGCGGCGTGCGGCGCCGAGCGAGCCGCGGAGGCGCCCGACAGATGAAGAGCGACACAGACACATCAGCTATCCATTGACGTAAAATCGTAATTGACCCCTAACTATTTTTAACTAAGGCACATTTTTCTTTGATATGTTTTTTTATTCTTTTTCAACTTGTCATCTATTACATAATTTTGGATGCAATCGATTGTTTGCTCTTTTACTATCAAAATAAAAGTCTTTTTATTTATTACGATTTATCGTTCATTCGCGATTGAATATTTTTAACTGATATTCTCATCAATATTTTTAGTGACTTACAAATAAACAAAGAATAAGGTCCGAATAGTTATTCCGTGTTTTGTTGTTGTCCAGTCATGTAAACGTCATTTCAAATTAGGGTAAAAGAGACAAAACACAGAATAACTATTCGGACTTTATTCTTATTTTTCTTTTTTTTTTACCCCCTTATTCATAAAACTATTCAAGCTTTATTTAGTAATGTCTGACGTCCCGCAGGTTCACATGTGAACCTATAACAATTGGTTTTCAATTGTGTCTGGTTTTACGGTGCCTGACAGATTAATCATGGTTTTGTCTATTTTTCTCAAATTCAAAATGACGTTTGTGTGACGTTGACAAAACAATATTTAACTAAATAATGCTTAAATAGTTTTAATGAATAAGGAGGTTAATGTTTAGCAGTTGGTATGTTGATTGTTGCGTAGATAAGATTGCGTGGCGATTCGAGTGCAATATCGACGTTGTTAGCTGGCGTTAATTAGTTTTATACAGTTCTTAGGTAATTAAGTATGTAGGTAATTAAGTTTTCATTGAACATTAATAAAATGCCAAGACGTCATACAGAAATTTGGAGTCATTTTGAAAAGTGTAGTGGAGAGGACAAAATTGCATGTTGCATGTACTGCATAAAAACGTTATCATATAAAGGAACTAAAATTACTAATGTTTAAAATTTCGAGTTGGCAACACTATGCTAGATAGCCCTAAGCCTGTCAAAGTATGAAGGAAAGTTCATCAAATTGTTTTAAAGTAACACTTTAAAATAATTCAATTTAACGTACATGTGTCTAAAACTACCTCTAACTTAATAAAATTATTAACTGATATTTTCAACCATTAAAATTAACAGTTAAAAATATTTATTAAATAAGGGTACGCCGACCAAAAAAAGCCAAAAGTGTAGTCACGATTATGTTGAATGATGAAAAAACTATTGTATTATATAAACGAAATATATATTTAGTATCAAAGGGAACGTGTTTAAAATTAGTCCAACCCATAAATTCATAACACATTATAGGTTTTTCTACAATATCATTTAAAGTTGGGCAAACATCATGAAAACGAGTGGCGGCGTTTAGTTGATATCTTATAGTTTATCTAATTTGTTATACCTCTAATTACGTCTAAACAATTACCAATGTCCTAACTACAAATCGTCTGTCTCACATTTTCGATTTACTGAGCGGTTTTTTAAATTATTTTTTTTCAAATTAACATGTTAAATTCCCCATACAAAATAAATATGGTCCAAGACATTTTAAATAAAATAGACACTTGTCACGTACGAACGGCGCACCCTTAACTTTTAACAAATAAATATTTTCAACCATTAACGCCATCTCTAATTAAGATACTTACAGCAGGAATATTAAAAAGATTTGAAGCAGTGAGGTCAAAAAAGCTCACAATACCATTCCCATATGCTACCACTATAAAGGAGCAGTCGGGGCTCCACACTAGCCTGCGCCACTGGGAGTAAGCATCTCGGCTCACTAAAATTATATTAAAAAAATTGTTATTTAGTAAGATAAATAGGTACCTTAGTTTTTACAATATAAATTATTAAATTATATGTTATACAAATACATTTGTATTTTTTTTACCTGTTGTTCTCGCTGCTATAGTTGCATACTCTGATCTCTTTGTTCTTATTTCCAGAATGTTATCTGTAAGAACTGCAATGACCTTGCCCTCATCTCCTAGGGCTATGTGCCATTTTTGCTGGCGTTCTTTGTGCCTATAAAATATGAAAAAGAAATTGATTTTCCGTATTCGATCTCTCTCCTCTCTCCATCTCGAGGTCCTCCGTGCTTTGGAAGGCACGTAGAACCGTTGGTCCCGGCTGCATTAGCAGTGGTTTACAACCACCAATCCTTACCCCAGGGGGGGGTGCGGGGGGGGACATAAAATAAGCTGATGATGATGATGATTCAAGATTAAATTATATTACATAAATAAATAAATAAATAACTTTTTCATTTGCCTCCAACATGGTATACTTATACAAACTTTTAACGCTACAAAATAAAATAAAAAAACTCACACTGTTATACTGTCAATCAAACTTTTCTTAGCACCAAAAAACTTTAACCAACGCCAAAGTGCTGAGATTTTTTCTGGAAATATACTGTCTGGCTTTTGCTGAAAAAAAAACATATTAAGTCCTCGCGCGCCATATGTACGCACGGTCGTACGTAAGGTGGCCCGCTAATTATACCTACAGCACGGGACGGGTTAAGTAAATAAAACTCAGAACTTTGATTTCTAGCTTGGAACATCATAGAAATTTAGATTACAAACTTCTCTAACTGGCTTTAGGGGGGAACCGTAATTGATTAAAATTACTATAACACAAGTGCTTTCAAGTCAGTTGACCAAATAATTAGTTAAAATATATTTAGGTATATTTCGGTCCGGGTGTCGCAAAGGGGGTGCAGGAAAAATACACTCTAACTTTTTTTTCACAAACTGACGAAAAACATAGTAGTGTTTGAAAGTATGTAAAAAAAAACGTCGCACGTACAAAAACGTCGTTTCTGGCGCTTCGCCGGCCGCTGCCGCGGCACGCTCGCTCCGCTCGCTCGGCTCGCGCGTTTTTGTTCAACATACTAACCTAACCTAACCTAATTAACTTTACTTTTTACTTTTTTTACTTTTGGTTTTTTTTTTGATAGCTATGTTTTTTAAAAAAAGTGTCGGCTCCATATAAAAATCAACTGAAAATTTTCTAAGTTTTTTTTCACAATTTTTTTGCACTTTTTTTGGATTTTCTTCTATCTCTTATTGATAGCTGTTTTTCGTCAGTTTGTGAAAAATTAAATTTTTCCTCGAAAATTTTCTAAGTCCTGCACCCCCTTTGCGACACAACGTGGAACCAAGCGAAAAATTTTACAAGTCCAAACTGCATACAAAAATATCGCAAATTTTTCTAAGTGTCGGCTCCATATAAAAATCAACTGAAAATTTTCTAAATTTTTTTTCAAGTTTTTTTTTTTTAATTGGATTTTTTGTCTCTTTTTGATGGTCTATGTTTTTCATCAGTTTGTGAAAAAAAGTTATGAGTGTATTTTTGCTCGAAAATTTTCTAAGTCCTGCACCCCCTTTGCGACACCCTAACCTATATTTCAAATTAATAATATAAACATGAATCCCCATATTCATAAAAACTATTTAAGCATAATTTAGTTTATCATTGGTTTTGTCTCTTTTTCTCAAATTCAAAATGATGTTTGTGTGACGTTGACAAAACAATATTTAACTTAGGGTATGTTCCGATATACACTGCAAGCACTGTCCAGTGCTCTTACTGGTGAGAAATTTGTTCCGTTATGGACTGACAGTATACTGCAGCAGTATCCTAGGGAAATACATGACGTCATAAATCATCGCAATTTTTGTACCATAAGCACTCAGATGCTCTCAGTGCTTTGATCACGTGATCAACGTCACCATCGATCGATCATCGATCAGCGTCCAGAAATGATGACATGGCTGGCAGTATACTGTCATCCATGCTGTCATCAGCGTTCTCAGGACTGCGTTCCATTTTAAACAGTAACCAGTATAGCTAACTATAAAGGAACGGCTTCGCAGTATACTAAATTGACTTCACACCTTACAGTGCTGCAGTGCATATCGGAACATAGCCTAAATAATGCTTAAATAGTTTTTATGAATAAGTGGATAAGTGTGTAGTTTTACTTAAAGTAAAAACGAATAACGGGTTATACTTACTGAATGGGAAATGGAGACTGAAATACCACTTAACTAAAATAAAATATAAAAATAATGTTGTTTTTGAACTTACTAAGTATTCTGGTTCTGGTTTCCATTCTGAAAAAACATATAGCTCGTGTAATATTGATTTATTTTCTTCCATAGCTTATTTCTTAGATAATGCGCATGAGGGCACTTTAGTTGTGATGAGTGAAATGTCTTATTCCTCGTAATTAATAAATAAACAAGATTTTTAAACTACTTGTCTTGTCTTGTTAGAAAAATCGACCCGTATGTTTTTGACAACTTTTTTTTTTGTGTATTGTTTAACGGCTCCGGATGAATTCCATCAAGCCTATTCGTAAGTAATTTTTCTTAGTAATACATAAATAAACAATATTTCTTTCGTGTATTATGATGATGAATGTTAATAAAAATGAGAAGTGAGAAATGATATACCCCCCAACCCTTCGAGTATCTCAGTAAAGATGTGGGGCTTTACTAAGTCCTCGGGTGGACTTCTTGAGAGAATTTGAAAAGTGCCGTTGCACTGTTTTGTTTCATTCGCCGTCACTCATGCACACTCACAAACACTTAACGGTTAATAATCCACCATTATTTTACATTAATATTCGATTTAACACAAATTTTAGAAAATAAAACAAAACCGCAGACATGTCTCTTCACTTTCCCGCCAAGAAGTCTATTTATTACTTGTAAAAAAATTACTTTGACACTGGCTTAATGTGCTGATCGCACAAAGCTATCAACTAAAGGAAAAAAAAAGTCAGTTTCACTGTCAAGGTCAACTGTCAAAAATTATTATCAGTGGATTGTGTTTTTATATTTCTAATTCTAATCTTTTAATCTTTTTACATTTATTGCAGACTGAATTTGTTTTATTTTATCTATATTTTTAAAATGGACTTTTTTAATTCCATTTATTCAAAGGTACTAAATATTTGTCAAACTTGTTTTGGTTAAATATTAGAATTAAAATCAGTTGACAATCACGTTGACTGCCTCAAAACCAGACACAATAGAAAATTTATTGTTTGTCGGTTACCGGTGACCACCACGGCGTTTAAAGACTTATACATTTTCTATTTCTTGCAGACTGTTGCTGAAAATGAGAAAAACTTACATACATGGGAGGTATACCTTAAAAGCCTTAAAGCCCTTGACTTCAATTTGTTTACTGAAAAACTTACAGTCCCGGTCTTGGTACCGGTCGGTAGCAGAATTTTATTTAGAGGAAATTTGAAGCACACCAATGAAATTACTGTTTCTATCGGAGCAGATTACTTTGCTAAGTGTTCATTGCAACAAGCAGAAATTATAAGACAACACAGAATAAAGGGTAAGACAATGTTTACTTGAATATCAATATCTTTAACTGTTTTCATTTGATGGTTCCTGGTCAGTGGGTAAGGTTTTGTTATTGTGTTAAGTCCCACGCCGCTTTCTTTCTTATAGTAATGATTTGTTTCCAGTGTAGTAAGCAAATATTTTGTCATAAATTCGTATTCATGACTGAGTCTCCCATTATTAACTGCTACAAAAGATTAAAACTTTCTTTGCAGATGCACAGTCTAAAATAGAATTGTATCTCAAGGAGAAAGAGTTCCTAGAAAATCGTATGTCATTTAGTAAACAAAATGTTTATGACACTGAGGGTCAAGAAATAATTGAAGTATACAGTGAAGAAGAGGACAGACTATGGAGAAAAAAGCACAGAGAAAATATGAAGCAATATAAAAAACAATCTAAAATCAAAGAAGGAGACAAAGATGATGTTGTAGAGACAACAGATGAAGAGCTGTGGTATAGGCTGGAAGAATTGGAGCTGCAAGAAGAATTGGAAAATGAACTTGTGAATGAGGATAACACTATGTTTAAGAAAAAATCTCTTTTTGTCAAAGATCAAGAAGATATCAGTGAAAATAAGTCTGAATTAGATAAAGATAAATTTGAATTAGACAAAGATTTTGGTAATTCAAAAAAGCCAGCTACCACTTCGAAATTAGACTTATTACAACAGGTCTTAGACAGACAAAATGAATTAGAAGAAAAGTTACAAGTGATGAAGCTTAGAAAAAAAAGTAGAATTATTACAGAGAAAAACTTGATTTCTAAACTAGATGAAATGGAACAACTTGATGAGCTTGAAGATGAAATGGACAGGTACAAACAGTTTTAAATTGATAATTAAGAAGATGTTGTCTTAAAGAGCTAACTCTTATCTCTTTGGTATGCTGGAACGTGGATCCACGCCACCAAACAATTAAAATTCTATCGTACGTAAGGTATAACTACAGTGTGGGACGGGTTAATTAGACCACCTAAAAAACAAGTTTGTAGGTTTACAGAAGTTCTATATTTATGTTCATATTTGCTATTATGTATGTAGCTACATCTCTAAATATTGTATAAGCATTTTTTTTATTTGTTTTCACTCTTACTGTCTTATGCTTTTCTTTTATAGTATTCAACAATGTAAATTTGAACAGCTTTTGACATTAAACTTGTTATTTTTTCTATAATTTAAGGTTAGATGATATAATTGAAAGTGCAGATGTGGAAGATTTTGAAGAAGAAATAGAAAAATCTGATACAACAGAAATTAAACGCAGGGTTTCTTTTGCTGATGAAAATGAAAGTGAGACTTTAGAAATTATATTTAAACACACTGAGGTGGAACCGTCTCTAGAACCATATAATCCAGAAAAAGGTATTGAAAAGCCCAGTGATGTGTATACTGCTTATGAAAAATTGTTTACTGAAGAAACCACATCAATTTTGAAAAAAACTAAATATGAAAGTAAAAATGTAACAAAGGTACTAAAAGCTGTAAATACACAAAACATAAAAGATAGTAATCAAATAGATGATGATAGAAATGATATTCAACACACAATGGTGGTTAAAGATGTGATAGAGAGAGTGGATAAAAATGCTCTCATTGTTAGTAATACCGATGCTAGACCTACAAGTCTATTTAAGAAAAAAAGAATGCAAAGAAAATGATAAGATTTTTATGTAAATAAAATCATTTGCTATAATTCCTGTTATTTTATTTTTGGAAAGAGATTACTGTTGGCCTAATTTTAGGTATGTGATTGAAACCAACGCGCGAGTAAAATGGGGTCCAAATATTACCAAAACCACCATCTACAAAGTGGTGCTCAGTCTCATGTCTCGCTGTGGGGGAAGGAGTATAGAGTCATCGCATTTTCACCAGCGGCGGATAATAATTATTATAATTATGTCATAGTAAAATCTTATACCTATACTGAAACTCAAAATTTTCAAAGGACATCATCCAATTTTATTACATTATCGTGACATCCATTTTTCTTGACAAACAGAACAAATCAGTAGATTAGGCTGCATGAGTTAGACTCATTTGTCTTCTCTAAATTGAAGAAGAAATGAAATTTAAGGCTTGTTCCAATATTCTATCTATTTTGCATAATATAGCATTCATTCCTTGTGTTCTGTATATAGAACAAATTCTCCTCGTGCCGTGAGTATGTTCCGTGACCCAAATCGTCATAAGTCGGTCTGGGCAAAAAAATCTTGAAATTAATATCTTGAATATTAAATTTAGGTTTCTTAGATTGTCCTGACGATTATCCTACGATTTTAAAACGCCATGTTATCACGTAACTGGAGAGTTTTGTGTCGCCGATATTCGCAAGCAGCAACTTTCAGGAGCAGTGAAGTTTCTCCTGTAAGCGTAAAACTTGTTTATTTATTCCGAGTTTACGCAGGAATTACATATAATAGTTTACTCAAGCTAATGTACAGACTGACTATGCTATATAAATAGGTATCACATCTTGGTAGAAGTTGCACCTCCTATCGTCATTTCTTGATAAACTAACTAGTGATCAAAATATCTATAACCTAACTTTACTGATTTCTAATGAAACAAAAACTACACTAGGTAACAAGTACCTATCTCAGTATTTTAACATTAGCCTTTAGCTAGTTTTTATCCTGTTCAAATATAAATATAAATATAAGTACTTGCATTAAATCTTCAAATTTGAATTTGTAGGCTAAACAAGTATACAATAGAAACAGAATTGTGAATATTAAATAAACAAGGTAATCTAAACACAAAGTCGTAAATTTTCTACTGTTTGTGTATGAAAGAACTCTTATTACCTGTTATCTCTAAACTAGTTTCTATAATTTCAGGCACAACAAAATGAAAAACAAATAGGTTTATTTTATACCTTGAAGCAAGACACATGCAAGCAATTGTTTGCCAGTGGTGGATTTCCAAAGAGTTTTATGAAGCAAACCAAGACATTTACTGAGACTGCCATCATGATACGGGAGCCTGCTCTAGACATCATTAATTGTATTAAATCCACAGATTTTGAGAAACCTGCCATAAGATATGTGCTCTGTATCCTTTACATTTTAAAACTTAGTATATTTAGATTTTAAAAACAGATAACAAGTACTAGATTTTTTCATTGTAACACAGAAAAAATGTTTAAAAAAATATTAGCTTACATAATCTAAATTATTTAACTTAAGTAAGTAAGTAAGTAACTTTTATTTCACACCACAATCATATGCACAGTAATATAATTACAAAAAATAGAGTTATACAACTTACAGATTGTGGCGGGCCGATACCTGAACTAGGAAGTTTCCCGTAAATACAGGTTATCGACCCCCCACCCCAAACAATGGTCAGAAAAATAGGGACTTATGAACTTGAACTGATTGTTTGTATTACATTGTTTAGAAATTCTAATGCATTCCTTAGCAATAATCCAGATGGTGAGAAAGGCTCAGGTAAATCTATTACAATGGCACATCTACTCCACTATGCTCATGAAGAGGGCTACTTGATAGTTCATGTACCTTGGGGTAAGTAACAAACTATCAAGAGATTCTTTAATAACATAAGATAGGGCACAAACAAGATTGTCCTATGTATGTATGTTTTGTCACTTGTCACACAGTTTTTGATTCCCAATCAATTAAAAAGAGGCTTGTTATGTACCCACAACTTAATTTATATTATTATTGCAGTGTCAGAATGGCTTCGACGAGTGCCTAGACACAAGGAGGTTTCCAACTCACAGACGCATGAGGGCTTTGTTGACCTTCCACTAGATGCAGCTGCATGGCTTGTTCATTTTAAAAATCAAAACCAGACACTATTGAAGAAAGGAGATGTAAGTGTCTAAGTTTTGATGTTAGCGTACATAATATAAAAATTTATATGATTTTACACATTTCTACAGAATTTATGATATGATATACTTGAATAGATATTGGCACCTATATGATATTTGCTAAACCAACAAGTAATAAATCAGGAGCTTTTATTTTTGTTTACTAGTCCTACATCTTTAAAACTCCCTATTTATTTTAGTTAAAAGTATCCAAGGAATATGTGTGGAGCAAAAGAGAAAAGACAGAAGCTGGTTTACCACTTTCTGATCTTGTAGAGCATGGAATAAATCGAGTCAAATATGCCTGTGATGTCATTGATGCACTGATTTGTGAAATCAAGACTTTGTCTAACAAAAAACAGTAAGTGTTTATTATTAGGATAATTATTTGGAGTTCTATAGACATTTTTCTGATTAACAATGTCTTTTCCAGATGCAAAACTTTTGTAGCTATAGATGGATTCAACAGTTTCTTCTTTCCTCTAACAAGGCTTAACACTCCAACTAAGAAGACAGTCAAACCAGAAGAAGTGACTCTCACCACATCTTTCTTGGAAATGACAAAGAATGATTGGGTGAGTAATTAATCATAATTATCTAGTATGCAATTGGTTCTATAACTTAAATATATATCTAATCTCAAATTAAACTAGATATGATTTTGCCTTTAGCTTCACTCGTCAAGATCAATATGCTTGTACTATCTTGTAGTTGTAATAATCTGTATAATTTCTATAAATAAGTAAAATTCCATATCTTTTTGTGTCATAGACAAATGGGGTAATCGTACTGAGTGCAGACCAACTAGCTGTTCCAGATGACCATCAAGAGAGCTACTTTCCTAGATATTTATTGTATAAAAAGGTACCTATATTTTTTTTAGCACATAATATGGTGTTAAAAAGTTTTTTTTTTAAATAATGTAATACTTACTAAATTGCTGTTATTGCTGTTCTTTCAGGGCTTTGAACATTTAGACCCATTTGTGCCTATAGAAGTTGGAAGATATACAGAAAAAGAATTCATTTCATGTGCAAGTTACTATAGAGACAGGCTATGGCTTCGTGGTCCACCAGAAATTGAGACCGAACTGAAATATACTAGTGCTTACAATCCATACCAGTTTATGGAACAGTGTGCACCCTTGTAAATTAGTTTTAAGGCTGTAAATGTATGTATTTATTTGCAATAAATGAATAATTTTTTGCTAACCTTTTTTTCCTCTACCTACTTAATATAAGTATTATGCTATCTTTATTATTATTAACCACATCCAACTTGCAATATTTTTAGTGAAAAAATAATTATTCTGAGATGCATGGAAGTCCCTACTGTGAGCCCTATGTACCTGATGATGAGGGATCACAAGAATTCATCATCATCATCATTATTTAAAGAAGCTGTTGGTACATACAAAATACCGATAATTTATTGCAAACAACAAAGGCTGATTTATTAATTTATTTAACTGAACATTAGTATCTACACATTTGCACTTAAACTATTTAAACTTTGTAGCCCACAAGGTGGTGCTTGCCAATGCATTCTCCAATGTAGAACCAGAACAGCACCTCTGCTCCAACCAGCACATTCAGGGTGGCTTGCTTGGTGGTCTGCTGCTTCCAGGCACCAGTTCTGAAGCTACTGAGCAGCTTGCCAATACCAGCCTTGATTTGTGGGATCTCGCTCAGTTTGGGTGGGGCCAGTTCAACTCGGGCATATTTCAAGAAAATATTGAATTTTGGGCGGCCCTGAGCTATCGCCGCTGTAATAAAAATATAGGTGTTAACATTTTAACTGGTAACCTAAAATATAGTAAAGAGACACTCAAAACTTAACGTGGTGCTAATGGTTGAGCTTTTAATTTGAATACAAAATAAATTCAATGTCAATTACATAACTATCAAAAACCATAATATTTAAGGTTAAATGTACGTACAATTAATTAGAGACGGAACTTTAGCAATTGCACCAGCCATATCGAGATTTTAATAAAAACAGCTGAAACTAAGCAAGTGATTCCTTATTTTTCGATTTTGGAATGAAATAAAAATTGCATTGATCAAGGTAAATGTCGGAAGTTGAACTGTCACTGTCAGCTGTCAAATTTCTAGCCTTTGTCTATGACATGTTCGGATACAACAAATTTCTAGTAACCTAAAAAGGTTCTTTGAGCATTAGCTAACATACTTACCTTGTTCATCACTCAGCACTATAATGTGTGTTATTTATATTATAAGACATATTTTCTAATAATTTACATCAAATGGAATAGGTACCACTTTTGTAAAAACATAGCTCCTAAGAGGAAAATAATTATACCAAAACTCGAAGTTTCAGCTTTTTCAAACTTGGCAACATTTACTATTTTTTCTACCATAGACGAAGTAGATTGCTACATAAAGTATAATAATACTGATTGCTACGTCGATCATTTCTGTCAAAAGATAAAACCGGCTGCGAATTTGTAAAGAAACATTTCTTTCTAAATGATTAATTAACCGTCTTACTAAGATAACTAACCAGCAGTATCGGTTAGAACGACCGGTTGTAATAAATGAAAATGCTTTACAAAGGTTAGTAATATCAAACAAAGTTTCAATAAACAATACACGGCATGGATGGTCAAATTTTTTTCTTGTAATTTATATTCAATGTTACAATTTTTTTGTAATTTGAACTATATTTTTACCCGGTTGTCATGGTATTAATGTATTGTATGTTCACACGCTTTAAAAGGTCGTGTTTTACAACTTTTATTTAGGGACACGTCAGTTCTATTCATTGACACATTGCAGCCGGCGACGACGCCGGCCCAACTACTACACTAATAACCTGCCTTAAAACTAGACACTGGCTAAATTATAGCGAGAGCCATCTTACAAGAAATTCAATTGAATTTTTAGATAAATACATTTCTAAGAGCAGTTTCACAACTTCTTATTATGTGTTAGATATAGACAGTATACCCCTTGGAGAGGCCTATGTCGAGCAGTGGACTAGTATAGGCTGATGACGATGATGAGTATACCCCTTAATATTGTCACTTCCATATTTATGTTAATTGAAAGTGACAAACTTATTGATAGGCTATCAGACACTTATTAGAAAGTAACTGGTGTTAAATTTATTACTTTAAAATATATGCGGCACTCTTTACTATGCCATTAAGGGCTTGAAGGATCTCAAAGTAGCTGTTCCTGATGTCTGCCAGGTACCTACAAAATATAAATATTAAAATAAATATAAATACAAATCTAAAAGTTTTGAATTTTTATTGAAATCATATGTGAATTGTGACTGCACATTGAAATGACAGATCTAATTGCATTTACTTAATTATATTACTCACACTAACATTCATAGACACAGTATTATTGTCTTATTGTTTAAAATATGAATTTATATTATTTATTCTAAGTTTGTTATGTTTTTTTAATTGGAATTATAATATTTCTGCAGGACCTAAAAAATTTCAAATATGACATCAACAATATTGAGCAAGTGTTCTACCTCACGAATGCGGCTGCATTGACTGGCTGCCAGAACTACTTGACACCTGAGGTCCTCAAAGCACCAGCTCAAGCGCTAGACAAGAAAGATGTCACCATTCCTGAAATATACCATGCGGTGTACTCACTCAAAGCTTTGGGCAAAGGCACAGTTTACGATAAAGATGATGGCCTCAAGAATCTCATCCAGTTACTAAAGAAGGATGATTCTCCTATCAAGTATGTTCCATTAAACAAGTCACATAAAACTTAACTTTATAAATGAACTACCTAATTCTAATTCTGAATGCAGCTGTATACTCAGGCTAAATAAAATTCAATGTAGAATGATTGTAATCAAATTATTCACTATTTTTAATACTAATATCTACCGCCTGATATTAACTGTTTTAACAGAATTACATGAAATTCACTCGAGAAACAAAAAATCTGACTGATACTAACTAGATATGCACATTGAGAATTGTGAATACCTTTTTTTTTACAATCATTACACCAATGGATACATATTTTACATAATCAAATTTGGTTGTAGCACTTGTAACTATGGATACAAGATAAATCATGATTGGGACGAAAATTCCTTTACTTGGAATACCTAAAATAAAATTGAAGAATGGGGGTGTGAATCGAAAACGGTTAATCAGTTCTCTCTTACGCCGCCGTCGCTAGTGTCGCTGCTTCGTCCTTGCTCCCCTTCCCCCCCGTTTGCCGTTATATGCTTAACATCTTCGGTTTAAAGTTTAAAACTAGGGGTCTTACCAATAAACAAAGACAAAGCTTTGAATAGTTATTCCGTGTTTTGTATCTTTTACTCTAATTTGAAATGACGTTTACATGATAGGAACAAAACACGGAATAACTCTTCGGGAACATATTCTTTGTTTATTTGTAAGGCACTAAGTGTGTTATCCTCGTAGCTACGGGTACGTGTTCGCGCTGTGCGAGCACATGGGGTGCGGCGCGTGGACGGCGTCGCACGCGGAGGGCGCGCTGCTGGCGGCCGACGAGACGGACGCGCGCGTGCTCAGCTTCGAAGGCGGCCTGCCCGCCACCTCGCTGCTGCTGACCACCATCATCAGGTAATTAGATGTTAGATCTATATTTTAGTGTTGATAGCTGAACAAATAGATGCTCAGGTAGATTACATATTTTGTGAGACGTATTATACACCATTCCTTACCCCAACCATATTAGCTTTCTGTAGCATCTGACAGGAGTAATATGTGAACAGTACATAGTAATCTTTATATAATATAATATTAACCTTTTGATGGCCATAGTCTAATAATAGATATAAGAAAAGTTGTGTGTTCTTACAAGACTCATTTATGTTTGCATAATTTCCAACTATATATAAATAAAATCAGCAGAGGTTATATCAATCATTATTTGCACTTATATATTTTATTTTAAATGTCAATTCCAGAATTCAGCTAAAAGTTTGTACTTTAACATTTCAACATAATTTATATTATTTTATTTTAAATTATTGACCATTGAATAAGAAAGCCCTATCCTATAGGTTTCAAAGCTTCGAAAACTTCCTAAATGTTATAAAGCAACAGAAACGAGCTTCTGTGTTCCTACTTCTATAGTATTATGTAAAAGACATTCGCGTTTCAGCTGTTCTTCTTATCCATTATAAGGGTTTTAGCCCCCATGCTGGCCTACCGTGGGTTGTTGGGCTAGCTTTTGTGCAATGGGTGATTGTTATTGCGTTGGTCAGGAGCTACAAGGCGCTGAAGAAGCCGTCCCCGCTGTCGGAGGAGCAGCGCGCCAAGTTCGCCGCGTACCTGTTGTCGCGGCGCGGCGTCGGCACCCCGCGCGGCGCCGCGCTCCTGCTCGACGCCGCCACCGCGCTCGCCGACGACCAGGTACCAACGCACCACACACACGACAATGTACACTACATACGCTTGTTACTTGAGTTAACTTAAAGCCACATATTCTCAATTTTTTAGTGCAATAAATAGCTGTTTATTTAAATATAACAAATAACAGAAAAGTCGTTAAGAACAGAAGTCTCCACTGATAGAAACAACATAAATAAATTCCTGTTTTACACATTAATTGAATCGGACCATAAGACAAGATATTTATTTAAGATTGATCTACTTTAATTCATTTATAATTTATGGTCACATAAACAATATTGTTAGTGAATAGTTTTTCAATACTAAACATAACTATTTATTAATTTGACCTAATCACGAATTTCTTTAAATTATAAAGTGTGCTGTAAATACTTTCACAGTACTGATTGGATAAAATGATATAATCTTTAAGCGTTTCTTATTATATTTTACAAAACAGCCAACACCAATCAACATAGGATTCAAAAGCAAGAAGTACGTCACATCCGAATCGGACAGCATCGAGTTCTCGATTACCGACCTTCTCGGGCGCCCGGTCACCAGCCTAAAGCCCGAAGAAGTAGTCGCCCAATCCGGCACGCGCCTCGCCGACGACGTTGTAGTCCTATCAAAGCAAGTCCTCACGCAAAAGCCGAACGAGCCTACAACTTACGTCCTTAACTTGAGCAAGATTAAGGCTCAATATGGCTTGTACAAGATCGCTCTGAGTGCGGGTAGTAAGACGGCGAGCTTGAACGTGGCGGTGCTCGGCGAGATCCAAGTGACCAGCGTAGAGATCGGGATCGGCGACGTGGACGGTACCACCAGCCCCAAGATCACCACTGTGGCGTATCCCAACAAGCTGACTGAGAAGCTGCAAGCTGACCATATGCAAAAGTGAGTAGTTTATGCGGGATTGTTTATGTTAGTAATAGATGATTATGTTAAAAGCTTAATTTAGGATTTATGAGAAGTGTCTGAAGAGCTGCTGTTTATCCAATCTTTTACTAAACATTGTTTTGAAGCTGCATCAAAGCTTAATAAAATGTATCAAAATAGATTTCCTGATAGGTTTCCACTGCTATCTTGAATGGAGTATACTGTCTTTGTCCTTATTTACTTACATATGATGTCACTGTTATACTAGATATAACTGAATCGGAAATCTAACCCGCGACTTTGGAGTATGTGACCAGTCTAAATTAGGAAAACAAAACCACAACTAATTGCGGTTAATATACCAATTAAAAAGTTTATGTTATTCATATTAATCTATTGTGTAAGTTATAAAAACAAAAGGGGTAGAGTCTGCCCCTTAAAATTGGCGAAATCGCCAATTTTGAGTAAACTTTCCTGTCGATTAATGACATGCTTCATCTCGAAACACAGCGGTTTCATGTCATGCCTGTGAACGTTACTACATATGCGTTGCGTCAATGCAGGGTGTCGCTGAAGTGGTCGGTGCGCGACAAGTACGGGAAAGCCGTGGCGGTGGCGCAGGCGTTCGTGCGCGCGGGCGCCGCCGGCGGGAACGAGGCCATCTTCGTCGCCGAGCATGACAGCGCCAAGAACTACAAAGTTGAACTGGTCAGTCTTCATTTTATTATGTGTTTAGATCTACCTAATGTTGCTGAATTATTGATAAAAATGTTTAATGGTAAGGAAAAGGAATACTAAAAAATATGTGGACGGTTAGCGTGAGACTGTGACTTAATTCTCAATATTGTAGTAATTTTAAATAATGATGCTATATTGTCTGCTTCTTTTGCCGTTCGCAATTTTATTTCAGTCTTTTTAATTTACTACTTTGTATAATGACAACACATATTTTATGAAGCTTTACAGGGTGAGTTTTGTATTCTATCCGTCGTGTTCATTCGATTACATTTACGAACGCGTTCGAATGGCGAATGAAACTCGCACGAGCCACCCTGAATCACTAATTATTAAAATGACACCCTGCTTGCTACCTTTTATTCACCATAAGGAATTTGATTATAATTTTGACTCTGACAGACATATATTATTACCGATAATCCGCATTTTTTTTGTCAATGTTTTTATTCTTGTCTATATTGAGTTTGATATAAGTTTATTTTATCTGATTTATACAGAACGTGGGTGCGATCGCGAAGCACCTGAACCACGTGTCGGGCGCGTACTCGCTGGAGATATACCTCGGCGACAGCGCCGTGTCCAACCCCATCGCCTGGCAGCTGGGCGAGCTGCTTTTTAACTTCGGCAAGGACGGCAACGCGATCGGTGAATATTTTTTTTTTTTTATAATTTGATTTTTATAAAGCAGCAAATATTTTATTATGTTATTGGTTTTTAATATTATACTATTGCGTAGTATAAAATTGAACTTACAGTGATATTATAATAATATATCTCATTACAATAAGTATATTTTCTATGGTGTCATTGTAAACCTTTATTCTTGTTTTGCAGTACCTAAAAAACTTTTAGAAAACTTGAATTATTTTATCTTTTAATATACATATTATAATATATTATAACAATAACGTTTTGATATCAATGCAAAGTTAAAGTTAATGTAATATGTTGATATCTATAAAGCTTTTTTTTGTTCCAATATGCAATCAGTCCTAAAACTATGAGCAGATTTGTTAAGGGGGTGCAGAGCGGACGCAAAATTGCGAGTTTCAAGTTTCTTTATGATAGCGAGCGAGCGGCGCGTGGCAGTGGTGTGACAACGGCGCACGACTACGAACACGCTCGCACACTAATATCTGTACAGAGTAGGCTGGTGATTTAATTAGAGCAATGTTTACTTTCATAAAATCATAGGCGTTTGGGTAAAAAATAAGAAAAGTCTTAATATTTTCATATTCATGTTTTTTAATTGAAAAATAAGACAACAGTGCCCTGCGGAATATCAATACAAACATTTTGATGTCGTATCATTGTTTCATTTGTGATATATTTACAAAGTTTCTGAAGAAATAAGTTTTTAGATATCATTATTTTACGTATTGTTTATGTAGTTTCTGGGTATTTGTTTCAAATTCCAAGACAACCATGGCCTTGTGAAAGGATCAAGCTAACCTACACTAGTCCTTTTAATGTATAAGACCTATTCAGCGCCTAGCACCAGTGACTTAAAAACACGTAAATTTTCATATTCCGCGCGGCACCCCCTTAAGGATATAAAGCTATATAAAAAAAGTGTTTGCAACTCATCTAATCTTTTCAACGCTATAGTCGGACTAATCAAAAAACAAATTATTCTGAGACACTTTCAGCATTTTAAATTTTTCTGTAGCTGGAACTGCGATGATAACTTATAGTTACACATACATTTTCTATAATGGCCATAAAAATATCATATCTCGTCGCTCATATAAAATAAATTAATAATATTATTAAAATAAAATAAGGTGGTAATCTCGTCGTTATCCCAGGCGAAGTATCGGCATCCAGCAAGCCGCACCGCGGGCGCCTGGCCGACATCGCGCACACGTTCCGCGCGCCCGAGCCGCGGCCGCCGCGCCTGCTGTCCGACGTGTTCGCGGCCGCGTGCGCCGCGCCGCTGCTGCTGCTGCTGGTGCTGTGGGCGAGGCTCAAGGTCAACTTCGGACTGTTCCCGGTGTCGCTGAGCGCGCTGCTCTTCCACTTGTCATTAGGAGGTTGGTACAGTAGAACACCTTGTAAATCAGCTGTGAACTTTATCTAGGTCTGTTAGTTGGCAGCCCGAGCTGTGCCTTTAATGAATCTGCTGGGGCTGTTCTGCCGTTTGCCACTAGAAAGGAGGCAAGTGAGTGTGTTTATTAGACGAGCTGTGTAAGCTTCTACTAAACTGCTGCTTT
>OY720023.1:26702922-26733588 GCA_963082485.1 Eudonia mercurella | reverse complement strand
CACAGGTGGGAGTAAAGTTTGAATCTGTTTTAAAGTATTATCTGTTAATTTCCAACCCCAATCTTCTGGGCTCAGTTGATTGCCTAGCCATGTCTGAACTTGATAGTATACTCGATACAAGTGTTGATTAACAAAAGCAGATTGTTGGAGGAAGACAAGATAGTTGTTCTTGTTTCGTGTATTTTCTACAAAAGTTAAATATCTATATTTATCTATACAATCAACTTTTTTTTGGAGCGCCATAAACAGCAAGGAGAAATCGTATTCCTTTTGTGATTATAAAGAATCAATTTCTGTAAATAATAATAATAATAATAATAAATCTTTATTATCTACAAAGGCATGATCACAAGTAAAATTTGTCCTGCCTCCAAAACTAGGCTAAAAGCCTGTATGTCAGGAGGCAGTTGCTCTCCACATAGGGGACAATACAAGGCAGCATAAGCAGACAATCAAGAAATTATGAAAATAACAATAAAAAATAGTAACCAAATTTTTAAACAGTGTAAGTAAGCTTTTTTAAAGACTTTTTATAATATAAATATGTAAACAAGAACCATTACAACAAGTGTAGGTAGGTGAGGTGGTTTGTTATGTGTGTGGGTGTGTGGGAGTGAGGGTGTGCGGGTGTGTCTGTGTCTGTGTGTGTGTGTGTGTGTGTGTGTGTGTGTGTGTGTGGGTGACTGTGTATATGTGTGTGAATGTGAGTGATAATAGATAGTAGTACACATTGTACAAGTAAATGCTTTAGCGCAATCAATCAAATCTTTTTTTTTTTCAAATAATTTTAAAACTGATGTTTACTACATCAGCAATGTTTAGAAGGGTTACCTTCTAAACATTGCTGATGTAGTATCGCAGCCGGTTATTGCATGTAAAAATAAGATATGGTCACTTCTCGTCTGCATCTGCATCTTTTAACACCGCACAGTGTTTTAAAGAACCTCATTTTGTCTCACCTTGGTTTTATTGAAGAAAACAATAGTTATTATCATTAGAAACATCAGACTAAAACTCCGAAATTAATATGGCTTATAGATAATCTGGAAAAAAAATTCAAAGTTTGCTTATAACTGGGTCCAGAAATCCAAGAAAAAATAAATAAAAAAAATAACTATACGTTTTATTTGAATTTCGATTATTTCAATTAAATATACATACAATACTACACCTTTTGACAAGTTTTTGTAGAGTTACTGAGATCCTATCAAGAAATATAAATTTATTTATCATTTTTGGTTTTATTTTTTTTGTTCTAATATAACGCCGTATTAGAACGTGATTCTTATATTAAACGATAGCTTAAACAAGCCTTTATGAGCAGTATTAAATTCAATATCTAATACCGCGTTATTCAAAAGTTACAAGTAATATAAATTATATCCGGATTTTTTGTACCTAGGGTTATCACTTCTGGCCAATATTTAATGTGTCCGGAATAAGATTTATTTTATTAGTTTTTTCAACTTCTTACGTACGTTTCGATGAAATGCTACATGTGACATGAGAAGGAGTCCACCCTCGTAAAGCAAATGCCAAAACTCCATGTCAATACATGTAGCATGGAGGGACCGGGGCAATGTTTTAGAAACCCCGAATTTGTCTTATGCCCTTTTTATTATTAAAATCGTTAGTTTATATCATTCTCAGCACTACAGTGAAAATCCGGCACCAATACGACCTTTAGTTTCGACAAAAAAAAATGGAAAGTTTCCCTATATCCGAGTTCGGAAAATCACAAAAATATGAATATAAAATAAAATTAACGATTATTTAAAAAAATATTAAACGTATTGTTTACATTCCAAAAAACAAACATTCTGTCCATTTTTGGAATATGTGATGTTAACAGGTTATGAAATAATAATGGTTTTTTTGTATTTCATTTATATTTATTATTTTAAGTATAATGCCATATTAGAGCGAGATATTTATACAGTATATTCTTCATACGTTATTCTATCAATATCATGAAAACCACTATCTAATTCCGCGTTATTCAAAAGTTATTAAAGTTTAAAATTATTATTCAAAGAATCTCGTTAAGAGTTACGCATAACATTTGTCTTCTATCAATTGATTTTCTTTTAATTTTATGACGTCATGTTAACAGTAATGAAAAACAATATGTTATGTACCAGTTTTTTAAGTGTGAAAAACAAACGAATATACAGGCACAATACAACCTAAAAAAGCACAACAACAACAAACAGGTAAGATACTTTAAACTACATACTAGTATTACACGTATTTTTGGGTCTTGTTGTCAGACAATCGCTTTTTATAAGATTAATTCTAGGGCAGTTTATCTCAATATTTTTTTGTTTCAGATGCTGACGATTTCTTCGACCAAGAGCTGCACCCGCTGAAATGGAAATATTTAAAAGTACCTCGAGATCTTGAATCACCATTTGAAAAGCGCAAGAACAGTCGGGAACGCTTAAAGAAAATTTTTGGTTAGTTAGTTGATTTTTAACTCAAGAAAATTATGTTTATGTTTTTAAGTATGATGAATATAAAGGATGGGGTTTTGATTTATTGTTAGTTTAATAGTTTTAAAATTTAATAATTAAGGATATAACTTGATTTCTTTTAATAATTCAAGTGTTGAAACATTTCATAATAGATGAATTGTGTTACATTAAACTTATGGTCAAATACTTACTGGTTTTAATTTTTAATTCATTTTTTTCGGTGAAATGCTACATGTGACTTGGGAAGGAGTCCACCCTCGTAAGGCATTAGCTAAAACTCCAATTCGATACATGTAACATGGAGAAACGGGGGCGAGGCATCATGCCGTTCAAGACTCATGATGCCACCTTGCCTCAGCAGGATCTGACCCGGTCTGCTGAGGGATGTCTCTCTGGGCTCCGACCAGAGGACTTAATGGAAGGAGGGCATGAGGGCGCCAACCCTCATGTTGGTCAGCGAGAGGCATTATGTGAAGTTGTGGATCGCGCCACAACCACCACTCTTCAACCTCCGGGAGTAAGTGCCAATGCTCGAGGAGATGACTGTGAAAGCAGTTCGTCTGGCATTAAAGTGTTAACACGCTCAAAAGCGTTTGATCTTTTCAAAGGAAACGCTCGGGATTTGCCGGTAGACGAACGAATCGATGTTGTTTTTAATTATTTTGGCCCAGATTTTGAATTGTCATACAATAAAAACCAATTCAAAAGCATACTAGCAGCATTTCTTAGTAAATCTCGCGATTTGCTTAAGCAGTGCAAGGGAAATGAGCCTTATTTTAAAAAAAAACACGACATCTGGCTTAGTGGTACCCTAATAAGTGGTCAGCTAAAAAAAGAAAGCGACGAAACAGAAACGCTAAGCCCAGAGTCTAAAAAGTTTAAAAGTTTGAGCAGGGCTCAACAATCTAGGTCAAAAAGGAAACTTAAGGACACTCTACAAGATAAACCTACGTCAATGAAAGTTCAAGCTTTTGTGAAATCACTTAAAATAAATCATAACCCTCTACCCCATCAATCAGCAAAAAGCTTAGAAACTATAATCAGCTTATGCCTTACATCAGAAACTGCAGCAGTGGATATTTTGAACAAAATTCAGCAGTCATCCGAGCCATACACACCTGAAAATGCACTTTCTATCTTCATTGATAGAAATTTAACTGTTCAAACATATAATGAGTTTCGTTTGGACCATAAAAATCGTGGAGATGACATATACCCCCCTTATTACAAATTACTTGAGGCAAAAAAAATGTGTTACCCTGACCGAATCCAAATATCAGAATCTGAAGCATCTGTGCCTGTTGAAGAGTTATTGCAGCATACTTTGAATCGTATACAATGAGTAATAATACTTTGAATGTATCAATTAACTGATGAAGTTTTCAACAACTATTGTGAAAATAAAAACATCCAAACAATAGAATGCAATTTCATAGGGAACTGGGGATTTGATGGATCTACTGGTCAGTCTTTATACAAGCAATCCTTTTTAGATAAAGATGTGGACGAAAATAGTATGTTCGCGACTACTTTCGTTCCACTACAAATTACAACGAATAACAGTATGGACATATTTTGGATGAACCCTTCGCCGCAGTAATATCGTTTCTGTAGACCAATTCATATTCAGTACAAAAAAGAATCCAGCGAATTGGTACTAAACGAAAAACAAATCATACAGGAACAAATAGATAACCTCACCCCCTTCCATATGGAAACATCAAAAGGCCACAAAATAAAGATTCATTGTCAATTGGTTTGTGCTGCTATAGACGGCAAGATTTTAAATATGCTTTTGAATACACCATCTCAGCTTCGCTGCCCATATTGTCATTTGACTTCCAAGCAATTCAATAATATTGACAAGGCTTTTTCGACACCGATTGTAGATGACAGTTTATTGGCTTACGGGGTTAGCCCTTTACATTTCTGGATTCGATGTTTGGAATTTGTACTAAAACTTGGATATAAAGTCGAAATTAAGAAATGGCGCGTCAACAAAAACTCCAACGAAGGCCGCTTGGTAGAAGAGCGGAAAAAAAAAATTCAATCCGAAATAAGGGAAAAAGTGGGTCTCTTAGTGGATGTAGTGCGTCCTACTTCAGGCTCTACAAACGACGGAAACACGGCCAGGACCGCGTTTTCAGATCAACATCGCGGAATACTTGCTGAAATTTTAAATCTTGACAAGTGGCTTTTGGACCACTTATATATAATTTCAACAGTATTGTCCAGTAATTTACCGATTGATACTGAAAGATTTGCAGCGTTCTGTAAAAACTTGGCGTATAAATACATTGAAAAATATGCGTGGCATCCCATGACAGTCACACTACATAAGATTTTAGTTCATGGTGCTAAAATTATTGACTCGTCATTACTACCCGTCGGAATGTTATCAGAACAGGCAGCAGAATCACGAAACAAATTCTGGCGATTTGATAGAGAACATCATACTCGGAAAATCAGTCGTGAAGCCACAATATCCGATTTGTTTCACAGAGCTTTAGAATCGTCAGACCCGGTCATTTCCGACTATACATCAATTAAAAGAAAACGCAAAGCAAAAAAAAATCCGTTGCCGGCATTAGCAGTTAGTCTACTGAAACCTGTGAATGTATATGAAAACAGTACCTCATTTTATGCAGATGACGAAAATTTGGTTATTCCGAATGAAAGCGAATAACCAAAAAGCATTTACTTACATGCATTTTAACCACCGATAAAAATAAATATAAGTCCGGATATTCGGAGGTGACAACCCTAACCAAAATATAAAAACACCAATATATTTTGAATAACGCGGAACTAGATAGTGGTTTTCATAATATTGATAGAATAACGTATGAAGAATATACTGTAAAAATATCTCGCTCTAATATGGCATTATACTTGAAATAATAAATATAAATGAAATACGAAAAAAACATTATTATTTAATAATCTGTTAACATTACATATTCCAAAAATGGACAGAATGTTTGTTTTTTTAAATGTAAACAATACGTTTAATCAAATTTTTAAATAGTCGTTAATTTTATTTTATATTAATGTTTTTGTGATTTTCCGGATCCGGATATAGGGAAACTTTCCATTTTTTTTTTGTCGAAACTAAAGGTCGTATTGATGCCGGATTTTCAATGTAGTGCTTAGAATTATATAAACTAACGATTTTAACAATAAAAAGGGCATGAGACAAAATCGGGGTTTGTAAAACACCGTGCACCGTTACCATGGCGGTCGGTCAATAATCAAAGAAGCTACATCACACTTTTTATATACAAAAATACCCGTTTTTCTACAATACCAAATCTGAAGGGAATCACCTACGGGTCACAATTATTAACCGATTTTCAAATTTTTTTCGCCATTTTGTAGCTAAACTAATACCTACCCTAGGACCCTTTTTTAATATTTTCTTAAGTCGGTTTTTTTTAAATATTTATAATTTAGTATACAAACACAAAAACACGATTTTTTTTTACATTTTTCAAAATTCCAAAAAAGTTTACAGCTGATTTTCAAAATTCAAACGCTCACACGTGTCTCGATAAATTCCTCAACTCTTGGTACTATTTCCATTTTAGATTCTCCCAAAATACTTGGAGCAATGGCCAAAAATACGTCTCAGGCGATTTGCATCTGATGATCTTACCTTTGACCCCGAATAACTTTTTTTAGCACACATGAGATCAATGGGATGTACCCAAGGTCTCCACCAATATTTAGTTGTCGGAATTTTTGTAATTTGACCACTATTTTTATGACTAATTTGACCGGACTATAGTTGCGTTTGCCATCTTTTTACATCACTGTAAAGAAATTGGTTGATTGGTTTATTAAATTTTGTTGCGGTTACTAAACAAAAGAAAATCCGCTGTGGTCATGTAGGGTGTGATACTGTCACTAAATAAAAGCTAATTTATTCAAGTAAATAATTTTATTACAAAGTCATTAAATTTACTTTACAATCTAATCTTTATATTAATGTTATATCACACACTCGCCGCTCAATAATTGAAACTCGATAAAACTTAATATTAAAAGTAAAAGCTATATTAAAACTAAGTATAATGCAGGCATCTGCACACTTAATACAATTATCTTAATCAAATCTGTGTATACAAATAATATGTTCTTAAAGAATCACACCATAATATTTATACTTAATAAATGTCAGTTACAGGTACTTAATATATGTATTCAAGAAGAATGAGTCTAGTTTAATATATACCGTTGTGTATCGGCTCAACCGATACCGCCTTTATGATACTGCCTTTAAGCATAGCATAGAAGAAAGGCATTATTGGAATAGAAGTCATAATACTGCAGTCAAAGTAGTTTTGTAATATTTATTAGAATTCAGCGTCCAGTGTGAACACATTGTCCATAGGGTTCGACATGACTCCCCACTTCTGGTATTCTCCCACTTTCTTCTCAAAAAAGTTGGTTTTGCCTTCCAAGGAAATTAGATTCATGAAGTCAAATGGATTCTTAGTGTCATAATACTGTAACAAAAAACAAACATTTCTATAGTACCCTATCACATTTTTAGAATATACAATGTACAAGTATTGTTAACAGTAACAATACAAATTTAATAATACAATGTGATTCAAACATATTGGAGGAATTTATCCTCCAAGTATAGAACAAAGAAACTGCTTATTAAATCAAAAATATGACAGGCAAATGTGGGCTCAGATAGACAAGGTTTATCGCAAACTGCAAGCGACACTATTGGTTTCTATGAATCTTTATGAAATTGATTCCAAGCCTGGCAACACTGCAGCATGCAGTCGTACTGCAACACCAGTTGTGTAGCGAACCGCAGAGTTCACATGTACAACGCGTGCAAGCACAAGATACGGGAGTGACTGAGGCATTGTTCCATGCATTGTGCAGCCACGGCATGACGCCACGTTTAGAATAGAGGCGACCGCAGGCAGCACTGCAACCGCAAGCCGCAGTATCGCCTGCGGTTGCAGTCTGCAGCCCGTCTCGGAGTTATACCGACTTGTGTTTTACTTAGGTAGTTAACAATTTTTGTACAAACCTTTTCTTCAATCAAATCTAAGAGTAGCCTATCAGCCACAAACTCAATGTAATCTGACATCAGCTCGCAGTTCATGCCCAATAGCCTAACGGGCAGGGCGTCGGTGAGGAACTCCTGCTCGATGGCGACCGCATCCTTCACGATCTGCAGCACGCGGTGCTTGCTAGGCTTCTGTATTAAATGCTTGAACATGAGGCAAGCGAAGTCTGTGTGGAGGCCCTAAAAACACACATTTATTGAATAAATAACTTACATGCTTTGAATGTCTTTTCTTTACCAAGTATTAATGTCCTCACAAGAGTGCCTGAGTAAAACATATCCATATATTTAATTATCTGTCTGCAAAAAGCTTCAGTAGATATAGGCAAAAAGATAAGATATTCTACAGCTTTACTGAATACTACTACTATTTAGGTAAAAAAGATTATACTGGTTCAAGTTATAACTTGTAATGTTAGATCTACCTACTAAAATTCCCATAAAAGCATATCCAAAAGTATTTACACATTTTATGGCCATAATGTATCTTGTTATCTTATTTCTATCTTGTGGGCACACCCAATACCCACAAATGCTACTCCTTTTGTAGGCTTAATAAAGAATAGGGCTGTAATATTAAACAGTTAGGCTAAGCGTCCATTTGAGACGGGTCGGGCCGCAACGGTGCGGCAAGCATTTTTGCGTATACGTCCACTATACAGGGCAGCCGCGCCGCATCCGCGGATTTTTACCGTCAGTCAAGTCGTAGTATGGAAAGCAAGCTAGTGCGACAATGGATAGCTCCGATGAGGAATTATTTTTTAATGTTGGATGAGGAGCAAGAAAATTAGAAACGTCGCAAGCATAGTCTGGGTTCACGATATTAGGCAAGAAAATAAGGTGTGGTGAATTTCATCACTTTTGATTCTTTGACCTGAAGAATGATCTGGTATAATTCTTTGAATATTTTCGCGTCTTACGAAAATTTTGAAGAATTACATAATATTTTACTAGAAGATCTACATAAACAAGCTACACGCTTTAGAAGACCAATTGAATCAAGATAATGACTTTCTGCATTATAGATTATGTAGGTAAATATAAAGCTAAAAAAATACGAGTTCTTTCATCACACCTCCTATTTCAGTCCAAATATTACTTCTCCTCAATCTCTATCGCCAGATAATATTCGGAATATTATTGAACTAACGATATAAGTAGTTCCTCGTTCATTTTTTACGTAAATACGACGTGGACGCAACCTTAACAGCAAATTAGGGCCAAGCTAGGTCCACATTCTGTAGGATCTTCCATGGCTAGGACTTTCAACCTGCCTCAGCTTTAGTCTATTCAAAACTGGTTGTTATGGATCTCCTCCTCCAAGGATCTCCTTGGGGGAGGCCTTTGTCCAGCAGTGGACGTCTTTTGGCTAAGATGATGATGCATATTTTGTACAATTCATTTCTATTCACAATTGAATAGGTAATGAAACTTTAATTATATAAAGGCAATGGCCGTGGGTAATAAAACAATAGGCAAACTAAAGATCCATTACTATTTTCCCAACTCATTCATTCATAAGCAATTTAATCCCAAGATAAGATAATTGGAAACAATTACACATTTTCTACATAGTATTGTATTGTACATTACAATACATTCATCAATTTACTATGCAAGATAATCTTGACTTCTACACTTATTATCATATAGGCGCGAAGTACAGCTCATATTTTATTATCTGATAATAATATTAACCCGCCATGTACATGCCTACAATATTGTAATGATTATTAGCTATCAATACTATCATCACAATGTTATGAGAGTGGTTAGTAGATATCCTCATAATCTTACCTCATCTCTAGATATAAGTTCATTGCTGAAAGTCAGGCCTGGCATTAGACCTCGTTTCTTGAGCCAGAAGATGGATGCAAAACTGCCAGAGAAGAAAATGCCTTCAACAGCAGCAAATGCTACTATACGCTCTCCAAATGTCGCCGTTTTGCTGCCAATCCACTGCAAGGCCCAATCAGCCTTCTTCTTGACACATGGCAATGTCTCTACAGCATTAAAGAGGAAATCCCTGAAATAAATATTTATATAAGTATCTAATTTAAGTTAAAAATTATAAATTTTAATATGTGACGTTAGTAATTAATTTAAAACATAGCTTACCTCTCCTTAGGATCTCTGATATAAGTGTCAATAAGTAAAGAGTACATTTCAGAATGTACATTTTCCATTGCTATTTGGAATCCATAGAAGCATCTGGCTTCAGTCACTTGTACTTCTTGTGAGAACCGCTCTACGAGATTTTCATTGACAATCCCATCAGATGCAGCGAAAAAGGCCAACACATGTTTTATAAAATGCCTCTCGCAGTCCTTCAGATTGTCCCAGTCAGACATATCCTGTTGGTAAATGAAATAAATAAAAGTACTTATTAATTTATTGTTGGGTCCAAAAACTTTAATGATCACAATCGTAAATGCCACGATTTTTATTTATGAGATAGCGAATATCATGGTTAACACAAATGACGCGATGACTCATTCCCGCTAACTGCGTGTTCGGGCGGTAGCTTCAGCCTTTCAGATGTGAGAGTTAAAAATACGTAAATTAAACTGCGTTATCAAATTCGTAGCCGCAGCTCACTATACACACTTGCTATTGTTGTTACTGACCGATAATGTGCAACAAAGCGTGTCCCTACGACCTTTGGAAAAACACTGAAAAATTCACTGAAAGTGATAACTTGCCTTGGATAGGTCAACCTCCTCTACGGTCCAAAATGACGCCTCAGCTTTCTTGTACATATTCCAGATGTCTTGGTATTGAATCGGGAAAATTACGAAACGACGTGGATTCTCTCTTAGCAGAGGCTCCAGCTGCGGGTCGAACTCGGGCTCTTTCTGGACTTTCTCCACTTCCATATTATTATCTTCACTCATATTGCGGTCAGTCAGTACATTTTTTTTTACGGGAGACTGCAAAATTTTAAAGTAAATCAAAGGAGGTAGTGAAAACCAATAATATAACCTTAACAACATAACCTTACCCACTTTACCGACCTACTTAAAATAAATAAATTTTGCATTACCGCATTGTTTCAGGTTACCCAGAATACTACTAACATACTTTAGAACTACACGTTTTAGTTTAAAAGACTAACTATACTAACCTTGATATGAACACTGTTAATTGCGTTGCTGAGATTCTCCTTGCCGTTTAGCAAAGACATTTTAATTTTTTGAATGCCTTGTTTGTCGAATAATCAAGTGACAAAAATCTTTTGCAGGCAGTACTCTTCACGAGTAGAAGAAGTTAGAAGTGAAGTCTGTTAAACTCCCGGTATTTCTAGCCAATTTTTTGTTGATTTTAATCTAAAGGCGGGAACAAAATAAAAACAAATTCTGTCCGAAAGCTACTACTAGGGTAAATAAACATGCAGTTGATTTTTAGTTCATACTTTAAAATGTAAAATACAAATTTATGTGGTTTGCTACAGGAATATTTTGAAATGTATTACCACTTAATTATGTGAGCAAACTTATCCACAAGGTATTTTTTATAACGAGTAACTGTGAACATATCACTGTAAGACTACAACTACTTTTGAGCATAACTCGGAACAATAACCTGATTTGGAGTGGGTTCATTGGCCATTCACAGCTGTTTTGTCAATCGTAGCGGGAAAGAAACTCCTCCCTCCCCAGTAATGATATTAATACGATTCTACACTAAGTTTATTATATTTCTTCATAAAAAATACTCATCTAAGGTTACTATTGCACATTTCAGTTAAATGAAACTTCTAATTCTCTACATCAAACTGGTTTTGGGTTTCTTTCGAGCTAGAAAATTTTCCCGCTTAATTTGGAGGGAATTAGGAGAATACCATTTGTTCTGGCAACAACCAATCATATTCAGATGTTTTTTTTTTAATTGCTATCTTTCATTTAGGCAAATGCTGTGTTCCACTAAGAATAATAAGTGTACCATTGATTGTCTGTAATGCCGTGCGACGTATTTCCGTTAAGGTAGCCTACACATGGTTTAATACACGTTTGTTGTTACGCACTTTAATAAATGCAAACAAAAAATAAATATTTCCTCTTCAGTTTGTGTCATACTAGACGAACTTTACGGTGCCAACCTGTGCGCCTTCAAGAAGAAAGATGGCGGTATAAGACCAATCGCTGTGGGTTGCACTTGGCGCCGTATTGTGTCTAAAATCTGCTGCCGACACATTCTACCAACTGTCACCGATTATTTCTGTCTTGTGCAACTGGGTTTTGGTAGCAGAGGCGGTTGCGAAGCTGCTGTCCACGCGACTCGCACTTTCCTCGATCAAAATGGAGGCGAAGTGTTATTAAAAGTTGACGTTAAAAATGCTTTCATTTCTGTAGACAGGGACGCTTTGTTGACTCAAATAAAACAAATAACCCCTCATGTATATAATTACCTTTGGCAATGCTATAGCAGTCCTTCAAAATTACTCTTTTGTAATCACCCCATAAATTCAGCAGTAGGCTGTCAGCAAGGCGATCCTCTTGGGCCAGCCATTTTCAGTCTCGCAATCCATCCCATTATTTCATCCCTCTTTTCTAAACTAAACAAATGTATTTGGATGATGGCACTCTTCAACGACAAAATTCAGAATAAAGACACCCTTTCCTTACTAGGCGCTCCCATTTTCTCAGAATCCATTTCGCCTCTCATCGATTCAACCTCCCTCAAATTCAACAACATCGTAGAGCGCCTTTTAAATATCCATCCTCATAGTTTTCACCATCATCAGTTTTTGTTTGTTTGCTCCAAGGGCTATTTATCTGCTCCGATGTAGTCCATTGTGGAAACATCCCAATCTTCTTCTATCACTCGACGCGTCCACTCAGAGTACTTTATCATCAGTTTTAAATTGTCATTTCGTCAGCAAATCATGGACCCAGGCCTCCCTTCCCAACAGGTTTGGGGGCTTGGGTATTCGCAGTATTAAAAACCTATCACTACCGGCTTTTCTGCCTTCTGTACACAGCACGCTCACTTTAACATCTAAAATTATTCTTCCGTCTCTGGGCGGCGTTGAAGTGTCGTGCCTGTTGGAAGCCAGAAATGCCTGGTCTGCTATCTGCCCAAACTGCAACCTACTAACCTTCCTTAACTTCCAAAGACACTGGGAGACACCGCTCTGTAAGATGACTTTCGCCGCGCTCATAGAGAGTGCTGTAAATGATACAGAACGAGCTCGTCTTCTTGCCGTTTCGGAGAGGGAGGCGGGCTTTTAGCTACACGCCATACCTTCACCCAACACAGATACCCTTTTAACCGGCCCTACACTCACATTGTCAGTTTGCTTACGCCTGGGCATTAAAACAAATGAACCTCATCGTTGCCTTTGCGGGACTGAAGTGGATATTTTTGGGCACCATGGTCTTTCTTGCCTGCAAAGCGCTAGTCGTCTGTCACGACACGCGAATCTAAACGACGTCATTCGCCGCGCGCTATCTACCGTCAATGTGCCAACTGTATTGGAACCCAATGGGCAGGCACGTGACGATGGAAAGAGGCCCGATGGAATGACGCTCGTTGCCTGGTCGCAGGGTCGATCCCTGGTGTGGGATGCGACGTGCGTGGACACCCTAGCTCCATCCCACATTAAGGCAACCTCGGTTAGTGCTGGCGCGGCAACTTCAGCGGCTGAGGACCTCAAACAGCGCGAATATAGTTCTCTAAGCCATGGGCACATATTTGCGCCGTTTGGGACCGTCCCCATGGTCGTCCCCGGCAGCTCGAAAACTTTATCAAGAAATTTCCGCTCGCCTTATAGAGACCACTGGTGACCCTCAAGCTGGCGCGTATTTTGGCCAACGTCTAAATTTGACCATCCAAAGAGGCCACGCCCCGCCAGCGTCCTGGGCACTCTCCCGCTTGGCAGCGATTTGGAGTCTCTTTTTATTTGTAAAAAATATGTGTATATTTTTATTTCTATTTCCGTTTTTAATTTATGTTGTAAATAAATAAATAAATACTACAAAGTTGTATAAAAATTATAAAAATTATAAAAATTTAAGTTCACTTTCTGTAAGCACAATTAAGAGTACGTTGTCTATTGACTCCAGCTCGAAATGTCATTCACAAGTCTTGTTCGATATCTCCGTTCCATTAAGCGCAATCGTTATGAAATTTTGCATAGCGCGGGCACTAATTAGGCACTAAATATATGGTTCAAGAACTTTGTTTTCTCATAAACAATTACAATATTCACTTACTGAGAAAACATAAACATTTTAACTCAACATAAGAAAGCAAAACAAAATGAGCGTACACATTAAACACAAAATTACATAAAAAAATATGTCAGGGGGTAAATTACAAAAATGTCAGCGACGATTGTATGTACCGACAACCACGGATCTAAAACGCGCAGAGCATACGTGCATTATGGATGTGGCAGATCAATACTGATGGTTTAATAGTTTGATTAGTAATTTTATTTTTTTATTTTTTTAAATCTGAATTGCCCATTACACTTCCAGTTTATAAAATCGCACGTTCGAGAACAAAGGGTCACTTCAGCAATTTTTGCATTTTTTTATAAAAACGACTTAAATTTGCAGAAAAAACAGAGATAATCGACTTTATATGCTCACTAAAAGGTGATAATCGAATGAATAACATCGTATTGAGGGCGAGGTGAAAAAAAATATTCTAAAACCGTACAAAGTTATTTAAAAAATACGTCAAAAAAATATTTTGCTCTTCTTGTAAAGTTAGAAAACATGTAGAAGCGAGATGATTTTAAATATTATTTTATAATATTATTATGATTTCAAATGGTATGTAAATGACTATAAATATATTGTAGTTTTAATTCTTGTTTATTTATTAGTATTTTAGGGGTTTTTATATTTCATCTTATGTATGTAACATTTAAAACCATTTAATGATTTTGCATCTTTGATTTCAGCAGGTAGTTTATTATAATTCGCACACTCTCATATCCGATATTGTTTTTGCCGTAATTCGTTCTCGGAGGCCGTAGTATTATATGATTTGCATTTCTTAATTTCTTTTTTTGTATTTGATCTTTTTTATGAAACGATAATGACGTATGGATCTGGTTGTTTAAAATTTTATAAATTATAATGCTTGTGAAGTAAGCGTATGTTTGTTTGATGGTCATTATCTTAGTATACTCATATTTTTTTTAGAAGCCGTGCGAAAATAGAGATTTTATTAATTTGTTTTGGGCAATTTGTATAATTTCTAGATGAGATTTAGCTGCTGTAAATTTTAAGTTATACATTAGCATTGGTTGGTTTATTTTTGGCGGCAAATATGACGAAATTTGTTTTACTTGTGTTGATTGTAAGTAAATTTGATAGAAACCAATTATTAAGTAGATCCAAATCGCTTTGTGCTCTTGACGTTATAGCTTTAATTGAGTGACCAAGTAAAATAAGCTATAAGGTCTGCATATAAGGTGATATTAGGTGATATATTGTTAATATAAAATACTTATAAAATACAGTATAAAAATTAAACGCCTATCCAACCCAGCCAGGAATCAAACCTGGATCTTCCGCAATCCGGGCGGCTGCACTGACCGCTATGCTACCGGGAAGGCTGACGTAAGCCCTGAATTTTGTCACTGCTTTTTAATTTTTTGAATGCTTTATTAGCATCAGAGTGCCATCTATGCAACGGTCATTGCAACCGATGGCCATGAAGAGTCATCTTTACAGATTGATTGATTTTAAAATTTGTTAATATAACTTAAAAATAAAAACGGTCCCAGGATTGAGCCTTGAGGGACCCCGAAGGTGATTGGACTAGCAGAGTTTTTATGTGGTCCTATTATAACAATTTGCTTACAGTTTTTAAAATATGATTTTAGAATGTTGTGGGCCGTGCCAGTAATACCGATTTCAGAGAGTTTTTTAAGAAGTATTTATAAATATAAGTAAGCTATTTATAAAATGTTCAAATAATTTTTAACTCAAATTTTGCTGCAAACAAATTACAAAAACACAAATGTTGAAAAAAAAAAAGCTTACTTCTTAACTGATCTTTAATATTTGTAAAAATATTATGATCGGATGTTAGTGTCGGTAGTTGTTGACATTGAAAGGGCGCCTTTGGCTTTCAAAGTAAAAAGTGTTGAATAATTTCGGCGGGCTGTTTAGAATCACGATAGCTCAATTGGAAGGGTACCTGACCCGGTATGTCAGAAACGTGCAGGTTCAAATCCTGCTCGTGGAAATTTTTTCCACATTTGTGTTTTTGTAGTTTGTTCGCAACAAAATTTGGTCTTTATTTCTTAAATTGAAGAAACTAAAAGAAACTAATTATTTTGTGTTTGCAGTAATTACACACTAGTTACGCACTAAAAGTGGGCGTCAACTTGAAATCGACCATGTGTACGCTACCTTAACGGACACGACGACGTTGGGCGACAATGACTAGAATTTTAGAGGCTGTATGAGTTAGTTTTCTTAGCATATTGTCAATGGTAGAAGACTACTAATGTTAGTTTGACAGTGACAGACGAGTTGATTACTTTGACATTTCATTTTTACTCGTTCGTAAAGTTGTCACGTCGGGCAGCTTTAATTTAAATATTTATCTTGCGGCACGTATAAGCACAATTAGAAAAATGTCTGATAATGACGACGATTATAATATGTGCGAGGAAGAGGAGGACTATGGCTTGGTTAGTATTATGTATATTTAACACTAACTACATCAAAACTGCAAGTAAAGGAAGTCTTCATAGTAAGATAATTTAGCTTGTCAACAGAATTATTATTCTTTATCAACATCTGAGTAAAACATTCCCGAGAAAAGTGTCGTTTTTGATTTATTTACTTTAATGAAGTTTTTTTTTAAATGTTAAATCGTTTCTTTTCTACTTTTGACATCAACATTAACAACCTCTATAACATATCTTTGTCAGAATGTAATTGAAATCATTGTTATGAAAAGGTAAAAAGGTAAAACGAATTTGTTTTTCAAATGTTAACATGTAATCAATATCAATATATCAATATTTAAGGAAAAATTCTAGAATGTCAATTTCATTTAAAATAGTTTTCTTTAAATGACAAGAGATCAGAAATACTTGTTATCTTCAATTGTTGTCTGAGAAAATAGAAATATGAAAGACACTTTTTTGTTTTCTTAGAATATGACATAAAGACATCTATACAAAATGGAAAAAAGAATTTCTAAATTCTTGTGTTCACAGACTAAAGTTGAAGATATGGTAAAGGAAAATGTATATATGTGTTGCTAAAATTAAGGAGTTAATCTCAATTTTTTTTTTAGGAATATTCTGAAGACAGCAACTCGGAGCCAGACGTGGACTTAGAGAACCAATACTACAACAGTAAGGCGCTGAAGGAGGATGAGCCTCACCAGGCGCTGCTCAGCTTTCAAAAGGTTTTGGAGCTGGAGGGAGGAGACAAAGGAGAGTGGGGCTTCAAAGCACTCAAACAAATGATTAAAATTAACTTTAAACTTGTAAGTAGAATGTTTATGATAATATGTAAAAAGTTGTGTTACATTTTTATTATGACAATTGATATACTTTGTGATTAAAAATGTTTTGTAACCTGAACTATTCAGAGCTAACCTCCCTTGTAGTATCTTTTTTTTATGATAATTAGTTGGTCCAGCTTTCTGCAAACAACACTCCTATGCAAATCATTGTGTAATTAATTTAATTTGGTAAATAAAGTGATAAAATAATGTTGACATATTTAATATGAATGACAGGTTTCATCTATACTAATATTATAAAGCTGAAGAGTTTGTTTGTTTGGTTGAACGCGCTAATCTCAGGAACTGGTTTGAATTGAAAAATTATCGAGGAAGGCTATAGGCTATATTAAATCATGCTATGTATAATAGGAGTGGAGCAGCTATGAAAAATTTTTTTGAGAGCTACTTAACGCAGGTGAAACAGTGGGGCACAGCTAGTCAAACATAAGGAAGTGACTAAATATTACCTATTACTATCTATATGCAAATTGGTAAAGATTTTATAGGTACCATTTATTAAGTATAACTCCATGAGTATCTGTAAATTGTATTTCAGGGCAATTACACAGAGATGATGACCAGGTATAAACAGCTCCTTACATACATTAAAAGTGCAGTCACACGAAACCACTCTGAGAAGTCCATTAACTCAATCCTGGATTACATATCAACCTCTAGAAATGTAAGTATACAGTACTTAGTACCTACTGTCATCGTCTTAATCAGCCTATACTTGTCCACTGGAAGACGTAGGGCTTTCTAAGTGTACTCCACTGAGCACAATCCACGGCTACTATCAGCCAGCTCTTCCCAGCCAACTTGTGTAGATTGTCTCTCCACCTAGTCTGCCACTCGGGCATCCTACACTACACTTGCCATTACATGGTACAGTACCCTCACATGGTGTTTAAAATTATGACACTGACTCAGGTGGCTCTAAACACTTCTAAACGCCCAAAACCTTTTACAATTTAGATGATTATTCTTTTAATAAATCTTATTTTTATTTTTTCGAATTACTTTCTCCAAAAGTGACATATATTTTGGATTTATAACTATATCAAATGTCTTTTAGTTTATGTTTGGTAATAATAAATTGTGTATAATTACATTTGTAAAAATATTTTAACATTGCAGATGGAATTACTTCAAGATTTTTATGAAACAACACTAGAGGCTTTAAAAGATGCAAAGAATGACAGGCTTTGGTTTAAAACAAACACAAAGCTTGGCAAACTTTACTATGACAGAGGAGACTTCAACAAATTAGCAAAAATATTAAAGCAATTACATCAGAGCTGTCAAGTGAGTATTCATTATGGTCACATTTATTATTTTACATTCAGGAGACACTTTGCCTTGATGTCAACTGATAGTCTGTTACTAGTCACGTCAAACAATAAAGCTAAAGGTGAACTTGACCTTTTCCTCACCTGACAGTCAGTCGTTAGACACGTCAGATGATATGGCGGAAGTTCACTTCACCTGAAATCCCCATTTACTGAGAGAGTTTAGCCAACTGGCTATCTGTAAAGTTGTGTAGTGTAATTTGTCTACATACATATAACCTGTTTGGTAATGATATATTACTTTTCAGACAGATGAAGGAGAAGATGATCTAAAGAAGGGCACTCAGCTCCTGGAAATATATGCACTAGAAATACAAATGTATACAGCACAGAAAAACAACAAAAAGCTAAAGGCGCTTTATGAACAATCATTGCACATCAAGTCTGCTATCCCTCATCCACTTATTATGGGAGTTATCAGAGGTAATTCAACATTTATAGTATATGGCTTATATGGCAGGCTTTCCCTATATTTTTGTCTGTACAACTTATTTAGATTCATCCTGCTCCTGTTGTGAAATGTGTAACTGCTTAGATAAAATCATTCAGCCTGACCAGGCTTTTGTGTGTTGTTGTAAATGAAACTCTAAAAGTATTGTATTAGGGTACTTACATCTATATAAAACTTTTAGAGGTGTTATACACCCGACTAAGCGCCAAAGGCTTACACTTTTGGAATCCTCAGCTACTGATGAATGGATGAATGAAACTTTAGAAAATAATACTGATGAATGTTTTGTATATTTTCTGGTGCTTTTTTTCAGCTTCTTTAAACAATAGGAAGTTTATTGTTAATAACTGTTAATAATGAACTACTGTATGAGTTTATATTGAGGTCTGAGTGATTAATTTAATTGCAGAATGTGGTGGAAAAATGCATCTTCGTGAAGGTGAATTCGAAAAAGCCCACACAGATTTCTTTGAGGCGTTCAAAAATTATGATGAATCCGGTAGTCCAAGGAGAACGACTTGCTTGAAATATTTGGTCTTGGCCAACATGTAAGTACAATATCCATTGTTGTTTAGGTGAATACTTTATTTATGTTGCAGTGATATTGCAAAACATTATGATTTCATAAAGTTATTGGGAAATGGCAAACTATAGTGAAAGAGTGTACTCTTAGTTCATACTCTACTGTATAGATCCACAGTAACTTAACCAACCTCACATTATACAAAAGAAACTTATGAAAGATTTGCTATAAAATTAGTTAATTTTTTTCCATAGTTTAAACTTCAAAACTACTTAATTTTATAACAAGTGCTAATTTAACATAACTTACGTGGGAGCGCTTGCGCTCAGCAGTGAGATGTAAAAAAGCTGTTGATTGACTACAAGGATTTATGAAAATGAGAAATTTATTTATTTATGATATTTTATTTGCACTTGTATGTTTCTTGTGCAGGCTCATGAAATCTGGCATCAATCCTTTCGACTCCCAAGAAGCGAAACCTTATAAAAACGATCCGGAAATTCTTGCTATGACTAATTTGGTTATGGCTTACCAAAACAACGATATCAATGAATTCGAGTCTATACTAAAACATAATAGAAACAATATCATGGACGACCCCTTCATCAGAGAGCACATAGAGGACCTGCTTCGCAATATAAGAACTCAAGTTTTGATCAAGCTCATTGGGCCGTACACTAGGATTCATATACCCTTTATATCTAAGGAACTCAATATTGATGAGAAGGAAGTAGAAAATCTGCTCGTCACTTGTATTTTAGACAAGTAAGTACAAAACTCTTTATTCTTTTTAGACAAGGATATCTTTTTTATACAAGAAATCAGCATAGTTATCGTTAGATTGGTTAGCATAGCAACATTAAGGTGGATTTTGTCATACCTAATTGAGGTTAGAATAATAAATATATATATATATATAAATAAAAAATAAAACAATATATATATGAATAATAAAAGATATTAATTAATTTTTTTATAATTTAATTGAAAGCATAATTAATTAAAACCTGTCTAATAACTACAAGATAATATTTTTGACGAGGGTGCCCTTTGACTAATCGAAAATTATTGTTCCTAAATTTATTTGGACTACATTGGCCTAAACTTTTTACACAATTATTGTCTAGCCTGACCAATGTTTTCGCACAATATATACTTTATACTTTTGCCTAAAAAAACTTATTAAAATCTCTAAAAATAGGCGAAACCAGTTTTTAAGTGAATATTGTGCGAATAATTCTAAGCCATATAGGGTTATCTCACCAGTGTCAATGTTCGACAGATTTTTATTAAAATATTAGGGGATAACGGTTAGGAAGAAGATGGTCTGTCTGTATTCAATCGTCGCTAAAGACTAAAACCTGTCGTCGACTCCTATTTTTAATGTTTAAAGGACACAACCGTCGATCACTGGTTTTCGTCGATCACTGTCGGCACTACCCTAAGTGATCAGTGTGTCAATGACAAATAGGTCTTCAAAAGATAAGCGTTCCAATATAGACCGGTTTGACGTGTACCCGTGTTCCCCAGCACGATAAGCGGCCGCATCGACCAGGTGAACGCGGTGCTGGAGCTGCAGTCGGGCGCGCGCGGCGCGGCGCGGTACTCGGCGCTGGACAAGTGGACCGCGCAGCTGGCCGCGCTGCACCTGGCGCTCGCCAACAAGATGGCCTAGCGAGGCCACACCCGACTGCGCGTTCGACGTCCGACCTGCTTTTATATGGGCTATATTTTTCATTGAAGTATATCTGTGGCGTCTATCGGACGCGACTTACGCCTCGTTCAGAAACGGTGACTTTGCCGCGAATCGTCTCGCGTGTGATTCGTGTTCGGCGAGTGTGATGCTCGCGAGCGCATGCGAACCGACTCGATAGAAATTCGGCGCGAACTGTCTCACGTGTGATTTATGTGTGTAAAAAGAATGTGCGATGTGTTTGCGATTCGACTCTTGAAATTCCGAACCAAAATTTTGCCGCTTCATTTCAATGTATGCATTATTTACCCGCGCGTAAATTGGATGCAACAAGAAATCCATATACAATTGACTACTCGCGCGAGCCCATTGCGTCGTGCGCGTGAGTCGAGATGCTCCCGTGCTTTATTATGATTTACCCGCGAATTCTAACTCGCGCGACGCTTAGAATGCTTTTATTGGCTTATAGTACCCCGTCGACGCACGTATGAATTCGCACGAGACGATTCGCCCTTTCTGAACAAGGTATTAAAATAAGAGCAGCCGTATTGTGTCGGCCACGTGTTGCACCAGAATATGACCTGTTTAAAAGCGAACGATAATCTTGAATAGATCTCTCTAGATCGCAGGCGTAACGCTTTGGCTGGCGTAGGCCGGGTCCCGTACGAACGAGGGGGAAAAACCTTTAATAGGTGCCCTCCGGTTCGTCAAACTATCCGGATGCAAAAAGTGTAATAATAACTTATTTGTACAAACAAAATGTAATATAGCCTCGGGACCTAAAAGCTTATTAAGTTGGGACTTCGCCCACCCACGCACCCATTGCTTCGCCTTCGATCTCGATGCAGAACTAAAGGTTTTTCTCTCGGAGTTAACACTCATCTGTGACTGTAAATATAATCGCTCCTTCAGATGTTGCAACATAACCTTGTTGTGGTTCTCTCCTGTCCATAGTGATTTCAAGTCATGTTCGGAGCGTATGCACTTGATGTAGCATTTTTATTATGATGGAAGAATATGCCAAATGGCGTAAACATAATAATACTCTATTTCTTTATGAAGAAAAATGCATGATAAGGCTGCTACATCTGCGCGTCGCCCTGATTAGTCCTACTTTGTTTGTCGCCAGTGTCCCATTTATCTTAAATAAAATAAAATAAAACTTGATAATGTGACAAAGTATATTATTATGAAGTACCGAAAGTTTCCCATGTTTCAGAACTTTCCGAAGCAGTGGGAATCAAACGAATTATAGTGTAAAATTAATTATCATCAATAATCATCATCCAGTGCAATGAGTTACAAAAATAAACACTTTTAAAGTAAAATTAAAAAGTTTTATTTCCTAAACAATCATTTAACTATTAATGCGATTGTAGTATGACTACATAAAATAGATTGGACGGATTTATATCACAGGTTAATAAAAATTACTCAAGAATTTAGTAATAGTTATACATTAAAACACTTGATACAATATTCATAAACGACTTAATACCCGCGCCGGGTCACTGCACTTGGGCGAATATAAAAATATTCTGAAGAGTCGCCAAAAAGCGAAAAAATATATATCTAAAACTAGCTGACCCGGCGGACTGTACTGCATTTCATTTTTTAAATCGGTCCAGTAGTTTTTGAGTTTATTCGTTGCAAACATACATACAAAAATACAAAGCTTTCCTCTTTATAATATTAGTAAAGATGAAACGCTGGTCTAGGCTAATAGTCGGCATACTGGCCTCTGAATAACGGTAGCAACATCGCGTATTGACTAAGTAAGTCAATACGCGATGTTGCTACCTTCCGGGAGGTTCTGAAATGTCTTATAAGTACAGTCGACGCGACGCAGGTTTCACAGTATTCTGTCGACCACGAAGAATTCAATAAAGAGGCTACTTACGGCCCGTCCTTACTGCATTCTTCGTAAGGACGCCAGTATAGAAATGGCACATACATTTTATAAGAAACATTTTATGGAATTAGCTTTAGGACACACTGCCGGGTCCGTACAAAAATAAAATAAACATTCATATTCGAGTTTACAATGACAAAACGTGATGTTTTAATTACATTAAAAAAGTATTGTCTAACTAATTGATATGATTAAAGATATGTAAAAACTTATAAATATACAATAGCGAATATAAACAACTCTATAAAAAAGTTAAACATAAACTTAAAAGTTAGTCAGATCACTTCAAAATAAGTATAATAATATGAGCTTATATGACTGCTACCTAACATTTTTTTTGAGAATTAATTTATTTACAAAACAAATCGCACCATTAAATTCTAATGCAAGATTGTGAACATAATACGCGGTTTATATATTTTACGTAAATTATGTTGTACACAAATTACAATTCGGAAGTGTTCAAAAAATATTTTTCTAATTTTGTGTTCAAATCCTATTCATAATATTTTTAACACTTCCATGTTATATACAATTATTTTAAACAATTGTTCGGTGTATTAGATAAAATATGACTGTCGTAGAGAAGTATCATTCAAAACTATCAATCTATAAAGGAAATTGTGTTGGCAGACTTTTAGTTTTCGAAATTGGAATTGATGAAAAGTAGTAATTTACGGAATACAATTTTTTTTACTTTATTAAAACTTTGAAATGAAAACACCAACCATCGACTCGCATAACAACATAACAACGGAATGCACCCGATTAAAATAAAATGAGGGTATGAAGTTACTAACTAATTATGAGACTATTTACATCAGTCTCCTTGTGACCACGGATCCTGCAAAGGTTTGGAACGTCAGAATAAGCAATAAAATCAAATATAAATAAGAATTAAAGTTAAATGAATGTGTAAAATAAATGCAGTTGGATCCGTAAAAGTGGTTTCATTTCAATGAACGTGTACGCGCAAACTTTAGGAAACAATAGTGTTGATCAAAATGGTGTATTTACCAAGGTTAAGGGGGTGCAGCGCGGAATTTCGAAAATTTACGTGTTTTTAAGTCACTGGTGCTAGGAGCTGAATAGGTCATATACATTAAAAGGTTTAGTGTAGGTTAACTTGATCCTTTCACGAGGCCATGGTTGTCTTGGAATTTGAAACAAACACCCAGAAACTGCATAAACAATACGTAAAAGTAATGATATCTAAAAACTTATTTCTTCAGAAACTTTGTAAATATAGCACAAATGAAACAATGATCCGACATCAAAATGTTTATATTGATATTCCGCAGGGCACTGTTGTCTTAAAAAATATATTAATTAAAATATATGAATATGAAAATATTAAGACTTTTCTTATTTTTTACCCAAACGCCTATGATTTTACGAAAGTAAACATTCCTCTAATTAAATCACCAGCCTACTCTATACAGATATGAGTGTGCGTGCGTATTCTTGTCGTGCGCCGTTGTCACATCACTGCCACGCGCCGCTCGCTCGCTATCATAAAGAAACTTGAAACTCGCAGTTTTGCATCCGCGCTGCACCGCCTTAATATAATGTTGGACATTTTTTAAGTTATTAAAACATTTTGCTGTTTTCTATAAAAATATTAACATTAGCTATTGCTAGTTTTGAACGGACAGTCTTTTATAGAAGTACAGTCACGAGCATTAACATGTTAACAGATTAACTTTTCATCATTATCAGCTCATTTTATGGCCCACTGCTGGGACACGAGCATTCCCTATGGATGGATAGGAGAACGGGCCATAAATCACCACGCGGGCCCAGTGCGGATTGGTGGTTGTTAAAGACTGCTAATGCAGCCGGGACCAACGGCTTTACGTGCCTTCCGAAACACGGAGGCTCGAGATGATAAATTTTCGGTCACCCATCCGATGACCGGCCGATGCGAAAGTTGCTTAACCTTAGCAATCGCAGAACCGGCGCATTAACCATTGCGCCATCGAGCTCTTAATGCAATAGAATAAGAGTCATAACTAGTCATAAGTGTATGTATAAATGCTCGTGACCGACTGTACACCCACTTGCTTATTTAGACTACCACAAATTGTCAAATTTTCTCATTACATTTTGAACTTTATGTACATAACATTATGGTTGAATTTATTGAAGAAGTTTTGGATATATGCAGGCGACTGTATAATGTAACCCGCGTAAGCTTGCCTCCGTTAGCCGGTCACTGCGCAGGCTTCTCGTGCAGCCAGGGCCGGAACACGGGCAGCGTGCTGGGGTAGTGCGCGGGCGGCTCCTCGTCCTCGCCGCGGAACGGGTACGTGCCGATCAGCACCGGCAGCTGCAGCTTCACGTCCTTCTCCATGCTCTTCGGCTCGATGGTGAACTGAAAGTTGGGGGTGATTTAGTCCGTCGTCTGCCGTGAATAAAGACACAATAGAATTTTTATTGTTTGGCGGCGCAGATCGGCGCTCGCGCATGTCAAAGGTAAAGTTAGCACCTTGTGGGCCGGCAGCGTGAGGTTAACTGATGCTGCGTTGTTTTCACGCTGCACCAGTTATCTTCGCGTTTGGACTACATTTCCACTTAACATCAGGATTGAGTCATTTGCCGAGCTAATTGTATAAAAAAAATACATTTTACGAAGAAAACGCAGGAGCTACAGAGTTACTTCCAATTAGTAAAGAGCATTCATAATAGCCGTAGCAGCCGTACGCTTAGGATTAAATTATTTATTAGGCTGTTCACCATTTAGTCAGATTTTGGACAGAATTCTACATCAGGGATGCGATTTTCAATAATTTTTAAACTATACTATGATATCAGTTACACAAGTCTTCCCTCACTCTCTTATTCGAATTTTCTGGTACAGCCAAAAGAACTGATACTGAAAGTTCTATATAAAATATCTCGTATTTACTATTACTATTTTAACAGCCTCTGTGGCTTAGTGGTTAGGACGCCTGCCGGTCTCAGACCCAGAGGTCTCGGATTCGATTCCCAGCGGGAGGTTTTGCGGGCGAGCGGCTTGTTTGTCCGCCTGGCTAGCGATCACCATCTTATCTAAAAATGTCGCTATAAAATCAATGTTCGTAGCATTGTTGTGTTCCGGCAGCTAGAGATAAGATGACGACGTTAAAACCAGAGTGATCTAAGTGACATTTTTATCATTATTGAGATAATTACACAATGGCATAGAAAAATCATAATTCTTCCATGCCACACTAATCTAAGTGCTCTTCAGTTGTTGGCAACATTAAAAATTAAAAATAACACCTTTTTTGTGCTTGGCAACATTGCTCTCTCTCTCGTCCGCTGTGTGTAACGTAACAGTCCTGTTTCACAGAAATATATCTTATTTTGAACTGCGTCTTTATTTTAATGGAAACACAACTAGTCCTACAACTCGCCCATGGTCCTTCGATTGGAAAACGATACAACACTTCTGCTTGCGAAACCCACCATCAAACAGAAGCGACACGAGACAGCGCAACGTGCATGCAGCCGCCATTGGACCCCTTTGTCGTAGCTTTGCAAACTATAAAAGCCGATAAAGCAAAGAGGAGACGCAACTTTAAAAAGCAGTACGTACAAAACTTTATACTTGTATTGTTAGACAGTATATTGCGTATTGTGCTGTGCCTATGTACACAGCAAAAAGCACGAACTCATTCACTCGCCTTGAAATACACACACTGTGTAGCGAGCAAGAAGAATATTACATTAGCTCGCCCTGAAATACATGAATCATCATTGTATCGAGCATTAATACTTCAAGAATTGAGCAAAATAATTGTAAATGTCAACGAACAATAAATTCCATACATTTCATCATTTATTGTCCGCCATTATATGGCAAGCAAATTCATTAATCAAGCTGCCACCAAGCGTCAATTGCGTCATCAATATCCTGAGTTCCTGATTCGCGCGTTTGAAATTTCGCGCCACTGCTACGTCACTACAGGCAACCATAGCTGCGGAAGCGCGGAACACTTCGTACGGAAACTGCCACGCGACGGCGTACGAAGCCAGCCGTGTGAAGCCGAAGGCCGAAACGCCACATTAGTCGAAGAAAGAAGCGAGCGTGCCGTGCCGTTCCGCCATTTTGTACTGCAGTCTAATTGAAATTGAATGGTGTTTTGTTTCTGTGTTAGTGTTTATCTAAGTGAATAATTATCATGTCTGAATTAAAGAGTCTCGTAGCAAGTAGAGGCCATGCAAAGGGTTCTATATCTAGGTTAAACAATTCTTTCGATAAAAACACATTTCTCGCTATGTCACTTGAGAAAGTGCAGGTAAAAAAGAACCGATTGTTGGAAGTATACCAAGAGTACGAACGCTTGTGCGTGCGCATTATCACCTTGGACCCAAACGATACTGAGGATTACGGTGAAATTGAGGAAATTTATTTAGACTTATTGGCGCAGCTAGACACTGTCATTAACCAGTTGGACATAAAAACACCCAACCAGGTTCCCACAAAAGGCGCCACAATTGCTTCACAAATAAAATTACCTCATGTTGTCATACCAACGTTCACAGAAGTGAAACAGCATTTAGCCGCTCTGAAAAATATTGGTGAGCCAATTGACAGCTGGGACTCTATAGTCCTCTGTGTTCTCTATAGGAAGCTAGATATGTTAAGCCACCGAGCCTTCCAGATGGACAGAGATAACAATTCTCAGCCAACAGTTAAGGAATTCTTAGAGTTCTTGGAACGCCGGGCTCTTTCATTTGAAAATACAGAGAGCAGTCAGAAACCATTGCCGCAGCGTTTAGCTAGCCATGCTGTAGCTACCATACCTGCTGCACCATGCATTTATTATACTACTACAACAACCTAGGGAGAGTGGTGGTCTAGTGAGTCAGCATCCCGCAGCAGCATCAGCAGTACCTGTAGGTCCTGAGCAACCATGTGTGGTACATACGTCATTTGGCCATATTGTTGCGGGTCGTAGCAACATCCCATCCAGCACCCACAAAAAGGTTGTATCTTTATTTTGTAAGCAATGTGACAGCTCCATTAACAATCAGTTGAGTGCATTCTGGAGCATGGAAAAAGTGCCTGAAATTTTCCCAGAGCATTTACCAGAACATGAGTATTGTGAAAGTTTATTTCAGGAAACAACAAAACTTGAGAACAATAAGTATCAAGTTACACTGCCTATTAAAATACCGCTACCACAAGTAAACTCTGTTTTAGGGGAGTCATTTCACTTAGCATTAAAAAGATTTCTTAACTTAGAAAAGAAGTTACATAAAAATAAATCACTTCTTATTGAATATAAAAAATTTATTGATCAATATATCACTTTAAAACATGGTGAATATCGTGATATTAATACATACAATCTATCAATAGATCCAATTTATTTTTTACCGCACCATGCAATAATAAAAGAAAACAATTCTACTACCAAACTTAGAGTAGTTTTTGATGGTTCTATGCTCACCAATAAAAAAGTGTCATTAAATGACATGTTAATGAATGGCCCGGTGGTCCAAAGGGATCTTTTCGACATTCTTTTAGCTTTTCGATTAGAAAGATATTACTTCATTTGTGACATACGTATGATGTTTAGGGGAATTGAGCTTGATCATTCTCAAAGATCTTTACAAAACATTCTATGGCGAGAATCTCAAGACCAACACATTAAATGCATACAATTAAATACAGTCACATACGGTCTAAAATCGTCATCATATTTAGCAACTCGATGCCTCCTTGATTTAGCTCAAAGATATAAGGAACAATTCCCATTAGCATATTCTATTTTAAAAAGCAATACTTATGTTGACGATGTGCTTTGCAATAATAGAAATGAGGAGAAGTTAGTACAAATGCAAAGAGAGATAACTCATGTGCTGGCTCAGGGAGGATTTCAGCTTCACAAATGGGCTTCCAGCTGTCAGTCTATTCTTGACAACATACCTAAAGAACATCACTCGTGCGAGTTTGATATACAAAAGAATGACCTCATAGTCAAGACATTAGGTATCGATTTTGTTATAAAGGATGACACATTTAAAAGTTCATGTCCTGAACCCTATAACAGTCCTCATGATACAAAACGTGACATATTAAGCTATATCAGCAAATTTTATGACCCACTGGGGTTAATTGGTCCAATCTTTGTTCGTGCAAAGGTTATTATGCAAATGTTGTGGGCAACTAATACTGACTGGGATTCCATTCCTGCGGAGAATATTCGTCAGCTGTGGTCAGATTTTGTTAGGGATCTTTCTCTAATGCAGTCCATTAGTATTCCACGTTGTGTAAAGCCAGTAGATACTATTGAATGTCAATTGATAGGGTTTGCAGACGCGTCAAATGTAGCCTATGGCTGCTGTTTGTACCTGAGATCCTTAGATACCAAAGATAATATTCATATAAATTTACTGTGCTCTAAATCGCGGATAAATCCTAGTAAAAAGAAACTCACAACCCCCAGACTCGAACTGAATGCTGCTTTGCTACTGGCTGGTCTTGCTAAAAAAGTGTACAATACACTCAATAATAGTATTGGAATTGGTAACACATACCTTTTCTCTGATTCACAGATTGTTTTAGCATGGCTTAGAACTGATGTCACAAAATTGCAAACATATGTTGCTAATAGGGTAAAATCAATAAATGAGATTGCTCAGGAATTCAATTGGCATTATGTCAACACTGAAGACAACCCCTCAGATTGTCTCAGCAGAGGCCTTCAGCCCCGCCAAATTAAAGATAACGATTTATGGTGGCAGGGGCCATCATTTTTACATAAAAGAGACTATTCCTTTCAATCAGTGCCTGATTTAAACATTCAACTGCCCGAGTTAAAGAGCAGCGATAAAACATTGATTTGTTTAACAACAACCAGCACTGACTGCTATATTTTTGAAAGTCTTAAAAGGTTCTCTAGCATTCATAAAATGACCAGAGTTCTTGCATATATTATTAGATTTTGTAACAACACTAAAACTAATTCACTAAAACGTAAAGGGTTCATAACCTCATCGGAATTAAAGAAGGCATTATTATTGATAATAAAAAATGAGCAATTACTATTTTTTTCTGATCAAATTAAGTCTTTACAATCTCATAAACAGGTTAAAGGTAACCTAATGCCTCTTACCCCTTTCTTAGACAGCGACGGTGTCATTAGGGTCGGTGGGCGCCTGCAAAATGCTGCCATTTCATATGCGGCTCAACATCCCGCCATATTACCTAAAGACTCTATAGTCACTAGCCTGATTGTGAGAGATTATCATATAAAGCTTATGCATGCAGGTCAAAAATTAGTCTTGTGTGCCATTAAACAAAAATTTTGGATTGTTGACGGATTGCGTACAGTTAAAAAGATATTACATAAATGTGTCACCTGTTTCAGAATGAAGGCTGCCGCGAATACTCAACTGATGGGTTCCTTGCCTGCCGAGCGTGTCACGACCTGCCGTCCCTTCCAGAAGGTCGGCATAGATTTCGCTGGGCCAGTAGCAGTAAAAAACAGCCGAATACGGAAACCAATTATAGGCAAAGGGTACATAGTTTTATTTGTTTGTTTCGCAACTAAATCAATACATCTGGAGCTCGCCTCTGATTTGACTACAGATACTTTCCTAGCTTGTTTCAAGCGTTTCATTGCTCGACGCAACTTGCCCAGCGACGTCTATTGCGATAATGGCTCGACATTCAAGGGGGCAAGG
>OY720023.1:26619293-26702722 GCA_963082485.1 Eudonia mercurella | reverse complement strand
CCAATATTGTTGAATTGAGTAGAATGAATATGAATGAACGTGTAAAACGACGGATTATTAACAGTTAAGTGTTCGTATATGAGTGCGAGTTAAATCATTATTTATTATTTATATCATTACTCATTAACATCTGATTCTATTAACAAACAAACAAAATATTGTAATAAAATATATATATGTAACTTGTTAAGAAAAAAACACTTTGACACTGGCTAAATGTGCTAACTGCACGAAGTCACAATAGGGATGCGCGGTCCGGGTCATCGATCCGATTTTTCGGATCGTAATGGATCATAACGCCACGATCTGATCCGCGGACCGGATCGCATGCCGTCGATCCGATTTTCAGGAAATCGATCCGGATCAGATGCATATCCGGTAAGATCTGGTTAGGTAAACCAATGTGAACCTTGTAAACAAGTACATTGAAGGTTTAAAAGAAAAACAATGTGAAATAGTAATTAAGAGAACTTAAGAAAAGATTTTCTAGGTATTTCTCAAAAGTTTAGACTTCGAAGACTGGCGCCTATAAAAATTGTCCTTAACTATTAGTAGTTATTTTGATGAACGGCGTGGATCCAGTGTGTTGAATTTTTGTTGACTTTCAGACAAAGTTAAATTGGCAGATGAAAAGAGCCGCTCTGATGGCACAGACGTCGCTACTACTGACAGAAATCTAAGAGCCACACTGCTTAAAGATGGCCAAACTACTCTCTTCGTTGACCAATATTTGATGTGATCAGCTTTACGATCCAGCAATGGTTCTGATAAGTACTATTTCAAAGCGGGATCTAACGTTAATTTAACAGCTATATCAATCTACTCGCAATGGTTGCCGCCAAAATCAAAATGTATACAAAGATAGAACACGTTCGTAACAAATAAACCTAAGTATGTACCTATTTTTTTTTTAAACAAAACGAGTTTTAATTCATACGATCCAAGCGATCCGATCTTTCAACTTTGTATTGATCGAATAATTCAGTGCTTACGCCAGCCTTCCCGGTAGCTTAATGGTCAGTGCAGCCACCCGGCTTGCGGAAGACCCTGGTTCAATTCCTGGCTGGGTCGGGTAGGCATTTAATTTCATCACTGTATTTTATATAAATATTTAATTCAGCTTAAGTATAGCAATTAGCACTTAAAATAAAAAAGTAAAATTTACTATAGCGTTGTGTTATCAAATTTGTGGTATTCATCTGCCAAGATGAATCTGCCATCTGTCCATCGGTTGCAATGATCGTTGGATAGATGGCACTAATGTCGCTCTAAAGTATTTCAAAAAATTAAAAAAGTAGAAAAATTCAGTGCTTACGTCAGCCTTCCCGGTAACGTAGCGGTCAGTGCAGCCGCCCGGATTGCGGAAGATCTAGGTTTGATTCCTGGCTGGGTCGGGTAGGCATTTAATTTTTTCACTGTATTTTATATAAATATTTGTTTCGATTCGGTAAAAAATCGTATGACCTCGATCGGATCCGAAAATCGTATGCTACTAACGCAAACTAAAAATATATCTACCATTGTTGTTCCCCACAGTGTTATTTATATTCAATAATAAAGAATTTAAGTAATTTACATTAATAACATTATTTATACACCGTCACTTTTTGATCGTTTTAATCCCGCAGATGGGTTGATCAGACCATGAAACTGAACAACTTTTCCCAAGAAACATAAGTCAAAAAACGAGATTTTTTGACTTTCCCATACAAAGCCTCTATTGACCGAGCATGGTTTGCAAACTTTTTACATGGCAACTATATAGTTGCCATGTAAAAAGTTTGCAAATAATCTCCAATTCAGAAGTTTGTATTACCAAATATTTTCTGTTTCTTACAATAGTAATATAGTAAAGTATTATCTAAAACTGTGACTCATAAAGAATGTGATTGTACTGTGATTTAATATTAGTGACTATATACATGTTAAGTTTATATTGTAAATAGATATTCGCCAAGACTGATTGTTCAGAGTAATTCTACATTTGGGTATCTCATACATCCTCTAAAGTTTTAATTATTTCAAACCAATAACGTAATTTTAGTAAAACTTTATTTCCTTATGGAACAGAGATCTAAACAATTTCATGAAAAAAGAAAAAACAAACCACTTAATTTATGCGATTTAAAGTCTACTACTCCGGAAAATTAAAAACGCATAAAATCAGTTGAACAAACGTTTTTTTTATGTTTTCTATTGACTGTTTTAGTCGAACAACCGTTTTTTAAATGTTGTCGTTTAGATTTGACAAGTTTGTTTGAGATACGAAAATGCAAAATCATTTCTTAAAATAAATACTTTTATTACGTTACAAAAAGAACTACAAATATTATTTTTGTTTAAAGTGTGATTATTTTATACATAATGTGATTAAACTGTGATTTTATTTATTTCTTTTGCAAAATAAATCCTTTTTTATATTAAGGTATTTTATTTGAATTTCACCATTTTATTATGATTTATAATTCACTCAAGACATACCTATTGTAAAAGAATGACAATTACCAATTCATCATCAACAGTTCATTTTAATGTCCCCACTGCATACGAGCCGTGGCGTCATTCAGCATACTGGGCACGAGCCTTCTCAGTGGATAGAAGCACCACAGGGAGAACGGACCTTAGGACTCTTTTAATTTACACGTTTCGTGTCGGTCCCCTGACCGAAACAGTCGCTTGACAGCTGCACAACCGTTTTAATACGGAATGTAGTGCAAACGTGCGGTTGCGGTAGCCATCCGACAACAAACATCTAAATTGAAGGAGCCCTTACACTACCAAGCGGGGACAGAGCGGATTGGTGGTTGTTAACGAATGCTAATGCAGCTGTATCCAACAGATTTACGTGACTTTCGAAGTACGGAGGAGCACAAGATGATAAACTTTTAGTTACCCATTCGATGACCAGCCTTTGCGAAAGCTGCTTTACTTTAGCAATCGCAGATCGAGCGCAAACTACGATAATTAACGATCTAATCTCCTGCTAGATTAGTTTTTGGTTTTATTGCAGTATTTCAAAAACAACTTTAAAGGTATAGAAAACCCTTATGAACTTGTCTGTACTTCTAGTATGAATAGAACTTTACATATTTTTTTACATAGTTCCACTGCGTATTCACATAAACTATTTCTACTGACAGAGTCAGAATTTCTCTAAAACAACATATAACATTCATAAAAAGAGAAGTTCGCTTTCTTAAGCACTAATATGAGTACGCTAAATAGACGCCAGCTCGAAATGTCATTCACAAGTCTTGTTCAATATCTCCGTTCTTTTAAGAGCAATCCTTATGAAATTTTGCATAGCGGGGGCACTAATTAGGCTCTAAATGTGTGTGTAAATTTCGTTGCTATAATATAAGTAGTTTTCGAGAACGATCACGTGTACACCAGCTTGATCGTGATGGCAGCGTTTCAACACACTAAAAGTCTGTATTTCTTAAACTAAAGAGGCAGTAATTATTTTGTGTTTGCACTGATTACGCTCTAATTACGCTCTAAAAGATGGCATAACAAGAAACGTGAAATCGACCATGTGTACGTTAGCTTAACGGACGCGGATTGAATCGTTGGGAAAGTTTTGCGTGATACTATTTTTGACATCGGCTTAACAAAAACTGAACCAAAACTCTAACGTTAATGTTTGTACGTTTGAGACGTTGGCAAATAGCGCGATTGAGGCCCAGCCCCCCATCCGCCTAACTTTCTCGCTTTCGATCACTTTGAAGGCGAGGCCCTCGCCTCGCCTTCTAATATAATATCGAAATATAATATCGAATAATATCGAAAACTATAGCCTATAGCTTTCGATATTACTTTCATATTCCTTTCGAAATGACAAGATGACGCCTCCTCCTCGCCTCGCCTTCAAAGCGATCGAAAGCGAGAGAGTTAGGCGGTCGGCCCCCAGTCTTCACTTAATCATCAAACGTTATTTACGTTCTGATTTTTAAATATTTTTATACTTTTTCTTATCATGTTATTGTTATAAGGTTAAAGATTTATTTTTATTTTTACTATTTTTAGTACAATGGTAACTTAGCGTCTTTTGAAATATTAGCCACATATAATGCAGTGCTATAAAAATGTATAAAAAAAGAAAATCAGTGTGTTCTCAGTTACGTATAATTTGCTGATGTTTTCATTCATTGGTTATCTTACTGTCAACTTCATTTTCAGGCTTTTGATTGGATATTATAGGGCTTGCTTTGATATTTCAATCTTAACTTCATTTCCGTATGCATCAAAATAGTAAATAAAATAGCTTGTTGAATGGAAATTGGAAAGCAAAGCAAACAAAATTTGCGAATGGAAGGCGGTTGATCTGATTTTAATTTGTAAATTGAAAAATAGTTTGTTACTCAATTGCCCTAATAAATAAATTAATATTTTATCAAAATGCCTAGTGAAATGATAACGCTACAACTTGGCCAGTGTGGTAATCAAAGTAAGTTCTTCGAAAACAATTTAAATTTAATTAATATACTTATTTGTTTCGCCAGTCGCCACTGAATGTTACTTTTATATGTCTCACAGTCGGATTTGAGTTCTGGAAGCAGCTGTGCATAGAGCATGGTATATCTCCAGAGGGTATACTGGAAGAGTTCGCTTCGGCTGGATCGGATCGAAAAGATGTGTTTTTCTACCAAGCAGATGATGATCATTACATTCCTCGGGCAGTTCTGCTTGATTTGGAGCCTCGAGTCATACATACTATCATGAACTCGCCTTATGCTAAGGTATTCTTATACTCTCTCTAGTTCCTTCTTTATTCTATTGTATTAATTGCTTTAGCTACTTACCTTTGGATCTGAACAATCTGGGTATGTGATGTCTAATATTTATTTATAAACAAAATGAAATGATTGAAGACATCATAAGATTAAGATAATGAGATAGCTGCATTACTGAATCTATTTGTTTCAGCTTTACAATCCTGAAAATGTATATTTATCAAAACATGGAGGTGGGGCCGGCAATAACTGGGCTTCAGGATATGCACAAGGAGAAAAACTAAATGAAGAAGTATTTGACATCATCAACAGAGAAGCTGATGGAAGTGACAACTTAGAGGTGACAAAGTTCATGAATGTTTCTCAATAAACATATTTAAGACATCTTTCTTATGTTAAATCATAAGTTTAAGTTAATCCTGTAATTTTGCAAGTTTAGAAAACCCAATTAAAACCTGTTATGTTTTCTAGGGGTTTGTGTTATGTCATTCAATAGCAGGAGGTACAGGTTCTGGCATGGGATCTTACATTTTGGAACACTTATCAGACAGATTTCCAAAGAAACTAGTGCAGACCTATAGTGTCTTCCCTAATTTGGATGAAATAAGGTAATAAAATCATTCAAGTTGTATTTACTTCATTAAAAACTGGTAGTTTTTTAAAATTGAAAATCAAGATAAAACAACCAACACTTACCATCAATTATGTAGTTTTATTTATATTTTAATTATTACGATTGCGTTTTAGTGATGTGGTAGTCCAACCTTACAACTCACTGTTGACACTCAAGAGGCTGACGGAAAGTGCAGACTGTGTGATGGTTTTAGATAACACTGCCCTCAACCGCATCGCCAGTGACCGCCTTCACATACAGAACCCATCGTTTGCACAAATCAACACCCTTGTCTCCACCATTATGAGCGCCAGCACTGCCACACTGAGGTAATTTGTTCTTTTTATAACAGTGGGTCTCAAAAAGGTTACTTTAAGCAAATTCTACAAAAAAACAATAAATTGTTTAAAATCCTTGCAGCTGTGCTTGATCCTATATTATTTCTATAAAGTTAAATTGGTAGCAGTAATGCTGCTAACATTATAAAGAAAAGTGTTGGTACTTTTTCGTTATCTAATGCCTTTTAGCCAGTCCGCATAGAGCAGATACTTAATTTACCAGTAAAAATGCTATGTAGCATTGCCTTTCTTCTACAGTATCTTCATTTGCCAGACTTCAGTTGTAAATACTTAGTATATTTACTGTAACTAACACTGCTATGATAAAGAATTTTTAAAGCCAATCTGTTCATTGTAATTCTATGTTGTATATTTATTGTTGGCAAGCTATATGTTATCTTAATTATAAGTTTAAATGAAAAATTTAGCACTATCAATGAATTTCAGGTATCCTTCATACATGAACAATGACCTCATAAGTTTAGTGGCGCCACTTATTCCGACGCCTCGACTTCATTTCCTAATGACGGGATACACCCCACTCACTGCAGATCATGAACTGAATACAGTAAGGGAAATAATTAAATGCTTGTTATTCTATACAATTGCAATTGTCTTGAGATGTTTATGTATAGTAATATTATCTTCAGGCCCCGAAAATCCGGAAAACAACAGTGTTAGATGTGATGCAACGGCTACTGCAACCAAAGAACATGATGGTCTCTCTCAGTCCTGACAGGACCAACCAACACTGCTATATATCAATTCTAAACATAATACAGGTGAATATTTCTTTAAATAATCATTGTTGTATGTAAATCTTTATTCTTCATTACTTTTGATTGATTGATTTGATTCACAAACGTTTATAATCCAGTATTTATCTTACTATTTTTAATAATGCCTCGGTAGCAGAGTGACGCTCGTCCTGATAACCGGAAGTCCTGGGTTCAATTCCTAGGTTGGGGTATAGTGTGTTGCGTATTATCCAATGCTTAGCCCGAGTTTGTGATGAACTAATGACCAATGAACCACATTTGGCAAGTGTTGTCATTGAGCTTATACCCACAAATTGTAGCGAAGACTTGATTTTAATTATGGAGGCGGTTACCATCAGTATAAAGGCTATTTATTTAGCAGTTAAAACCAAACATTGAAGTTTGAACGTGGTGTCCAGGGCGAGGTGGACCCGTCGCAGGTGCACAAGTCGCTGCAGCGCATCCGCGAGCGCAAGCTGGCGTCGTTCATCCCGTGGGGGCCCGCCTCCATCCAGGTGGCACTGTCGCGGCGCTCGCCCTACGTGCACGCCTCGCACAAGGTCTCCGGCCTGCTGCTCGCCAACCACACCAACATATGCTCAGTGAGTGTTCCTATAATCTGTGTGTGTGTGTATGGTTGTTTATAGTATCCAAATAAAGAGTTTATCTATCTATCTATTTATACATATTGTTACTGCATCAGCTTATTTTATGTCTTCACTGCTAGGGCACAAGCCTTCCCTATATTGGATACTTCGATCAACAATACACTAGATAACTGGTCAGGGAGTCAAAAACGGCCGAGCGAATAACGCCTCACATTCAAAGTGGGGTCTTATTTCTATTTAGTTCGCTGTTGACTGCGCCAACGTGATAACGTACCACAATGCCTCAGTTTGTATTCAAAAACTGTAAAAATAACTATCGAAATAAAAATATATCGGAAGGAATATCATACTTTAGGTAAGTAAATGCTTTTTCATAACATAAATAATAAAATACCTAACTGTTTTTATGAAATAACAATCTTTAATTTTTAAAACCAACCCACGCGCCAACATTTGCTAATGTTTGGCCAACGTATAGTTGCTCTGGAACAGTGAATCTATGGAGTAGTTTAAAAATTTTTATAGATAGGTACCTACTTCTCAATTTTATTTTTTATTTCTAGATTTCCTGGCGACCCATTTCAATGTGCAAAATGAATTTCCATAGTAGCGGAAGAGAGACAGGAGGATTTTTTTTAGACCTAAAAAAAATTCTGTAATTTGCTCAATACATTTCAAAAAATGAAAACTGAAGGCATTATACGAAATTTACTTCGTGTAAGTGCAGATAAGTCTATAAAAAGGATTTATGATAAAAATTATATTTGTGTAACAGTTTTAAAGTTTTATTGGTAAAGATGTGTTTCTTGGAAGTAGCCAACACAATCATGAAACCGACTTATTAAAATCAGTGATCGAATCATTTTGTTGATGTAAGGCTACATTATTTGTGCAAAGTTGAAAATGCTGAAATAAAAGACAAATCCAAAAGACAACTCTTTAATAAGCTTAATCTATTTAAAGGTAATTGATAGAACTAATCAATTTGTTAAATGATTCAAATATTTAAGCATAAATGATAATCATCACAGTGTTAAGTGATTAAGTAAGACATGTATGTAGGTATTCATTAAATTAATTACGTAATATTTATGATTTTAATTTTAATTATTTTATTCTCTCAAATGACCATGGAGTAATGACCTTACAGTTTTGAATTATTGTGATTATACATGTATTTAGAATTATTTTACCTTTTGTTAATGTATAATTATTTCTAATTGTTTCCTTAATTATTTTATATTTTTCGTATGCCGATAAGGCAGATCGCAGTGAAACCTTATAATTAATACAATTAGACCTAATGACCAGTGATCGGAATAGGTAGAGCTATTTTGGTTCATTGACCGCAAACGTATATGTTAATATGGATATACCCCGGGATTTCGACTACAATACCGGGATTTTAAAAATAAAAAATAAATGAATGAAGGTAACACAAAAATGTATTAGATCATGTAACGAATTCCACTGGTGATTGTTTCGGAAATGTCGCGTACTTTACTGTGTTTTCACCCTTATACCTCATTGTAAGCATCGCGCGATGTGTGGCTTCGTAAGAATTGTCAAGCTTTTAGTTAAGTAACTTCCAACTCAAATGAAATCTCGGGATTAATTTTGAAACTGCGGGACGTAGGGCATGTCCATATTATTACATCGTATTATATTTCGTATAAAAGTACCAAAAATAGCTCTACCTATTCCGATCTCTGCTAATGACTTACCTGTGCTGTGAATCACGAATAAATAATTTAAATTTGAATTTGAATTTGGTTTATTGTTCTTTATATGAAAACCACCTCAAATAATGTACATATATTGTTACATAAATAAAACAATTTGATTGTGATTATATTGTTGTTTATATTACAATTTCTCATCAGGATTCTTTCATTTAAGCATGTTTTCCAACCACGCTCAAGGTAGGTATAGTTCAATATCAGTTAATTTATACTGAATCTACTATTACATAAATGTATGCAAAGTATAATAAATTGCTTTTTGTATACCATTTTGCAGTCAAATGCATAAGCCATAAAATAAAATAAACCTAATTCCTTATTAAAAATAACTTCCTTAAAACAAAAAATAAATTACTAAGTGCGACTCCATAATACTCTGTTCGGAGCAAGTAAAGTCAATAATGCAAAAATTTGAAATGAAGTAAGTAACACTTCGTGTCTGCTATTTGCTGTTTTATTTTTATGTAATAAGGTCGAATTTGGATGTAAAGGGTCTTTGTATATATTTTTAAATACACAAGTGATTATTTCAATTTCTTATCTCCTTCTGTCGTTTTCGACGTAAGATCGTAAGTGAGTGTCACAATAATCAAAACTGTGCTTTATTCCTTGCAAAAAAAGTATAAATTAGGTTGAAATTATTAAAACTTAGGATAGTTTTTCTCCATTTATAGTAAAGTCAGCCAATGCCACATTTGAGATTTGTTTTAGTTCGTGAGGCGATATCTAGTGTATTGTTGATCGAAGATTGGATAGGAAGAACGGGCCATAAACCGCCACGCGGGCCCAGTGCGGATTGTTGGTTGTTAACAACTGCGAATGCAGCCGGGACTAACAGCTTTACATGCCTTCCGAAGCACGGAGGAGCTCGAGATGATATATTTTTAGTCACATTTATCCGATGACTTGACCTTCGCGAAAATTACAAGCACAGCACCTCAGCACTCGCAGACCGGGCGCGTAACCATTGCGCTATCGAGCCCCTGTTGTTACTAAAGATTTGTTAACTATTAAAAGCCAAAATTTTTTTTCAAAATTTTACTACACTACCAATTATTTTGCCCTACTCTTTTATAACTAAAGTAAAAGTAGCAGGTTTCCAATTCGCGACCGCTGATTAAAGGGTCACAATACGCTAATTGAACTCTCTTATAATCGTTCGCTAACCTCAATTCTTTACACCAGCTGTTCGACAGATGTCTCCAGCAGTACGACAAATTGCGGAAACGTGAAGCCTTCTTGGAAGTGTTCCGCAAGGAGCCGATGTTCAAGGAGTCGCTGGAGGAGTTCGACGAGTCGCGCAGCGTGGTCGACGACCTGGTGCAGGAATACCGCGCCGCCGCCACGCCCGACTACGTGCACTGGAACCCGGGTGAGGTGCTTTTTTTTAACTGTGGGTGGGTGTAGCTTCAGCCTTAATGATGTTGTTAGCTCAGTATACCCACTTGCTGAGCGACAACATATTATTTTGGTCAAATTCTAGGCTACGTACGGCCTAAGAAGCTACCATCAGGCAAGATATTAGCAAAGCGCATACCTGTTTTGGTATTAAAAGATTTAAAAATAATAATTTTATTGTAAGCCCTTTCTAAGGCTTTCTAACTTTTTTAAACTTTTGATTTCAGAGAGCAGTCAAATATAACAATGTCAATGAAGATTGTGTATCAATAACATGACAAGAATGAGTATTAGAAAGAGCAAACTCCAGAAGGTGAAAGTTGGAGTATGAAATCCAGTTGTAATTTAAGTTTTTGTTTAACTAAGTGCCATTTATTATTTTACCAAATAATCTCATTTTTCTCTCGAATAGACAGTGTTGATAAAAACGGAGATGGAATAAAAAAAACGATCTGCTTTTTTATCAAGATTTTATTATTAATTTTAATCCCTAATTCCCTTCCACATTCCCATCCTCCCTCTCTCATACATATCACGCACAATGCGAACTCACTTGTGGTTTGTACAATCTTCCATGTGATTATTGGGATACATACCAATACAAAGAAATTAAACACAAAATATAGTAGACATGACATTCGCTATAGCTTCTATGTTGAGAGCTACTCTCATGTAAGTGAAACACATCAGTAATAATAACAGAAAACTAAGGAGGATAATAACATTTGCTTTGAATGGGGTTTATAACTGTATGACGAATTAATATATAAATTAGGAATTTTTGAATTGAAGTTTTTTGAATTCACCTAATATCAGGTAAACTCAAATAATTACTTAAGCTTTTATCCATTACAATTACATTAAAAAAATAAAATTCGCTTTACACCTATTGTTTACTAAGAGTTATTATATTATGATTATTTTGCATGTAACAGTGGTGCACTAGAGAAGCATATCTACTGAAATGTATAGCTTTAAAACTCCATTATTGAAAATTTTCTTTAATTAAGAATGAAGGTATGTACAGGGACCAAATTTCTAACAGTCATTATGGTCTATTTATTAGTAACTTCAGAAACAAAGGAAATTCTTATCAAGTAATTTTTAAACCTTTCTTATTTTAATTTTTTAACTCTATAATCATGGCATTGTGGTACAATAGTCAACAAGCCTATATTTGGCCACCATATTATCAAATATTTAGGCTAGGCTATGTACAGATTTAATGGTAGTCAAAATATGAGTTTAATGCAATGTTTCAGGAATACAAATAAACTAACTTAAATAAAGTATACTGCCAAACACATAAGTGCAATTTTCGATATTTGTGTAATGAATGGCAAGTGCAAATATCCATACTATCACAAGAATCCCTATACCACTACTTTATAGGTAGCAAAACAATTCTCAAACTGCCACATTGCAAGAATAACATAATACACACATTTCCAACATGCAATACTATATTTAATTATTTTTACAATAACAGTAGTTTTTATAAAAGTTTGTTAAATTTCAACATACATTTCTAATAAAGATTACAAAAAATTATCAATGAATCATGTAAAAAATACAATATACAGTGCCAGGAATTGTATTAACTAAATTGACAAATATGCTACAAATAGTGTGCTCTGATAAAAAACAGCAATTCTACAAAGAGTGATGCGAAATTAAGTTTGGAATAAATTGTTAATGGTGTGGCTTGATGCCTATAGAAGACAGATAAGGCTAGGACGTCTGACTCGAAGGGTGGAACTTGGGCTGGATAATAGATGTTTTCCTGATGGGCACAGTCTCTGGAGTAGGAATAGCATCGCCTGTAGTCTGCTTAGGTGGAACAGCTGGAGCTTTAAATGGTGCTGTAAGGTTTCCTGGCCTTTGCTTTGCCATTTGATAATCACCGGAATCGAAGAATTTTTGCTGAAATATTTTTAAATAAATGTGACTACATCTTATATTTAATTTTAATAAGAATCAATGAGAACTGTAGTCATACTGCATGTGACATGATAATAATATAATAATGTTACTTACACCTTTCGCCAGACGCTTTTGAAGGAAAGCTGAATGTCCACTCGGTCCTCGCCCTAACATAGCATTTGGAAACTTGGCCTTGAGTTTTGCTTCCTCTAGCTTTTCCAACTCTTTAGGCTAAAAACCAAATAATACATACATTAAAATTGGTTTATCTTTCTAAGGGTTGATTTTAGGACCATCATTATTGAAATTATATCAACTCCATACCCCAAATCATAACAAGTCACTATACATATCCAATTATTGATAGAATATTAATTGGCTGGCTGTCTGTCTGTCTGATTGTATCTAAATACATGCCTCTAAGAACTACACTGCCTACAGTAAAATTTTATCTTTACTAAAATGTTTTTGTTTTTGTTTAAGTTCATATAAGTAAGGTATGTCAGAAGGGTGCAGGTTCAAATCCTGCGCGTGGAATTTTTTTTAACATTTGTGTTTTTTTGATTTGTTTCGCAACAAAATTTGAACATAAATTATATAAACAAAAACAAAGCATTTTATAAATAGCTTGCTTACTTCTTAACTGATCTTTAGTACATATTTGTAAAAATATTATGATTGGATGTTAACAACGGTAGTTGTTGACATTGGGCGCTTTTTAGCTTTCAAAGTAAAAAGTAAATAGTGTTGAATAATTTCGGCGGGCTGATTAGAACCACGATAGCTCAATTGGGAGAGCACCTGACCATCAGAAGGGTGCAGGTTCAAATCCTGCTCGTGGAATTTTTTTCAACATTTGTGTTTTTATCTTTACTTACATCCTTTGGGGGTTCATTTTGATCTTGTGAATCACTCATGATGACTTCCTGTAAAAAATGTTATACATATATTTTTTTTCAATTTTGCATTCACAATGCTAGAATATAGCTATAAGATAAAATTTTACTAGAAAAAATCAACCAGCCTTAGGAAGCTCGAGTGGGAATCAAACCCATTACTTCCAAAATGCAACAACTTATTATTTATACCTAAGATCATTGCAACTTTTCTATTCTAATATATTTTATTAACATTCCATAAACAAAAAATTACTTGTTTTGAAAATTGTAAACAAAAGACAGATTTAGTACCAAGGAGACATTATTTTGATTATCCAAGGAAACTTGATTTGGAATTATAAATTATTTTAGCATACTATAATTCAGAAATAGGTACAATTGATATTTATTCAAATAATTTGAATTTATAGTTATTATAAATTTATTATTATTAAAAGTTAATGACTGTGTGATCAACTTTCTTTGTTTGTGATAGGTACCTACATTTCTAGGCACCTCAATCAAATTCAATTGCAATAAACAAGACAAATTAATTCGGATTTGTAGGTACAATATCATTGTCAAGAAAAATAGATGTTTTAGATTTGCATAATAGTGGCACATACATAAACAAATGATAGGTACTTTGAATAGAGGTTAATATTATTATAGCAAAAATATTAACTATTCAAATATATAATAAACAAAATATGACTTTTTTGCAGAGCTTGAACTGGCAACAATAATTAGCCGTTCAGATCATTGTTGCAAAATGTAATTAGATAAAATCAAAAAATAACGAAATGAGATGTCACGGCTGACCTACAAGATGTATTGTTTTGTTTACCCTCTAGTAACTTACTTTACGATTGTCGCGAATATATTTCCTATTGGTCGGTAAAATTAATAAAGCACATCGAAATATATTAAAAACATCCGTATTAGAAGTAATATTAACATCTTAAAATAACGAATAAAATAAAGTTTCCCTAGCTTGCATCTTGTTTACCTTGAAAATTTGAATTACTTCAAATGATTTTTAAACACTGAATTTGAGTTTTAAATCAAAATAACACGATTTATCACCCGATAGATAGTTCTTATAAAATACAATGAAGTTATTCAACAAATCGTAAATCCTCGACGTGATTTTCTATTGTATTGCAACTAAAATGGCGTTTATATAGTATGTTGGTTGCCATAAGCGAAAAAATTTTTACCCTCATTATATTAACATAAGTGTCAATGATTATTTACATATAATTTTACGCAAATATGGTGCGTTCCCCGTTCGTGGAATTTTCTTAACACAATTTTTTAAATAAGCGTCAGGTGTAAAGCACATTCAAAATATAATATTTAAAATTAAAATCCACGTGAATTCTCACTATAGATAGTCCCGCTTGTAAAGAAGCTCAAGATTAGAAAATATATTTTTTCATCTTAGACCAGCAATGGTCTAAGTTTTTCATTCATCATCATCATCGATAATGTTTTTATAAATAACCAAATAAAGAAAGTACTGAATATCAGGCTGTATAGACTAGAAAGAGGCCTTTGTCACGAGAACGCTGACAGAAAAGAGAAAATTTAAACAAAATTGTCGTTGTTGTCAATTTGTTTGTTGTGTGTGTGTGTGATTTTGGCGCAAATTATTTTTTTATAGGCTTTTATTAACGTTTGAAATGGAAGAAGATATTATTGAGGAAGATATTGATGGATGTATTCATAGTATTCACGTTCGTAATTTCTTTTGTCACGAGAATTTGGAAATTAATTTAAACAGAAATGTTAACTTCATTGTTGGCCGGAACGGTAGTGGCAAAAGTGCAATTTTAACTGCTTTAGTCGTCGGTTTAGGCGGTAGAGCCTCAGCTACTAATCGAGGAAATAATTTGCATTGTAAGTTAACAAACAGATTTATTTTAAAACAAAAAAATAATCTTATATTATTTTGATAGTACCTCTATACATATTTAAGTAGTGGCACCAGTGTCCGATAATTTAATTAAACCCAGTAGTAGACACCATTTATCGTCATTCGTCGCAATAAAATATTTGAATTTCATTGGAAATTTTGGGATCACAGCTTCAAAGCAGTCAATCACTGGTTCCTCTTGTCCGACACTGGTGCCAGCCACTACCCTCCCTTGTTTGTTTTCTTTTGAACTGTTGAGGAAGAGGGGATCGAACTCATTGTTTTAAATGTGTTTAAAATGGTTTGTTTCAGCATTTATAAAAAAAGGTGCTAACTCCGCAAGTGTTGAAATAAAAATAAAAAACAATAGTTCAAAAGCTTTCAAGCACAATGTGTATGGAGACTTTATTACGATCATTAGAAACATTAATGCATCTGGGGGTTCAAACTACAAAGTTAAATCTGCAACAGGTATTGAAATTTTTTTATTATCTTCTACTATAAAGACATAACTGTTACTGATATTTTATTTATGTAAACAATGTTTGCGTTGATCTTTTAAATGCATCTAACACATAACTTAGCAAATGCAAAAAACTTACTTTTAATTAATTTAATTAAATAGATTATTGACAGCAGACCATTTTCTTCAGTTTTTTTCGCTCTAATTTATCTGCCTTTTTACTTTGTATTTTCTCTGAGAGCATTTTAATTATTAGGTTTTGTACCTGCTGCATCCCTTTGTATGCACATTACTATTAGAAATGTATAAATTATTTTAACACCATTATCAACTTTTTATATGTAAGGTGAAGTGATATCTACCAAGTTTGAAGAAGTAAATGCCATAATATTGGCTCATGACATCCAGGTAGACAACCCAATATCGGTGCTCAACCAAGATGATGCTAGAAGCTTCCATGCATCAGATGCTAAAAAAAAGTACTCTCTATTTAGAAAGGCAACTAATTTGGACCAAACAGAAACTAACTATGTCAGAGCACTTGAAAACTGTAACAAAGCTGAAGCTATTTGGAATAGAAAGAATGAGGTAGGTATTATTGATTTTATAAAGAATTAATGCTACTTTTTAAGAACTGAATTTTTACACAGTTAAAAACTATAAACCTTGTAAGTTATTACAGTAAACCTTACAGTTAGCATTTATATTTTTAGGCTTGTCTAGAATTGGAGAAAGAATACAAAAAGTGGAAAACCAGTCATGAGCAGCTCCAATCTCGTGATGAAATAGAGGCTCAAAAACAATTGTTGCAGAATGAATACTATTGGAGTGAGATAGCAGACTTTGAACGTGAAGCTGCCCTGATCAAAACCCAGCATGACAAACAAAAAGCCAAGATTGAAAAGCTTGTGGAGAAACTCAGTAAAATGAAAGAGCATTTTGGCAGCAACAGTAATGCTATTGAGTGAGTACTAGTAAATTAAAAAAGAATTAATGGTGCATGATATTTTGCTTTGTTTGTGTTTATGTTATAGTTTTTTATTTGAGAATGATATGTGCACTTATTGTTTACCACATGAAGGTATTCAATATCTTTGACTTTGATAGCAATTTTAGTCAATATGAACATAACAAGAATGCAATATTTAAGTGTATTTTTAATAAAAAAAAGGTTAATTTTTCAATTAAATCAGTTTAGTGGTAAGACCTCAGTGTCAGACACAGGTCTCTTAGGTTTGATTTCCAATGAGGATACATATTACTTGGTTCGTTAGTTCCAATTCCTACTGGCTAGCTATCACATGCTTATTGCAATCTGTTGCTAAAACAACAATGTTAATAGCATTTTGTTGTCCTTTTCCTCATTTTCCACGAGTCAAATAGATTTCTATACAGAACAGCAGTTGCTTGTACAAGAGTTTCTAGCTATGCCACTTTCAATTTATTTTGATCATTACATACATACATACATCACACCTTTTTCCCGGAGGGGTAGGCAGAGACCACCTCTTTCCACTTGCTGCGATCCTTACAGACTTCTTTCGCTTCATCCACATTCATTAGTCTCTTCATACACGCTCGTCGGTTTAGGGTACTCTTGACCTGACCTTTTTTAAGAACTTCCCCAATTTGATCCAGGTACTTGCGTCGAGGCCTTCCCCTACCAACATTTCCATCCATACTCGCCCTATATATACTTTTAGTCAGCCTCCTTTCCTTCATCCTCTTAACATGTCCGAACCATTTAAGCATTCCTTTTTCAACCCTAGTCACTATATCTTCTTTTACACCACAACATTCCCTAATCACACTATTCTTTATCCTGTCACTTAGCTTGACTCCAATCATACTTCTTAACGCTCTCATTTTGTTCATTAGTGCACTAAAAACACAATTACATAAGAAAGGGTTCAGAAGAATGTGCTAAAGCAAGAGTTGCATTCAAGTTGTTTGCTAAGCAATGCCACCTATAGTTTATTTCGTTCACTAGCGGCCTTAAAGCGCAGTTAGACGAGAGAAGCCTAGAGAAGACGGCACTAGAGCAGGAATTGCGAGCTCTCGAGTCGCAAATTCGTAGCGAGCAGGCTGCGTCGCGCGGCGCGCAGAACGCGGCCGGCAAGCAAGCAGACTTGCTCGCCAGGGAGACAAGGAAGGTGGAAGATATCGAGCGGGAGATCAACAGCATTGGGTGAGGATGCTAAACAATAGATTTGTTGTTTGTTGGTTTGTTTTTGCTCACAACAATACTTTACTACAAATACTTACGAATTCTGTTACGATAACACATTTACTCCTAAACTTAATAGCCAAGGTCGTGAACTGAATTAGAGCGACAGCGTCGCCTAAAGTTTTAGTCTCTTGATCGGAAAGCACAACGCTGCGGTATACGATGTTGGACACGTAATAGTATGAAAAACAACTAGAATGGTCCGTCGCAGTACATGTGAGCGGTAAAGGACAAGTCATGACGCTGCGTTAGAGCTGGTAAGCGTACCGCGGCTTTGTACGTTCCGATCAAGAGACCAAAGCTAAAGGTAAAGAAAACATGTCAACCAACCTCAGTTTATTGCCTAACTCCGAAGCCTAAGGCCAGCCGCACTTTGTATGTTTTTTCGTACGAACTTTATCGTGTGCGTATCGTGCGCGATACATTCCGATCCTCCGACTACTTACTATTGTATTGTACCTCGCACACTAGGCGCGAACCATTTGTGCGTTTTATGCGCTCGTACGAATAAGCGTCACCTGACTGTGTCACTCTGGCATTTCAACTAAGGAAAACGCAACCAGTATGCACGTTCAATCCGTAACTTCAATATTGTGTTTACGTACAAGTGAAATTCGTACGGCATGTACTGTTAAGTTAATGTTAATTAATTCGGCTTGCGTTAAGGTTTTAATTTCAACAACGAAATCTTATCTCGACACAGTTCAGGGCAGTCGGCGCAGCGCCGCGCCAAGTTGGAGAGCAACGCGCAGGCGGCGGAGGAGGCCGCGGCCGCCGCCAACGCGCGCTACGCCACGCTACAGAACGACGCCGCGCAGGCGCACGCGCACACCACGCACGCGCAGACCGCGCACGACCGCGCCGCCGCCGCCGCCGGGAACGTTAGGGACTCGCTTCGTGAGTGTTGTTTCCATAGTTGCTTTCTGTTATTTTTTTATTCCTATAGGTTATACTTGGTATTTATCTTCCTGGTGGTAAATGGCAAAAGAGTCGTATATGGAAGAGCATGAAGATCAAAGTCGTCAAGTAGTGATAACCAACACTGTGGATATGGTGACAAATTTGGATAAGATGGTGTTAGCTAGCCAGGCGGACTTGCTAAATGATAGTTCTACTACTGATCAAACTGATAATCAACCCCGGGACCTCAAGGTCCATCTAGACCAGTAATTTAATCTACCACGTGGATAGTTAAAGGGGTCGTGTCGATCGGTTAGTGATAAAGACGACTGTGTCTGTGTGTCTACCTGCCTACAGCATTTTTTCTAGTGTTTTATTTTAAGCATCACTCCAAATTGATTATTATTAATATTATTTCCTTTATTTATTTTCTTTCTTAAAACTAGATTTTTACAATATTTTAATACACAAATAAAAACAATAAAACATTATAAAAACCTAATCTTAGAGTACCACCAGCAGCGGGGCAGGGCCCAAGCTACCGGTGGTCAGGGCTGCAGAGTGAGGAACCTCCTGACAATACCTGCCGTGTCCAGGAGTGTTGCCTTCTGTATCTGACCCTTGAGATGTTGGTCGAGACTCTTCGCTATAAGGCCGTTTGAAGATACGATTATGGGGACAATGATCGTCGAATCCACATCCCACATAGCGGTCACCTCGTGAGCCAGGTCAAGGTACTTAGTAAGCTTGCCCTTCTCGGCTTTCACAAGGTTCTCGTCATGCGGAATGGTGATATTGATGAGCATTGCCTGGCGCGTCAATCAATCTGTCAACACGATATCAGGCTTATTTGCAATAACAGTCTTGTCCGTGATGACAGATCGATCCCAGTAGAGCGTTGCATAACCATTTTCGAGAACTGGCACCGGCGTGTACTTATAGTACGGCACCTCAGATTCTACAAGACCATATCGAAGAGCAAGTTGCTGATGGATAATCCTGGCTACAAGGTTATGTCTGCAAGTACTCACCGGGACGGCGGCATGCCCGACAGATGTCGGCCGTACCGTCCCTCAGGATATACTTCCGATAATTATTCGTCATCATGACTTCGTCTGCAATTGCACAGACAAACCCCTCGGTTTCCCCAAAAAGGTCACCGAATCGTAGCCAGTTTACCGACGCGAGCAGATCCACATCGGGCAGTACCTGCCAACCTTAGTGCCTTGCCGTGCCTCTCCCGAATCCCGGGCACTTAAAAATGGAGACCTGGTGTGTGTAGCGGACGGAACTCTACCCAGGCGTTGCTGGCCTAGAGGACGAATTGTTGTAACCTATCCCGGTAAAGATGGCATAGTCAGGGTTGTCGACGTGGCAACGAAAGGGGGTGTCCTGCGTCGACCGGTTGGGAAACTCGCACTATTGATCGCCTCCTAATTTGGTGTCCACACCGTCGGGGGCCATGTTGGCGATCTCCAAGCCAACCTCTTTTCTATACCATTTATTTTGTCTATACCTTTATACAGCTTTTATATTTTATTGTATTACTATAATAAACAGTTGACGATAAACACGTCTATTATTTACATATGTTTCACGTCGCCAGCCAAACGGACGATCCACCCGCGTTATCTGTGGGCCACTTCATCCTTTTCAAAGGATCAAAGGGGAGAACGGGCCCCTTTGAGGGAGCTAAGGTTGATCCTGCTTTGCGCCGTCGAATCTTTTAGTCTCTTTAGTAAAGCTTGCTATCTGCGTCACCTTCAGATCCTTCAGGTCCTCTATGTCTAATGTGTCCGACCCCCAGAGCTCCCATCTTATCAGTGAGTAGATAGGGCACTCAGCTAGTAGGTGGAGGCTGGTCTCCTCACTTTCCGTGCACTCCGGGCATATGGGGTTGGTTTTCACTCCTATCACTGTCAGATGTCTGTTTAGTCGACAGTGTCCTGTTATGACCTATGTCTAGCCTCATGTTCTCTCTCCCTGTTCGTTTCCCGTGTTTCTCTCGTGTCCGGGGACCCACGCTATCGTCAGGTTTTTAATGATTCCTTGCATTCTTTGACGATTGCTGATGTCGTCTCTTCTCTGCCTAGTGCCTTCAGCGCCACCTGGCTGTCGCTGCCGCATGGCCATTTTTCCTGTAATAAGGTGTTCGGCCATCTTAGCGCATGCCATTATTGCGTATATTTCCGCCTGGATATTGATGATAATGACGATAATGTTCCTCCCATAGGACAATTGAAGCAGCAGCTGCGCGAGCTGGAGTCGCGCGGCAACGACTCGCTGGCGGTGTACGGCGGCAACATGGTTGAGCTCTGCACGCGTGTGCGCCAGGCGGCGGCGCGCGGCGACTTCAGCGCGCCGCCGCGCGGGCCCGTCGGTGAGTGGCTGTAATACTACCAATTATACGACTTATTAGCGAGCGCTTAAAATAAAAGTGCTTTCAAAAAGATAGCTTTTCCAAACGACTATTTCAGCTTTAAACAAAAAACAGTGACAGTGACATGCGCTTAAAATTTTTAACCACTTATATATTTAAATAAATTTGACATTATTAGCAATTTATAAAAACATTTATATTTACAAAAAAATATATTAAAGCCCACAGCATTAAGACCCAAAAATACATACATACATACATACTACGAGGGCGACACTGAAATTGTTTAGAACTGTCCACTTGTAAACGATATAATAAAACAATAAGTTCTAAGGACAATAGGCAAAAATGTATGGAAGCTGGTATACCCCTCCAATAGCAAAGCCAGATATGTCGTTGGATAGGTATTTTTAAATGGAACAACATTTACTATTACAGCTTTGTTGAAAATGTTTGTCCGTTCTGAGTTATAGATATTAAGAATAAGGTAAAAGGGGATGTTTATTAATATTGTAATATCTTAGTGTCTACAGGAAAATAACATCAATATCGTTGTATATTATATTTTATATATTTCGTAATTATCAATTGAAATATAAAGTAAACACCACGTAAACACATAAGTACTTAGTGTTGGAATACAAAGAAAAGGAGGATGCAAATCCTGGTCCTACCTTCCAATAGCTATGTGTTATATCGCTGGATAGGTATTTTTGAGCAATAAGTGTGTGCCGTCGGTGTTGGCAAAGGGTTGTAAGTGCAGTCAGACCGCCTCCTCCATCGCCTCCTCCTCCACAAGAAGCAAACGACGAGCCTCAAGCACAAATCGCAACTGTAATTCACGTTCCTGAGTATTCACGAGCCCCAAACACTGCCAGGCATTGTATTTTCCTCAACTGTCGTAATGTCACTCGTCGTAGAATATCAGAAGTCTTAAATATACACACTTTCTGTGAACACAAGCTGTACATTCTCGATAGCGCCAGAGTATGTCAAGAACACCTAGAGAGTAACATCTGGGACGAATTACCTCAACACTGCAATGTCACCCATGACTTCAGTGCAGCGCAATTCAGTGATATTAGTGACATTATGAGAAAAGCTGTAGAAAGAGGTTCTAGATTAGATTTTAACACGAGAAGTGCTGTTACTAATGAAGAAATGCACTTTTGGACCGGCCGTAGTTTTAAGCAATTTGAAGAGATATTGGAACAAACTCCATCATTGAGTCAGAGATGTAAAAAATCTAGAACCGCTTTAGGTATCTTTCTAACAAAGCTGCAAACCGGTGACTCAAATGAGAGGCTTGCGACTTTATTCAATATTTCAAGACAAAACTTTGAACGATTGATGGCCATATAGTTATGGCCATCAATCGTTCAAAGTTTTGTCTTGAAACTATAACTTATAAATAAAGATGATATTTTACGTCGAAACCTGATGATACCAAAGGCTTTACTTGGAAACAATGAAAGAAGAATCTATTAAATCTTCTTTTTTTTCTTTTTCTTCATTTTTCCTAACGTTCTACTTTTAAAACTCAGGCCGCGTCGTGTACCACAGAGCTGCCCTGAGAAATTCAGTTACTAGCCGTATTACCTTCTTATTGTTTATCATTATAGAATCGATCGTAAGCGGCTTGCGTCCAGCGCCTTCCGGCGACCTTATACAAAGTCGTCTGCCTTAAAGGTGGACATCCTATGCTGCGCTGGAAGAGCGCTGTTTGTCTGGATAACAGATAATTATATTATCTAGTTCTGACACAGACGTATTTATTGTCAAAGTAATTTGTAAGTAAAACATTGTTACTGATTTGTTGTTCTTTTATAAGCACTAAATAACTAAATAAATAAAAAAACTTTAATGATGTCTATTGATATCTATTGACTGACGTTTGGCTGGAATAACGATTGACATGACAAAACATTATTTTATTTTATTTACCATTTTCGTTCCCCATTTATCTGGCAATTTACAACCAGGCTTCGGCTACTTTTCCTCGATTATTTCCATATAATTTTTACGCAAATATTGTTGCGAACAAATTACAATTTCACGAGCGGGATTTGAACCCGCACCCTAGGACATGCCGGGTCAGGTGCACTGCCAACTATGCTATCGTGGCTCAATTCAACTCGCCCAAATTCCGCCGCTCGTGGAATTTTTTCAACACTTTGTCTTTTTTCAAAATTGTACTTTTCCTCGGTTTTTATAATCGTTTTCAATCGCAACGCAGAAAAAACGCCTTTCACGTACTACCGTAATTAGCTTTTCGGTTTCCGTCTTCCTTTCAATTTGGTCACCAAAACAGCAGTGAACGCGCGAACGCGTGTGTTCTGGTTGACCGAACGTGGTCAGAATGCCTCCTGTGTGAGTATATCTATGTAACGTAATACAACACAAAGAACGCAAAACTGACCTCTTCAACGCTTGACCGCGTGAATGCTCTCTGTCTGATAGAACCCTTAGAAATATACAATATAATTATAATATATGCATTATACAATATGTAAAAAAACCCTGTCCGATCCGTAAAGGTGTTATTAGGTATCGAGATTAATTATTTTAAAATTTATTATTATTAATTTAAAAAAAATTACCTCGATAAAAATTTAGTTAAATGACAAAACTTACATGGCAATACTTTTGTCGGCACTTTTCGGTAGGTAGAATCTTTGACGTTGCCGACATTGATGGAAAGTGTGGTCACATTTATTAAATTAGCATAATTTTGGGGTAATTTGAGCAATTTCGGTATTAAAAAACTTGCGTTTTAAATTACGATAACTCTTTTATGTTCATGAATAATATTTTTTTGTTATTGTATACCTATGTACCCCTTTCCGATCGAACAGGGCTTTTCTTTACAAATTGTATAGCATTATTTTAATTTTAAATGGAATATTAAGTTAGCTAAGAACTGTCTAAGTTTAGTGCAGACTAGTTCTATATGAAGTCTCCAGTGAAACTTACTATCTATTTCTAAACCAAGATATATTTGCGAGTAAACTACTTCAATTACCGGGCAGCCACAACCACTCTGACGAGGAGTGTGCAAACAGACATGTCCATGGGCGACAAGGTCAGTAATAGGGAGTTGACGCAAATAAGGAGACGCGATGCGTATCATCTTTGTTTTACTAGGGTTAATTACCAACCCTGAGTCATGGCACCATTTTGTTATGGAATCAAAGCCAGATGGCCTGGCTCTCGATCGTGTCTTTAAGTGGGGATCTGAAAACCTGGTCGAGTTTAATGCCAGCAAAACTCAGGTTTGTGCATTTTCGTCCAAGTTAACTCCCTTCCTTACTCCTCCCTCTCTTCAGAACTCTCCGTTATCCATTTCGATGGACCTCAGCATTCTTGGCATGGACATCGGCCAGGAACTGAACCCAAAATGCTACATCGAGAGTGTTATTTTAACTGCCTCCCGTAAGTTGGGTATTCTCAATAAGGTGAGGCGGTTTTCCACTCCCGAGCAGCGCTGTTTGCTGTATAAGACTCAGGTGCGATCGAGTATGGAGTATTGTTCCCATCTATGGGACGGCTCCGCTAAATACCTCCTCGATGCACTTGATAGACTGCAAAGGCGAGCGGTACGCATTATTGGAGATGCTGAGGTTACAGCCTCTCTAGAGGACCTCCAGCTGCAAAGAGACATTGCTTCTCTCAGTGTCTTCTACCGGAATTACTACGGTGAGTGTTCTGAAGAACTTTTTGATCTAATCCCGCCTTCTCCTTTCCTCTCCCGGACTACACGTGCTGGTCTTAAGAACCACCATCATACTGTACAGACAATCAGTACTCGTACCAAAAAATTTGGCAAGTCGTTCCTCTGTAAGACCATTCGGCTTTGGAATTCTTTGCCGGCGCATGTGTTTCCCAGCTCCTATAGTCCCGGGTCTTTTAAGAGGGGCGTGAAACGGCATTTATGCAGGCCGTCATGAATGGGTGCGCTTGTTAACGTGCGTGTTCCACGGTGAAGAGCGCTCTCATTATTTTGGACTGCTATGACGTGTCAATATAAAAAAAAAAAAAAAAAAAAAGATTGAAGCTTCAAAAGAGCTTTCTGTGGATCTTTATCACTATAAGGCAGGTATCGTCAGCAAATTGGTAACATGTGCAGTTTTTAATGCTAGAGTTCATGTCGTTAATATAACTTAGAAAGTGAAGAGGTCCCAAAACAGATCCTTGAGCTGTGCCTTGCCCTACGACAACAGAGTCACTCAGTTGCTTATCAATTTTTACATTAAGTGTTGGTTATTAAGGTAATTATCACACCATTTCAGCAGGGATCCTCGAATACCACAATTATCAAGTTTACTTGTCAGCTGTTTATGATTTAAAGTAGCGAAAGCAAGCGAAAAATCGATAAACGATACCAGCACTTCTCGTTATTCTCATATGGAACGGCACGGAAAGTTAGGCAGCTGCAGCAAGAGATGCAAAAGATGACCAGCGAGACCCAAAAATGGTGTAATATAATACCGTCTGACATAAAACTTGAATCCAAATTAATTTCTTTTAAATGTGCATGATAAAATAAAACGTTTTTCTTACAGGCTCATTCCTGAAAGTAAAGGAAAAGAAATGGGGCGGTGCGCTCGAACAAATAATTGGCGGGTCCATGCAATCCTTCTGCGTGAATAGCCCTGAAGACTCCAGGAAACTATTCGAAATTATGGGCCAAGTAAGTATTAGGCCTCTTCCTCACCGGCTCGGTTCGTTTTCGTTTCGGTACCGCCTCTGCACCGAATCTGTACAGAATCTGTTCAGATTTTCTGCTGCAAAACATTTCCCGATCGGCTCTGGACGTTTTCGGTACGGTATTGTTCATTCGATATGAGTCGGGCGCTGAGTGTGGCTGGTGTGTGACTGGTGTGAGAGAGGCGCGCGCGGCGGAGCTAGCGGTGAGTAGCTACATGCGCTCGGTATACAATCTGTACAGAATCGGTGCAGAGGCGGTACCGAACTGAAAACGTACCGAGCCGGTGAGGAAGAGGCCTTAAATGGGCAAATTCGAATTATAATAACTTAAAATTTGTATGGTATATACTTGTATGTTTGTTCTCTGTCGGCTCTTTTGAATGAAACTAGGGGCACGGGCACGTGTAAGCGGTGAAGGCATTGCGGCCTCTCTGTTTCGGCTCCTTTGAATTGAAACTACCGAAAGTGCTTTATTTTTCTTTTTAATCGAAATGTCTTTTGGCGTTTTTCTTGAAAACTAGCGTATAAAAATTTTAGGTATTTTCATAAAAATAGTTAATATATGCTGTTGAATTTATTCTTAATATTTGCAGTTGATAAAATGTGAATATACGCAAAGCAAAAACTTTGTACCCGTTTTAACGAAAATTGCACGGACGGAGGAGTATGAAACACTTATAGTTTATATAGAGAAGGTTATCCAAGTGTTAATATTTTTTTTTAATTATGCATAAAAGATACATTAAGTCAATAAAAACAACATTACACTCACTACCATGTATTTGACACACACGTATTGTTTGTCTTTAATGCGGCCGACATGTGTCAATGCCAATCTAAACTCACATTCTGTCTTTTTAATTTTTTAGGATACAATCCGTGCCGCCTTAATAAAATTACGGTCGAATTTCGACCACTGGGCGACCACTAAATTCGCATAAATTCTCATTCAATTTCTAATCTTGTCCACACGTAATATTGTTCTAAATCTTTTAAGCGTGAAAACCTGTTATTGGTCTTCTGCTACCTACATATCAAATGTTTACTGTTTCATGTGCTGTTTTCCATAAATAAATAGAAAATAATTGTGATCACCTGTCAGGTGTACGGTAAAGCCAACAAGCCCAGCGTGACGTGCAGCAAGTTCCTCTCGAAGCAGCACGACGTGTCCCGCAACAAGGTGCGCGCGGGCAGCTTCATATCCGCGCTCGACTCGCTGGACGTGGCCGACCCGGTCGTGGCCAACTTCCTCATCGACAATGTGGGCCTGGAGAGTGTTCTGCTTGTACCGGATCACGGTCGGTATTATCATATTGTCAGCATATGCATGCCTACATATATTACGAGTTAGCAAATATCATTTTATTATCTATAAGAAAATAAGTTTATTGTGAATAAACATAAGGTTATGAAAGTCCAGAGCTAAACATTATTGGTTAATAAAAAAATATTTCGTTCAAATTTTAAATTTTTTATTCAAAATGAACTTTTACAAGTTTTTTTGAACGTCAATTCAAAGCTATGAGATCGTAAACCCTACGGTGGAGACCTTGTACCGAGTAGAAGCCGCAAGAAACTCGGCAAGAGATGTTTCTTTCTCCCTCTAACTTTCTCTCCCTTTAACTAACTTTTACTTTATTAATATATTTATTTTAAAATAAAGATTAAGTTTATTGTTATAATAATAACAATAATCTTTACTTACTTTACTTTTAAGATAAAGATTATTGTTATAATAATGACATAATAAATCTTTATCTGGTGAATTTCCCATCAACATGTCGTCAAGCAAAAGCGAATAAGAAATCACATTTCATTCAACCAAATCGTCTTTAATAAGATCCACTCTCATTTAGATAAGCTTAAGGGTTAATAGTGTTCGTCGGCCGGCAGAGGACGCCGTACGCCTGTCGGACACGGTGGAGAACGTGCCCGAGAACTGCGCGCGCGTGGTGACGCTGGACGGCAGCGAGTACCACCCCGCGCCCGCCTACCGCAGCTACGGCGGCAGCGCGCGGGCCAGCCGCCTGCTGCAGGTCAGCACCGCCGAGCGGAAGAGGTTGGCATATCTTTACTTACTCTTTTTTAGATGGGGAGAATGCATCCTACTCGACTAGTTATGAGAGGTAAGCACACGCTCGACAGTCGAGTCGTTTTGCCTTCATCCAATTCGACTATGATCGTGTTTAAGTTGAGATGCCGTGCATTTTCAGATAAGAACTACTCTCTTCTCTTAACTAGATATTTCGTTTTCGTCGAAGTCGAAGAATTGACTTTTGTGATCGGGACATAACCGACCGGCGGTCGGTCAACATTGGCCCGATGTGCGAAAAAGGTTAAGATATTTTCTTGAAAGGTGGCGTCTTCTGTTCGTCTATTCTGTCGTCGATACTTAATGGCTCCAGTTATATCTAGCAGAATCTATAATAACACAAATTTTTATAGGCAAGTAAAAGCCGAAATTCAAGAAGCGGAAGCCAAGCTTAAAGCGCTAGAAGCGAAAGCAGAAGAGCTGAACCAGGAAGTGCGTTCGGCGCGCGAAAACGAGCGCAGCACGTCGCGCGCGCTGCAAGCGCTTGTGGGAGAGCGGCACGCGCGCGGCGAGGCGGCGCGGGCGGCGCGCGCACAGCTCGAGCTGCAGCAGGCGCCGCACCACGCCGTGCTGGTGAGACATGCATCCCATGAACATACAACAAACATACACGCATACACAAATTACATTATTTCCAAACTCTATAGGGCTTTACTAATAAGCAAAGTATAAACTTGGAATGTTCCCGTCATGTAAACTTGATTTCAACTAGAGTGAGAGAGACAAAATACGAAATAACAATTCGAAACTTATACCTACTGTTTATTAGTATGAGAGTATGGGTATTGGAAGCGATAACTTAATTTCAATGTCTTTGCCCAGCAGTGGGCAAATTATTGGCTATTAAATACTACTTCACGTTTCTCCAGTGCAGGTTGGTAATCACAAACTTAGGTATATTCATTAAAAATCAAAAACACACCAGAAATTAAACCAGGACCTGCCCGGTTATCGTTACCTATAAAGATCGACTTTGTCTTCAGTTGGAGGAGTTGAACGTGTCCAAAGAAAAGCTGAGCAGTCTGAACGAGCAGCTCGCGACGTTCACGGAGAAGGAGCAGCAGCACAAGCGCAAGATAGACGCGCTCGAGACGGAGATGAGGAAGGTCAAGAACCGGCTGTCGCACGCCGCCGCCGCCGTCCGCGCGCTCACCGTGAGTACACGTTCACGACCATCGAACTAGACAAACCATCGCATGGAAAAAAAGTGTAAATACTATGTATAATAAGAGCCAATTGCTTGAAAATGTAAAAATATATTTCATTGACATATTACGCAGCTACACGTGTTTTGTTTTTACTTTTATCTATCTTTTTTATTATTTAATTTTGATGTTTTGAACGCTTTGCAGCTGTGGTTACAAAGGAATTCGGTTTCATTTGTGAAGCTCCCAAAAATTTTAAGATTTTTTTTTAAATCGTTTGCACCATGCATCAACGCGGATAAAGTGTAAAATGGTGGCAGCAGGTATTTTTTGTCATTTTTACCGACGATATTCTGAACGCCTCTAAAAGACCAATCCTGTGACGGCTTTCATCCACTGAATGTCTGAATTGGTCACGTAATCTGCAGTTATCATTCAACTTCTCTGGACACAGGAAGAGATAGAGCAGGAGCAGCTAAAGCTCGATCAGGGCGTCTCCGAGCGGCAGGCCTGCGAGCTGAAGCTGCGCGAGGAACGCGGCAAGATGGCTCAGGTCACCGCGGTATTGGAGGAGAAGCAAGCGTACGTCGCCAAGCTCACGGAGGAGGCGCTCACGCTGTGTCCGCGCGTGCACCAGCCCAGGTAGACCCCCCCCCTCGCTTATTCATATTCAAATATTTATTACGGTCGGAAAGTATGGTCTAAGAAGTACTGGGCGTCTAATTTTGTTTCGTCCCACTATTTTATGCCATTTGTACTAGTAATAGCCATTTTTTTAGACAGTGGAAAACTTTTCGCCCGAGTACGATGGGATGGATTCGGGAGGAAGAGGGGCCTACCCACTAAAAACTACTGTACGTCCCCTTCACGTAACGACTTGTAATAGCCTACCTAAAAAGCAGTAGGTTTTTTTTACCAATCCGCAAGTTTTGAGAGTCCCACATAACCATCTGCGTCTCCCCGGGCGCAGTGGTACTTTTAATACACTTTCTCATGTATTTAGAAAAACAATTAAATAATCTGTAAAAGACAACGCTCGTCGATCAGTAAAAAGTATTTCATTCACAATAGATACTAATATAAAATCTCTTCGTAGGGACCGTGCTATAGTGACAAGCATGCTCAAGAAAACCCAGCTGAAGCTGAGCTCGCTGCGCAGCGACGGGCTGAGCAAGGCGCAGGTGGCGGAGCGGCTGCTGGCCGTGGAGCGCACCTACCGCCGCACGCGCGCCACGCTCGAGCGGCTGGCGGCGCTCATACAGGAGGTAACGGGCGGAGCGAGGCGCAGGTGGCGGAGCGGCTGCTGGCCGTGGAGCGCACCTACCGCCGCACGCGCGCCACGCTCGAGCGGCTGGCGGCGCTCATACAGGAGGTAACGGGCGGAGCGAGGCGCAGGTGGCGGAGCGGCTGCTGGCCGTGGAGCGCACCTACCGCCGCACGCGCGCCACGCTCGAGCGGCTGGCGGCGCTCATACAGGAGGTAACGGGCGGAGCGAGGCACAGGTGGCGGAGCGGCTGCTGGCCGTGGAGCGCACCTACCGCCGCACGCGCGCCACGCTCGAGCGGCTGGCGGCGCTCATACAGGAGGTAACGGGCGGAGCGAGGCGCAGGTGGCGGAGCGGCTGCTGGCCGTGGAGCGCACCTACCGCCGCACGCGCGCCACGCTCGAGCGGCTGGCGGCACTCATACAGGAGGTAACGGGCGGAGCGAGGCGCAGGTGGCGGAGCGGCTGCTGGCCGTGGAGCGCACCTACCGCCGCACGCGCGCCACGCTCGAGCGGCTGGCGGCGCTCATACAGGAGGTAACGGGCGGAGCGAGGCGCAGGTGGCGGAGCGGCTGCTGGCCGTGGAGCGCACTGATACCTCAAGAACGTTATGAAGTGAACAGTAGTAAACCAAAAATTTTATTTATACTAAACTAACGAATAGTTCGAAATTTGGGAGAGCTGGTAAGAAACTTGAGGCCGTGGCATTAAATTAGCTGGTGATATAGATTAATTATTAGTGTTTATAATTATTAACATATATTTTTACAAAATCTTAAAAAGTGTTAAGAAAATCCTGCACCACATCTGTCATTTTAAATTGTAATTTATTCGCAACCAAATTACGTAAAATTGTATATAACCATAATTATCTATATATTAATACGTGAAGCAAAAACTTTGTACCCCTTTTTACGAAAATTGCGCGGACGAAGGAGTATGAAATTTCGCACACTTATAGTTTATATAGAGAAGGATTGCAGAATGTAATTTTTTTTTTAAATTGTGCATAAAAAATACATTAAATCAATAAAACAAACATTACACACACTACCATGAATTTGACACACACGCATATATACTCTTTTCAAAAAATTCAAAAATGAAAGAGGAGCGGCCGAAGTCTGTCAATGCCAATCCAAACTCACATTCTATCTTTTTAATTTTTCATTGCTTAGGATATAATCCGTGCAGCCTTAATAAAATTACGGTTGAATTTCGACCACTGGTATTATTAAATGATTTATTGTTTCAGATCAAAAGTACAACTGACAAACACTTGAACTTCTGCCATAGAGTACAAACTTACATAGCCAGAAGAGTGCAGTATTGTTTCCAGTCTATACTGACACTACGCGGTTATTCGGTAGGTTATTTATTATAATTCTATTTTAATTGTATATAATGTTATTCATAATTTATTTACGGTATACGAGTATAGGAAACTCTGCTATTGGTAAAATTCATAAAAAAATTGTTTGGTCGCAATCGCAACTAAGGCTTTCTAGAGCGATACTTACACTGTATTTTTTTAGTGTAATACAAAAATAATGGTTTCCTTATTGTCGAATATCGACCGTAATTTATTTAAAAACTGTTGTTGTAATTTATTTAAAGATTGTTTCGGTTGTAGAGCTTGTACCCATTATTATTATTATCTCCTTTATTTATTTCTAGATTTTTACAATATTTTAATATAAAAACAATAAAACATAATAAAAACCTAACCCACATAACAGAGTACCACCAGCAGCGGGGCAGGGCCCAAGCTACCGGTGGTATTATTATTATTATTATCAGCTATTACTTTCCCACTGCAGGGCAAAGGCCTCCCCTCCCTCCTTCCAACTATCTCTATCCTGAGTTAGTTCGCGCCAATTATCAAGTACCTATAGCAAAAAAAAAATTAAAAAAAAGACAAATGTGTCTACTGATTTAAATCATCCGCATTTTGTATTATACTTCGTAGATTTTTTGTTACTTCTTGAATAAGTAATAAAAACATTTTATTTTTCCACACTCCTTTATATGAAATGTACTATGCCTAATCTCTCACTCCTCCGTGCACGCAATGCCACAGATTAGTTAATAGTTACTGCAATGCGCTAAGGGCGAAGGGTAAGGCACACTAGCGCCGCTAATGGATTTAATTTGATAACTGCTAAACTGGATTTTTTTTTCAAACATTGTGGACCTTCCGATACTAGGCAAACATCTATTATTAAATAATTGTGCACTACTTTTAGAATTGTTTTTGTATTCATTTGCTAACACCAAAAGTGGTCATTGTTTGTGAATAAATGCAATAGCCCGTTTTGTGAATAAACCACGCAACAAAAAGTAGTGCACAATTATTAAATAAATACTATGAATGCTTTCCTGTTATCGGACGGTACGCAATGTTTAAAAAAAGATCCGGTCCGTTAGTAATTGTTAAATTATCAATTGGTGGCGCTAGTGTGCCTTACCCTTCGCCTTAAGAGCTTTCTTTAATTTTTAATGAAAAAAGTAATTAAATCGGTTCAGTTTTGGAGGAGGAAACAGGGGACTACGAAACGTTGATTTTTTTTACTTTTCATATAATCAGTCGACCTTAGTGTTTCCAAGTTTTTCCGTCACGTATATTTAAAACGTGAAGTGAAAACTTTGTGTCTCTTTAAAGCACATTGCGCGCACGGAAAAGTGTGAGATTCGGTATATATAGTTAAACATTAAACGAAGGAGTCCCGAAACATCAAATGTACATATGTATAATATTTGTTACATTAAGTTACGTCATCGTATAAACATTGTATATTTTGTAAATTACGGTTGAATTTCGCGACCACCAGTGATATATAGATATTTGAATAAGCTCGTTGCCGTCGGTGACAGGGCCGCATGGAGATAGACAACGCGCGCGGCGCGCTGGAGATCGTGTGCACGGGGCGCGAGAGCGGCGCGTCCCGGCACGCCGCCACCACCTCCTCGCTGTCGGGCGGCGAGCGCTCCTACTCCACGGTGGCCTTCATCATGGCGCTGTGGGACTGCGTCGAGCTGCCCTTCTACTTCATGGACGAGTTCGATGTGTTCATGGTGAGTATTTTTTTTAAGTTTTTTGTTGAGTTTACTGATGGCATCGTGCGGCCTTTGCGGCGTCACCGGACTTTTTTTGAGATGTCCTTCTACTTAATGGACGAGTTCGATGTGTTCATGGTGAGTGGTTTTTTAAAAGTTTGCCCGTGGCATCGAGCGGCTTTTTCAGCAGCGTCACCGAATTTTTTGGGGGCGGCGAGAAAATTAAAAGGTCTTTTTTATATTTTATTGATTTTTTCAAAATCTACAGCTCTTAAAAAATATAGCGTGTTAGTTAACACGAGGGTTATTTAAACCAATGGTAGTTTATGCCTGGGTAAACTAAACAAATAAAAAAATACAACGCAGACTGCCCGCGGCGGGCACGCGCCGCGAGGCGGGTATGAAGGCGTGGCCTCGCGGGGTGCTAAGCAAAAAGTGACCTTTCGGCATGATCTATCTGCGGCGCCGCCGCGCTCCGCCGGCGCAGTCAATCGGCACTTATTTGATCTTTTCCCGCGCATAGTGAATACGCTAAATTATTTATTAGGATTATGCAAAAAAATAAGAATTTTTACAAATATTAAAGATCAGTTAAGAAGTAAGCAAGCTATTTATAAATATTCAAATAATTTTTAACGCAAATTTTGTTGCGAACAAATTACAAAAACACAAATGTTGAAAAAATTTCCACGAGCAATTACTTCCTAACTGATCTTTAATATTTGTAAAAATATTATGGTCGGATGTTAGTGACGGTAGTTGTTGACATTGAATGGGCGCCTTTGGCTTTCAAAGTAAAAAGTGTTGAATAATTTCGGCGGGCTGGTTAGAACCACGATAGCTCAAATGGAAGAGCACCTGACCCGGAATGTCAGAAGGGTGCAGGTTCAAATCCTGCTCGTGGAAATTTTTTCAACATTTGTGTTTTTGTAATTTGTTCGCAACAAAATTTGCGTTAAAAATTATTTGAACATTTAAGAATATATATTTTTGAATGAATGAGGATCGGGAATCGAATACCTAATGTCCTCCCTTAATATGTCCCTTGGTTTAACTAACAAGCTGTATATTTGACAGTATTTAAGTTCTCAACATAGAGCAAGCAAATAACAGATTTTACATATTTAGATATATTTTTTAATTAATTTCCGCCTGTTTGGCAAAATATAAAAATAATAAGTGTGCTAAAAAAATGGGTAAAAATAATATATCCTCAGGATTCCTTGTGTTCGGTGCATTACATGTTACCGAACACCGTTATTGACGTCACTAGGAGCGCCGCCGCCGAGCGCGTGCATTTGTGAACCACATCATTAAATTAGTGCATAATCAATTATCGTCGCGATCGGGTGCATTCATTTATCAGTTATCATTATCATCAAATTATAGATTTTAGCAATAAAGTATATCTTAATTATCAATCATTTGTTTTTATGTTCTAAACCGGAACATAAATTGGTCCTTCGAGCGTAAAATAAGGACCTCGCGCTTATAGGAACTTTTTAGTTTCTCAAAACTCAGTGAGGTTCGATCAGTGACTTATAGTGACAGTAAACTGGGAGTGCAGTGCTATTGGAGTTGTTACTTTGTTACGTCTTAGCAAAGTAGCACGAGCAACAATCATCAGATCAGCAGCCGGAGAGCGGCAAGTACAACACAAACAGCATCAAAAGTAAGATCTTTCCATTTTTTTTCTTACTGATTATATACATTATCAAACTAAATCACGATGGAAGGTTTGTACGACAAGCAGGCTGAACTCTTTGAGACCGCATCAAAGCTTTTAATTAACTTTAAAAAAGATGGAGCAGAGCGGAAAACCGTCGAGTATTGTCAGCAACGCCTAGAGCGGTTGGAAGCATTATGGATAAATTTTAAGTCCAATCATCAGAAATTAGAACGTTTTGGAGTGTCAGATCATCCCTATTTTGTACAAAGTGAATACGACCAAATGAGGGAATTATACAATACGGCGAAAGACTTATTTCAACGTACCTATAGTGAACTGGTAAGAAAAGAAAAGCGGTTGTGGGAGGAGGAGCAGGTTGGACAAAAGGTAAGCAATAAAGCAGAAATAGAGCAGCCAAGAGCTGGAACAAGCAAGCAGGAAGAAGAAGCAAATCAGCAGGCTAAAAAAGCAAGTGTTCATCATCATGATAAGCCATCATCAGATAACAGTTTCTTACACATGACTTCAAGGGGTACATTCAGCAAGTTGGACGACATGTTAAAAAAGCAAAACATCAATTTCAAGGCCTTTCAGAGGTGCGTTAATAATATTAATATAGATTCATTGCAAAACAAATGGGAGTTCGAGGATGCACTCAAGATGCTGCAAAGCAGGTGGACAGCAATAGATAATCTTCATTGGGAGATAGCAGGAGAAATTGAAGGTGAGGAGATAGAATACGAATTAGAATATAGCAAGCACGAACATCAGTTCATCAATATCAAAAAACTAATAAATACTAAATTATGGTCTGTATCTCATCGAGAGAAATCAACGCCACAAATGGATATTCCATCGTTTAGTGGCAACTATCAGCAGTGGGTTTCCTTTAAGGATCTCTTTAATGAAGCGATACATAATAACCCGTCGTTATCTAATGCACAAAAGATGCAATTTTTGAAGAGCAAGGTCACGGGCGAGGCTGAGCGTATCATTCATCATTTGCAAATAAGTTCGGATAACTACATCGTTTGCTGGGAAATATTAAATCATCGTTTTAATAACAAAAGACTAATCTTTACATCTCATCTGAATACACTCTTAAACCTCCCAATTATACAACAACAATCATTGGGTCAAATAAAGCGATTGCATGACATCACAAAAGAAAGTCTGCACGCTATTCAAAACCTAGGCATAGATACCAGCTCTTGGGATCCTATGTTGGTGCACATCTTATCTCAAAAGCTTGATAGCGATACATTCGGAGAGTATATTGAATCAATAAAAAATCCACGGGATTTGCCAATTTTACAGGAATTTATAGATTTTTTGGAGAGTAAATTCACTATTTTGGAATCATCTCGCAAGAGAATGGAGCAAAATTTACAAAAACCAAGTTCCCAACAATATAACCAAGTTGTTCAACCTAAGAAATTGATTTATTCAAAATATTCGGGTCAAAATATTAAGCATCCAAATTATTTAAAAGCATTCCATACATCCACTTCAAACACAAAATATAATTGTTCACTTTGCAATATGGATCACGCTATATTTTATTGCGCAAAGTTTAAAGAAATGCCAAGTGAAGAAAAATTAAATGTGGTTAATAAATATCATTATTGCGTAAATTGCTTATTCGACCACAAAGGCAAAGCATGTTTTTCGCCAAAGCGATGTCGCAATTGTTCCGGTAATCATAATACATTGTTACACGATGCATTTATTAAACGTAAACAACCAGTAACCGGAAGGCAGATCAATTACAATCAAAAACCGAATGAAAATGTGACAACGGCCTCACACGTGGCACGGGAAGACTTTTCGGAAATTCTTTTATCAACAGCACTTGTAAAGGTCATTGGAGCAGATAGTACCCATCATGAATTGCGAGCACTGATAGATCAAGGGTCGCAAATATCAATCATAAAAGAAAGCGCAGCCCAACTGCTAGGTTTGAAAAGACAACACTGTAAGGGTGTGATCTTTGGGGTTGGAGAACAGCAAAATAATAGCAAAGGAAAGTTAACAATCACTTGTAAGTCTATGTACAATCAATTTACTTTCACAGCCAACGTCATTATTATGAATTCACTTATTAAAAATTTACCGAACTATTCCTTTTCCAAACCATCATGGAGCTTTATCGAAAATATTAAGCTAGCAGACCCAGATTTCAATGTAAGCAGGCCAGTAGATATGCTGCTGGGTGCAGATATTTATTCTATCATTATGATGGGAGGAATTTTGAAAGGAAACAACGCTGAGCAGCGGTAACATGATGAAGACTTATCAATGCAACGTAATTTTAAATAATGTTGACGAGATACGAAAATTTTGGGAGATGGAAGACATCTGCGATGACGAATCATTATCAAACGAAGATCAGCAATGTGTTCAGTTTTACCATGAAACGACCACTAGAAAAGCAGACGGTAGGTATGAAGTACGCTTACCGCTTAAACATGATGTCATCAATCAGCTAGGAAAATCGAAGCCCATGGCTTTAGCTCAATTTCATAATTTGGAAAATAAATTTAACAGAAACCTAGGGCTAGCAAGCGATTATAAGGAATTCATAAATGAATATATTACATTAAATCATATGAAACCTAGCAAACATAATTCGACCTTGGAATATTACCTTCCTCATCACGCCGTTCAACGCGCGGAGGCTGTCACCACCAAACTTCGCGTCGTGTTTAATGCCTCGGCAAAAACATCATCAGGGCTTAGCTTAAACGATTGTATGTACACCGGACCAAACCTTCAACAAGATCTACAATCACTTATCTTGAAATGGCGCATCTTTAAATATGCTTGGACCGCCGACATAGAAAAAATGTTTAGGCAAATAATTGTCAACGAACAAGATCAACATTATCAAAAAATTATATGGCGAGAAAGCCCTGATCAACCTATCATAACTTATGAATTGAGCACAGTTACGTATGGAACTAAAGCGGCGCCCTTCTTAGCTATGATGACCCTGCAAAAATTAGCATCAGACGAAAAACAAAATTACCCATTAGCAGCAAAAGTTTTACAGAGTTCCTATTATATGGATGATTGGATTTTTGGGTCACATACTCCAGAAAAGGGACAACAGCTTATTTCTAATATGTATTCATTACTAAAATCAGGAGGCTTTTTGCTAAGAAAGTGGATATCAAGTCATCCATCACTATTAGAAAATTTAAATTATGAGCTAAATGAAGAAAATCATCACTTTAATTTTAAAACGGATAGCATGTCCAAAACATTAGGTCTTCGATGGCTGCCAGATCAAGATATATTTACATTTAATAGCAGCATTTGCTTTAAATCATCAAGCACAATAACAAAAAGGAAATTACTCGGTGAAATATCAAAAATATTTGACCCTCTAGGGTGGCTTGCCCCCCTTACCACTATGCTCAAGTTATTGTTTCAACGAGTGTGGTTAGCCAATTTAAAATGGGATGAAGAAGTACCAAAAGATATTAATAATGAATGGCAAAAGTTAAGATCAGAGTTAGAACAAATAAATCAATTTGAAATTCCGCGGTGGATAGGATTCCGTGAGAACTGTATGATCGAACTACATGGGTTTTCAGACGCATCACTAAAAGCTTACGGTTGCGTGATATACGCCAAAATCAATATCGAAGAGAAAGCAAGTGTGGTGTTAGTAGCGGCGAAAGCAAAATTAGTACCACAAAATAAAATATTATCATTGCCCAAACTAGAGCTAAGTGGCGCTCATTTGCTTGCAAAATTAGTTAGGAAAGTCATCAAATGCCTAGAACCCCACGAAAATATCAAATTATACTGTTGGTGTGATTCTAAAGTTGTATTAGGATGGCTACAAGGCAACCCATCCCGCTGGAAACCCTTTGTAGCGAACCGAGTACGTAGCATAAGTGAAGTCGTGTCACCAAACAGCTGGGATTACGTAAGCACGGGCGATAACCCTGCGGACGCAGCAAGTCGCGGCTTATCAGTCGCTCATTTGAAAAAACATAATTTATGGTGGAAGGGACCGCAGTGGCTGGAAACTTTTCAAGCTCAAAAACATCAAAATAAAATGAAGTACACAACAGATGAAGAAAGTAAAATAAAGCATGTCAATGTTATCCAAAAATCGGAGTCGGAGCAAAGCATCATTAATAATTTATTAAAAGACTACAGTTCATTTCGTATGGTGACTCATGTTATAGCATGGATTAAACGAATGGTTATACCTACGCCTCAACGCAAAACAATGCCCAACTATATCACGTTACATGAACTGCGTCAAGCAAAAATCATTATTATTAAGCGAGTACAAATGGATCATTTTAGCACAGACATAAAACAGTTAAAGCAAAATAAAGACTTATCACCTAAAAGCAGTTTAAATAATTTAAATCCATTTATTGATCAGGAAGGAATACTGCGTGTGGGAGGCAGGTTAGCAAATGCAAAACTTAACGAAAATATGAAGCACCCCGCAATTATCCCTCACGAAAGCAGATTAACTACCCTACTTATAGAACAAATACATCAACTTACCTTTCACGGAGGGCCCCGGCTAACACTAGCCAACCTGAGGAGGCAGTACTGGATTACCGGTGGCATAAGAGCTGTAAAAAAGCATATAAAAGCATGCATCATATGTAAAAAGAACAAACCTGATATGCAGCAGCAACTTATGGGGGATCTGCCAGGCCCTAGAAGTAATCCTGAACGTCCGTTCTACCACACTGGCGTTGACTATACAGGATATGTATATATTAAGAGCAGCAAAGGGCGGGGTACCAAAACAACAAAGGGCTATATAGCAGTGTTCGTCTGCTTAGCCACTAAAGCAGTGCATTTGGAGTTAGTTTCCGACATGACCAGCTCAGCATTTTTAGCAGCACTTCGACGAATGGCAGCTCGAAGAGGTACACCACATCACATCTATTCGGATCAGGGAACAAACTTCGTAGGAGCAAATAGACTTTTACAAGAGAATTATGAGGAGCTCCAACAAGTATTTAAGGACAGTTTTCTTGCCGAAGTCTCAGAGATGAATGTAGAGTGGCATTTTAATGCTCCATCATGGCCCAGTGCGGGAGGTCTATGGGAGAGAGCAGTGCGCAGTTTGAAATTCCACCTCAAACGTGTCGTAGGTGACCAAAGATTAACTTTCGAGGAATACACCACTCTCCTCAACCAAGTAGAAGCTTGCCTAAATACAAGACCCTTATGTACATTGTCAGAAGACCCAGACGACCTTAATATTTTAACCCCAGCTCACTTTCTAACGGGCTGCTCACGGCTGACTGTCATTGAAACAGAGCATGATGCCAGGACACGTTGGCATCTTTTATCGAAACTGAAGCAAGATCTATGGAAGCGATGGAATATAGAATATTTATCACAGTTGTCAGCAAGATCAAAATGGACGAAATCAAAAGAGAACATTAAGATAGGAAGTCTAGTTACAATCCAAGATGAAAACCTCCCACCTGGTAAATGGGCGATGGGGAGGGTAATAGAACTCCATCCTGGCAAGGACAACTTCGTCAGAGTGGTGACACTTAAAACAAAAAATGGAATAATCAAACGACCCGTAATAAAATTATCAGTTCTTCCAGTAAATAGCGAAAGCGAAGAAGATCAACAATCAACTCAGCAAAAGCATAGAAGCAACAACAAAACAAAATATTCACTCTCCGTTATTGTCGCCGCAATACTATTTTTTATGACATTAATAACAACATCCACAGCCCAACCTAGCATTTCTCAGCTTCCGAACAATCAATCATTATACTTTGACCCAATATCAAAAATCAAAATAATCCGAGATCAATGGAATCTTGTCGTATATTACGACATGGAACCCTATTGGTCGGGGCTAGAAGCATATAAAAAACTAAATACCTATTTAGATAACACTTGTAACTCTATTCAAAAGCAAATAAACTGCAACATGATATTACTACAGCTAAAACATACCTACCAAGAAATACAGTACTGTAATGATCTTTTGCTAAGCCAGCATTTTGATGAGCACGCTAGACGGCGTCGGCGCCGGGGGCTTATCGACGGTATCGGCAATGTAGCAAACAGTCTGTTCGGAGTACTGGACAGCAAATTCGCTGAAAAGTATGCTCAAGATATCAACCTTATAAAAAGCAATGAACGTCATCTAAATAAACTTTGGCAAAATCAAACTTCGGTCGTAGAAGCAGAGTTCAATTTGATAAAACGGATGGAAGACACAATAGAAAAGCAACATAAGATAATTCACAAACAACTCAATAATTTGGAATCTGCCTCAAACGTATTGCAAACTGAAATAGCAAACATCAGTAGCATTCAAGACTTCACATTAACGGCGTTATCGGGTAACAATCTCCTACAAACTTTAAAGCAACTCCAAGATACTCTGTTGAACACTATCACGGATATCTATCATGGACTAATCAGTATCCACCTGCTCACTCCTACGCAACTAAAAACAGAATTACAAATCATTAGCAGTCAAATGTCCAAAGATCTCACGTTACCCATTAATAATTTATTATTCAATATACAAGAATTGTATAGATTACTTCATGTCAAGACACGAGTGACTAAAGAATACATAATCTTTGAAATATCAATTCCACTAGTAAGTCGAGACAATTATCAGATGTATATGTTAATTCCAGTTCCTCGCCAACAAAACAATAACATGGTTACCATCACACCTATATCCAAATATATAGCATTTAACATACAACGAGATTCGTATTTAATTGTAGACATTAACGAGTTACGAGCTTGTTCCTACGTGGATGATTATCATGTTTGCCCACTAAAACAAGCAGTTCAACATCTACAAAATGACGAAAATTTATGTAGAAGAGCTAACGAAAGTGCATCAGCTAAATGCACAACTGAAAAGAAAATTTGCACCAATCAATGGTCAGCATTAAACTCGCCGTCACAATATTTTTATTTTTGTTGCGACACTTACTCTGTAAGGATCGTATGCGAGGATCAGGTTTCCACGCAACAGCTGAGCGGCGCGGGCATTATTAATTTTAAAACGAACTGTATTGTAAAGGGAAAACAGTTCACCTTACACCCACTTCAACATCATACGAATAAGCTGTTTGTTTCACCTAAGATAGACACTCCAAAACTAGACCAAATCAATCACTTAATTCATTTAAGCATTTCAACAGAAGAAGAGAAAGAGTCGGACGACACTTTAAATCAAACTTTCACCAAAATTGGAAGACAAATAAAGGATTTGAAATCAAATAAGGAAGATGTAGACTTAGATGCTCTATCCTATCACGACGTTCATCAATACGCCATCAGTTACGTAGCTGTGGCCATAGCAGTTGGAATCATCGTGGTCTGGCTACGCAAGCGTCGGGGAAGGCGATGCTGGTCGCTGAGCACGCGGCCTCAGGAGGAGCGCGGTGCGGTCGGCGCGGGCGACTCGGGCGCTATACGCTCGAGCGTGGACCGCCCGCCGCCGCCACCGCCCATCATCAGCGTTGTGTCTAGTGGTAGTGTGTGTGATGTGCCAAATGTGTCTTATCAGCCTAGTGTTAGTGATGGGCGTAATCTCGATAATGACACATACGCGAGTGTTAGTGCGCGAGTGGCTTTACCGAGCATTCGATTAAGTGCACGAAAAAAGGACAAGGCAACGTCGCCTCACAGCAAAAGGGTATCATTTGAGCCCGAGTTACCTCAAGTGACTCCATAAACTTTATTTTTACTTTGTATTATTTTTTCTATTATCTCTTGTATGTTTCACTTAAACTACTAACCTTAGATTTAAGTTGACTTTGTATAAATCATTCTTGTAATCAAACAAGTTACTAACAGCATCATCTTTATCACAGCATCTTGTGCCGGCCCGGAATATGTTCGGTGCATTACATGTTACCGAACACCGTTATTGACGTCACTAGGAGCGCCGCCGCCGAGCGCGTGCATTTGTGAACCACATCATTAAATTAGTGCATAATCAATTATCGTCGCGATCGGGTGCATTCATTTATCAGTTATCATTATCATCAAATTATAGATTTTAGCAATAAAGTATATCTTAATTATCAATCATTTGTTTTTATGTTCTAAACCGGAACACCTTGAGCTGTGTGATCGAAACACCACCTGAAGATTTTTAGAGGGAACGGCATCATGCAAGCGTGTCCCCTTTCCCTACTAAATTCTCATAGGGGATCTGATTGAAACAACCTGAAGGCGCCTCTAAAGGCTAGGACCTCGGCTTGGGTTAACCGGGTCGTGGGGGTGGGGAAAAGCGCCCAGGTACATATCTGTACTGACTTTTTTTTATATACTTAGCACGGCAAATGACTCCATACCACCTGATGTTAATTGGAAATGGAGTCCAGACGCGAAGACAACTGGTGCAGCGTGAAAACAAAGCAGCATCAGTTAATCTCACTCTGCTGGCGCACAAGGTGCTTCTTCACGCCTCGTTTGAAGGACCCCATATAATAGGAAGGAGGGAAAACGTGTGCTGGTAGACTATTCCATCTTTTGGAAATGCGACAAAGAAACGAGTCGCCTTTCTTTGTGCGCGATGGGATATTTGGACAATGAAGCGGTGACTCCGGAGATCAGCACGTGTACTTCTATGGAGGAAAGGAGAAGGTGGGATAAGGTCAAAGAGTTCTTCATAGCACTCGCCGTGGTATAAGCGGAAGAAGACGTGATCTCTACGCAATTGCAAGGGTTCGAGAGTATTAGTGTCCTCTGCATTGCCGATAATGCGTACAGCACGACGCTGTAATCTGTCTTAGGCATCCAGAAGGTACTTTGCGGAACCGTCCCAAATGTGCGAGCAATACTCCACGCAAGACCGTACGTGTTGTCTTGTACAAAAGGCACAACTGGTCAGGCGTAAAGAATCGCCGCACTCTGTTCAGGACACCGAGTTTGCGTGAGGTTTTGATCATGACTTCGATGTAGATTTTTCCTTTTGATTTAGATCGCAGCGAATCGTCATATCGAGCATGTTGATATTGCTCTGCAGGCTAAAGGTATAGAGCGCGTGAGAACCTGTCTTCGTACTCTTGTTCAACGAGTACGGAGTTTTAGGCCTATGCGAGTGTGCATGTTTAATGTAATAAGCAGAGATCGGAATAGGCTGACTATATTTACCTAAACTTCGGAGAACAGAGACAGAAAGTGGAGACTTCCTTACGACTACATTTATTTTCCCGGAATTCGGGAAAAATCTTATATAATGAATATGAATATTGATAAAGACATTAACAAAGCCAAAGCCAATGACAAACTGCTACATATAAATTTTTTGTTGACTAAAAAAATTATGTTGCATAAAAAAAGTAAAATATACCTACTATACTTATTGACAAAACGTCATGTATTCAATGATACAACAACGGTTAGTTTAAGGATCATAAATATAATTCGTAAATTTGATAATTGCAAGTTTAGTTAAGAATAACCTTTACCCATCTTAAATAAAGCTTATTTAAGATTTTTCCCGAATTCCGAGAAAAAAAAGAAGTCGTAAGGAAGTCTCCACTTTCTGTCTCTGTTCTCCCAAGTTTAGGTAAATATAGTCAGCCTATTCCGATCTCTGGTAATAAGTGAATATTTAGTTGTATTTTGAGGATCGGAATGGTAAGTGTGTAAGTTTGCATTGTTTAGGGATTGTGCAGACGACGGACTTTCTTGTTTGTCTTTCTAGATCGCTTACAACTTCATACCTACACTTATTCTAACTAGGTACTGTAAATAACAAAGCAAAGGATACCCTATAAAAAAGATTAAGAGGTTTATTCGGCTTTTAATTGTAAAACACAAAAACGAAACAAATAAAAATGCAAAGAAGCTAACAGTTAAGTTAACATTTTACAATAAATAATACACTAAAAGCCGAAAGTGCTGATCAGCTCAGCTATGACAAATATGTTTAATTTCGCAGTCACTCTTGTTGAGCTGATTGAAGACATAGATTGGTAACCTAACACTGCACTGCATATTTATATGTATATTATTTGTCAAAAATTTTGTTTTCAATAAATTGTAGTTCGGAGAGTGCTGTATATTTTTTACTACAAGCGAGACTCAAACCATTTGATACACCGGCATGACAGAAAGTGGGTGCGCCTGGCTATTTAACACCACCTTTCTACGATTGTCGCCATAGCAAAAATTTTAGTAGCTTGTTTTGTTTTCTCACAGTATGAAATAGGATCAGGGTGCCTAGTGTGAGTTTTGTTTACTATCCGTATTCATTCGAATACGTTTACTAAAACGAAAATTAGTATGGCATTGAAGCATATGAGACCTCCTGGCGACATATGAGCAGAATTAAAATTTTGCCATATAAATTCTCGTTTTCGTTAACGTGATCGAATGGCGAATGAAACTCGCACTTTGCACCCAGCTCTTAAGTAGTTTAAAGATTCCGTATGATGTACGCTTCCACATTCTATTCGAGCGAATAATTGTGTGATACTACCCAACACGACCACGAATGGTTACCTTAATTTCAATGTGGTACATATTCATGAAAAAAAAGTGTACTTTTTTGTACTAAAGAGTTTAAAAAATGTACTCTCATATTTTTGCTGTTATAACGTATAGGCCGTGGTCGTGCTAGGTAGTACCTTTCTGGCACGACCACAAGGTATTTTTAACAACTTTAAGATGAAAAATTATATTAATTTATTGTACTTAAAATGTACTGCATATTTGAAATAATTTTGATCAGTATTTTACCCGTTTTAAAGCAGGCTTTTTTCGTGGAACATCAATAACACTTTTCCCCCTAGGAAGGTAAAACTAAATAAAATAAAATGTTGGATCTGATTAGGTAAATTTATTTTATAATTAACAATCATTCAATCGAAAACACAAAATTCAAAAACTTAATTGAAAAACACAAGTACAACTCTTTTAAAAAAACCACAAACACACAAACCAAAGCACATTGAAATTAAGGTAATTATTCGTGGTCGTGTTGGGTAGCATCACACGAATAATTAGTGTGTTCTCGCCAGGACAATATTAACCGCAAGATAGTGATGGAGCTGCTGATCGACCACGCACTGAAGAACTCCGGCCGCCAGTTCGTGTTCCTCACGCCGCAGGACGCGTCCTCCGTCACCGCCAGCCCACAGATCAGCATTCACTTGTAAGCCCCCTACTATTTCTAACAAATGCATACACAGTGATGGAGCTGCTGATCGACCACGCACTGAAGAACTCCGGCCGCCAGTTCGTGTTCCTCACGCCGCAGGACGCGTCCTCCGTCACCGCCAGCCCACAGATCAGCATTCACTTGTAAGCCCCCTACTATTTCTAACAAATGCATACACAAAACAATACATTGAGACGTCTTTAATGGTCAGTAAGAACTGACATAATATTCAAAACTCTGCACTGTTTTACGGCCATGTTTAATACCAAGTTATTATTTATGGTTTTAAGCTTGTGCTTGAAGAGATTGAAAGGCCTTGTCATGACTTATTTTTAAATTTTAAAATGTATAATACCAACTGACCTATTTTTAAACGATAACAGCATAGTTCATTTTTGTTTCAGAATGGCTGACCCGCGACCTTAGATTGTAAGCATCTTTATTTTATTATCCAAGTGGATTTAATTTTATTGTTCATTACCAAATATTTGAAGAATCTGCAAATATGTCAATCATTTTATGATTATAAATATTTTTTTGCATTCCTGATATCGTGATGATATGTGATAATAACGTTATAGTATTGAAGAAGATAACTCTTATATTATTAAAAATAAAAAGCGAAATACAATCAACACCATATTTTATTTAATACTATCCTTGAAACATTCATACATCGAAAATAACGCACAAAATGTGATCTATGCATATTTATTGCACTGTTGACAAAATACAACTCTGAAAAGAGGTTATGGCTTCCTGTTGGACTGTCTATGAGATCACACACACCTCAATAATGGAAATACAATTGAAAAATCTACTAAAATTAAGTTTTATATTAGTTTTTAATAAATTGATATAAAATAACTTAAAACTAAAAGCGCACTAAATTTACCTTTAACGAATATAGTTATTTCAATAAGTCTAAGTCTTACTTGTAAGGCTAAGTGCCTTAAGATATAAGCGTAATCGTTGGCCTTAATTCTATGATCAATTCACTATAATGCACCTGGATGAGTTCAACTACATAACTTTTCAACGAAATTTATGCTCAACAGATTGAGAAAACATTTTGTTTAGTCTAGTAAACTTCCTTAAATTAAATATTAGGGAATCTGTTCTGCTGTAAATTTTGCTGATCGTAGTTGATTCAAAGACGTGAGGATTTACTGTGATCGAATGGCGAATGAAACACGCACTAGGCACCCAGAGTCCAAGCTTCCTTAAAGCGCGCAAAATTTGTACATACTTACTTTAGGGTTGTCACAATATGACGATAAAGATAAATGAGACAAAATATTTTTTTTTTATAAATTACTCTAAATATTTTCTTTTTATTATTTTTGTTTTTCAATAACTTGTTATTATTTTATTTTTCAGATTTAGATAAATTCTAATCTGAGTCTTTTTAAATACTGAATTAGAAAACATTTGCAATGCAGATCAAATGTACCATTATACACATTCTAAGATTTCAGTGCCAATATTTATATAATGTTTGCTTTAAAATCAAAGTGTTCGCGAAACTACATGAAATAGGCAATATTTTTATATTTCTGGCATTGTTAATACACACTGTACAGTCAGCTTCAAAATAATCTGAGAGCGTTTAAACCTACTAAAAATATCTGAACGTTTGACAAAAATTACTCTTATCCCAATATGTGATAGATGTACTTTCCTTGAATGTAATTTGTTCTCAAACAACAAATAAAAATGAATTTCTACATCTTGAGATAAGGTTGATTTTTGTCAAATGATCAGATATTTTTGGTGTGTTTGAACGCTCAGATAATTTTTAAGTTGACTGTACAGTAATTAACAATATTTTACAGAAAACCACTCTAATTTAAATCAAACATAACAAAACAAACTGATAAAAGTTTTTTCTCATTGCCTAGCGATCCAGAAAAGTAAGTTCCTACTTTATGTTAATATTTTATTACCTACTTTCTGTATTACAAGTAGTATCTACCTAAATCACTCTTGACGTTTGAAGTAGGTACTCGTATTATCACTAACATCATTCATCACTACCTACTTACTATAAAACAAAGTCCCCCCGCGTCTGTATGTCTACGTACATACGTAGGTACCTATTTACTTAGATAAGTATTATAACATCAATTCTACTAGTCGTCTACAATTTACAATTACAAAAACAGAAAATTTATTAAAGCAAGCAATATGTAAATATATTAAAATTCGATTTTAAATTTCACTTTCCTACCTAATTGTCCTTGCACAGGTTTACATTATATAACATACTATGTAACATAATATACGTCTTCTTTGGCACAAGTCTAAATTCCATTTCGGTATCCACCCTAGCGCTTACACGTTCCGCTCAAGGACACCGGCGCTCGAGCTCTCACGTGCACGGAGTGTCACCGGTGTGCCGTCGGTGAGACGGTCACGCACACATAAGCCGTGCTATGTAGTAGTGTTCCTGTGACAGCGTGCTCTAAGGAAGCTTTGACTCTGTTCGGGTATTTACTCATGTGGTGTAAGTGATATTTCAGATACCGAAAACCAATAAAACGGAAATGACAAGATGTTAGTAAACAGAGTAATGCGTAAATGGATAATGTGCAGAAATGAAAATTTGGTATTGATGCAATAGAAACATTTTTCTTATAATTAAATAAACAGAGGTTGCATAAAAATATTGATAAAAAGAATTCAAGTATAAGTTTTAAATAGATTTTCTTAATGCCTTGCAGAATATTCGTTGACATTAGCGATTGTTAGTATAAAAATTACATATTAAAAATCATTTTCACAAAGATGATATATTTTATAGTAAGAGTTAAAAATCTTTTATATGCAATTTTTAATCTAAAGTATATAGACTATATAGCGGCAGTTTGGGCATTAACAGGGAGTCAGGTCAGCACCCATGGAGCATTAGGTTTTGTTCCAGCTTTGAACAATTTGAACCTAGTAAGTGAGCATAATCATGTTAAGAGAGTTTATACTTTTTATTATATAGTTTATACTATAATTTTGATATCCCATACTAACTTTGATTTAAAGTCCAGTATGGATAGTTTCCTCTCCATCCATAGGGAAGTCTCGTGCCCCAGCAGTGGGGACATAAAATGAGATGATGACGACGATGATGATGGATAGTTTCAAATAACTAATTCAGTTTTTTTAAATGGGTTAACAATTCATATCTCTATCACTTAAGCATAGGTCTCATTAAAATTTGCTTATTGGTTTGAAAAAATGGAACATCGAAGTTGATATTAAAATGTTTAAACACTCTTAATTGATATTGGCTGTACATTAACACATTTAATTATAAGAGTTACTACCATCGCTAATTTTAAGCTGTCAACACTATCAATAACACTTTCATATTTATGGACATGTCTTTGGTTAAAACAAAAGCGGGCAAAAATATTAGACCTCTACAAAATCAAGAAAAAATTTAATTCGACAAAGTTTAACAAATCAGTCTCGAGAACAATGTGTTCATTTATCATCATGCTATTATAAATTACTTTAACATTAATTGCTATTTACATACATAATATCAAGAAAAATCTAACTATTACTTATTATGTAAGATTAAAGTATCATATATAAAAATGTTAATTTATTTATTTAGAATTCTGATATTAACAGAATTAACAGTTCAAATTGATTTCGAAAAATTACTTGTCTTACGACATTCGGGCTTAGTTTTATTTTATTTTTTATATTCAAAACTGCTGCATAGGAGCTTAATATAGGCACAAAAAAGGTAAGTTAGATGTACAAAAGAGATAAATACACGTGTGCCAGTTATATTATATTTTTTCGATGTTTTGAAATTTCACCCTTAATACAGTTTATGTAAAAACACAATAGCTAACTTTCATGTGCTAAATATACAAAAAAAAGTTGATACAATTTTGATGTTTGATAAGGGCTTAACTTATAAGGTTAGGTAGAAATATAAATGATGATTAAGTGATTAGATTGCAATGCATTTATACTATACAAAAGTAATGTAAAAAAAGGACATATTATTATGCCAACCATAACTTCGAAGTTGAACATGCAAAATTATTCGACATGCACGATTGGTGTAATGCAGCGCGTTGTTTTCTAGTGCACTTTGTGAGGAACAGTATTTTTTACAAAATTTACAACATTAAGCTTGGAATGTATACCTAACAAGAGAAATCTTGGCAGTACTGCCAAATTAAGTCGGAGCTTTCAGAAACGACAAATACTCCTACATAATATACTAGGAACAATAATGTACATTTTAAGATTTTACATCTGCTACTTGGATGTTCAGTCTTCAAAATAATTTACTTACAAGTAAAAAGTAGGGCTCAAACTAATGATAATGTTCACTCCTAATTACGGTAATATTACGGATTTCATCTGTTGTTCTCTAGCTTATTTCGTTAACTTTGCATTAATCGAACACAGTCTGTCGAAAATTATACCAAATCTCAAATTTTGATGAACTTTTATCATGCTTAGCATCATATTGTCATAATCTGAGCTAGTCTCTATATAAAGATTAGCATGCGTAATATGATATATAGATATTTAAAAATATATGATAAACATTAAACTGACCGCTCTTGTCTAAAATAAAAATATGTATGTTTAGATCGAATTAAACCAAGTCAGAAGAGTCCTGATGTAAATCAGCAATGAATGCGAGTGGTTAATTTATAATTTACGTAATTTACCATCCATCCAGTCCATCGAAATTTGGAGACTTTAGCCGGCGTTGTTAAAAAGAGTTAGTCGCAAGCACAAGAACGAAGCATTAGCTGGAATTAGACAATTAAAAAGCCGCAAGTTAATTAAAACAAATCACTCGATGTGTTAGCTATACTCTTCGTTAGTAGACACGGCTATGGTATTTTATTTTCGATCAATCAATAATTTAATAAAAATCGTAACGGATTATTATCAGTATTCGCATGAAATTAACAGGAGTGAACAAATCATAAAAATAATGCTAATTAGCTATGGATCCTTACTTTTAGCTTCCCGCATTCAGTATTTAATGAGTGCATAATCAATAGAATTATGCAAGATAATTTTGTCGACGTTGCCAGCAATTAGCCCCTCTACTACGAAAATCGATATCTTCGTCGTACATATCAAAACGCGATACGCTATGTAAGTCCAAGATACTCGCTATCGATGTTCGATACTCTGTTAGTTTCGCACCAAAGGGGCATGTGCGTCAGTCTATACCAGGAGAAATATAAGTAAATTCGCCATCTTACTCTTTAACGATATTCTATTACGTTTGGTCAAATAACGCAAATAGAGCATTGTGGAAGATTAAAATGTCGATATTACGCACTCCACATAGCCAGGGCGAGCCTGCTGTGTTGTCAAGATTCGAGAATTAACAAATTGACTGGAGCTAAACAGAGCAAACTACTCTACTCACAGCTGAGCGGCTCTACTTCATCCGCGTATTCAATTTCGTCTAGATGTGTGGTGGGCGTGTTGGTGGAGGAGGTCTTAGGGGAGGCGGTCTTGGTGGAAGGGGTCTTAGTGGCGGGGGTCTTGGGGCTCTTGTGCCCGGACTGCGGCGGCGTGGGCGGGTAAACGTGCACGGGCTCCTTCGCCGCCGCCGCGTCGCTCGGCTGCGACGCACACTGCTCCTCTTGTAACAGCTGGTACACTTTATCCTGTGGAAGGAAGGTTTGCATCGGTCAGCATGATATGCAACGCAATGACAGTGTACAATTAATGTAGAACTTAAATTGGCTCATTTGAATTTATTCTCTTTCTACACTTTAGTGTTTAATTTTCAAAAGATATATTGAAAGCGCATGGCACACTAAGAGCGAAGCGAAATGAAGATAAGTTAGTTTCCTTCGCTCATGTCGCTACCGCGTCCTTTCTCATCGCATGTATGGCTTCGCTGCCAGTCATATTAATTTCAATTCTATCTTTAAGTTTTTCGGACAAAGGATAAGGCATCAGTTTTACGTTTTATGGTTTTTTTTCAGTGTACCATAAATTTTGTTTAAAAAAATGATTTTTTAAAGTTCTTTTCGTAAACACATAAAGTTGCTTTAATGCAATTGGTTTAAAGTTTAATAAACTGGAACTACGACGTCTTGAAAAATCATCTTAGTTTTTAATTTAGTATTTGTCTATTTTGACACTACATCCACATTATTCTTAGACCTTATGCTATCTAGAGCATACAATTCATTTACTGTAACAGTAACTGCGCGAAAGCAAGGATTTAATTTCATTACGTAAAATACAATTATTTGACCCCAAGATATAACACCATAAACTTTGCAGGAATCAGCTTTAAGAGCAATAGTCTGGACTGCGAAAAGCATAACCTTTTTACGATCGTCTATGCGGTAGATTAGAACTCGGGCACATAACTCGCAAAGAGAACTCAATGGAGCGTATCGTAGTTCAGGGCAGAGTCGAGGGCGAGAGATCCCGCGGTCGCTCGCCAACCCGACGGACAGACCTCATCACCTCCCTCACTCGATCCACAACGACCGACGGCTCTCACAAAGCTTCCGATAGAGCCGAACGGAGACGCATCGCGAGAGCCGTCATTCACCAGGACCCACTCATAACCACGACCATTCTGCCAAGAGTGCCCGACTAAAAAGAATGTGGCAGATAGCTCGAACTGAAAAAATGCACCAACTTTCGGCGAATAGTTTAAGACTATAATATGACTCACGAATATGAAATGTTGATATAGGTAAATTCATGTCTTTATCTTGAATTTGCTTGCTCAAATACACGATTGTATAATATTTTTTTTTGACTCGATCATAATTATTTTCGAAAACACCACAAAAAAACATTTTTGTTCAAATTACAACAGAATTATGCTTGGAAACCAGTTAAATATATTGATAACATCAATATTCGTAATTTAGTAGCTGCATATCTTAATAACTAAAACCAATAATTATTAAAAAAGATTTTTAAATTTGCGGTTTCAATTATTAAGCATTCATTCATTCATCATTATTGTCGCAGGCGCTACGTATTTTCGACCTTATGACAGCGCCAGTAAGGATCAGCCTTTTTGAATGTTCACAAAGCGAGGTGTCGTCTTACCCTCCCACCCGTTAAAAAGCAGAACACTCACAAACATGTCGAGCGAGACGTTGTGCGACTGTATGCGGTGGCTCTCGTCGCGGTTGAGGTCGGGGCAGATGCGGCGCAGCTCGGCCGCGTGCTGCACGAACTCGCCGTCGCCGCCGCGCACCACGCGCACGCCGCCCTCCGCGCGCACCACGCGCGCCGCCGGCGACAGCCACGAGTAGCAGCCCGCTATGCACTCCCAGCTGTAGCCTGCACGATGTAAGCACGATCAATATACGAGCGGGATTCGAACCCGCACCCCATGACATCAACAAAAAAACTGTTATACGGCCTGGTTAGGAGTCAAGTGGAGTATGCAAGTGTGGTATGGAATCCTCACTATGCAGCTCAATCTCAACGCATCGAAGGCATTCAGCGCTCATTTACGCGCCACTTCGCATTTATATCGCCCGGCATTTATCACGGAGTCCCTTACAACCGAAGGATAGAGATTTTTAAAATGGAATCACTAACAGCCGAAATTAATAACCTATCCTCAGCAAGAAATAGGCCTACTAGAGCTTTGTTGCTTAGTTATTTCTGTTATATATCGGAAAATAACAGCGGTTGCTAGGTAACTAAACTAAGATAGACCTATCTCTTATTATATAGCTTATTAATTTCGGCTGTAAGTCATCGCCGTGCCATCCGCGAGTTGTCATTTTTGCACGGACTTATCAACGGAGAAACAAGGCGCTGTAAACTCTTGGAACATATCAAGATAGTGGTCCCATACAATCTACCTCGACTACCAATTAGTATTTTTTTTTTACCTTCCAACCGCTAAAACCAATCTTGATTGTAACGCTTCAATGGTAAGATGTTGCATGTGTTACAACATGATTGACAAAAATAATGTAAACATATATATATTTGATCATTCACTAAATAACGACTTGATGCACTTGCTCTACTTTTCAGATTTGGATTTTATTTTTATTTATCAATATAGATAGTATGTGAAATAAATTTTATATAATTTTGTTTTAATTAAGTAATTATTATTATTGTCGTTGTTTTTATTTTTACTTTCTTTTTTATGACATTGTTTTAGAAAGCTTTTTTTTTAAATTAATTGACAATTGATTTATTTAATACAATTTGTCTTATTATCTTTGAATTTGTTGATAATTGTAATAATTGTAGTGTCAATAATGATTATTAATGTTGTGTGCACTAATAATTGGAATACATATTAGAATCTAAGAATCTAAATAATTAAGGAATTAATATAATAATATGTATTCTGTAAGTGTACCTAATAATACTCAATACTTTATTGCATTCCATAATGTTTACACAATAAGATGGTAGGTTTTTACAATGGATCAATTATGGACCCTGTCGGGCACAGCACAGCTTACTAGGAGAGAGGAAGAAAATAAATAAATATTGAATGTCAAAGTCAAAACTTTTCCAAAACAGTATTCAAAAGTGATAAGTAAACTTACTTCTTATTTTAATTAAGGCGAATGGTAAGGCACACTAGCGCCGCTAATGGATTTAATTTGATAACTGCTAAACAGGATTTTTTTAAACATTGCGGACCTTCCGACACTAGGCAAACATCTATTATTTAATAATTGTGCACTACTTTTAGGTTTGTTTTTATATTCATTCGCTAACACCAAAAGTGGCCATTGTTTGTGAATAAATGCGATAGCCCGTTTTGTGAATAAACCACGCAACAAAAAGTAGTGCACAATTATTAAATAAATACTATGGATGCTTTCCTGTTATCGGACGGTACGCAATGTTTAAAAAAGATCCGGTCCGTTAGTAATTGTCAAATTATCAATTGGTGGCGTTAGTGTGCGTTACCCTTCGCCTTAAGTATGTGTACGTGCGCACACTACAACACGATTTCGAGATCGAGGAGGTTTTGACTTACGCGAAATAGAATGCACGCTTTTAAAGGTCTTTTACACATACACTCTGTATACACGTATCATCATCATCATCATCAGCTCATTTTATGTCCCCACTGCTGGGGCACGAGCCTTCCCTATGGATGGATAGGGAGAACGGGCCATAAACCACCACGCGGGCCCAGTGCGGAATGGTGGTTGTTAACGACTGCTAATGCAGCCGGGACCAACGGCTTAACGTGCCTTCCGAAGCACGGAGGAGCTCGAGATGATAAATTTTTGGTCACCCATCCGATGACCGGCCTTTGCGAAAGTTGCTTAACCTCAGCTCTCGCAGACCGGGCGTGTTAACCACTGCGCCATCGAGCTCCTACACCGAGCGTATACACGTATAAATAAACATAAATGATTATAGCCTGTGTAGTCAGTAAAAAAGAACTTTGTTAATGGTATTCTTGTTGATTAATGTATTTCGTGTTTTATTGGTGTACGTTATTCAGTTTTATATGGATTACTGGATGTCAAAGTGCAAACTATTAAAAATATGCAAGAGTATTCAATATATAAAATATATCTAAATCAATTATTGACGTATTAAATTCACGGCACATTCAAATCATCAAAGGGTGAGATTCTTTCTGACATTAAATTTATTAATTATTAATTAAAGATACTTCAGGGAGACATTCATGAGCTCGATTGTAACCTAATACAAATGAAGTTAGATAGACACCCACCTTACTCCTTTTATATTGTAATCATTACTAGTTTTAAGTATTACTTTATTTAGGACCAGCATTGTTGCGTTTCAAATATACTCAAAATGTCATGGTGTGTACACTCCTTTTGGATTACCGTCTAGCTAGTAAGGTTAACCAAATATGTTACTGTACTCATGTATTGATTGTAATCTGTTTGTGTACATATAGAAATAAATAAATAAATAAATTGATAAATAAATAAATATCATCAGCCAGTCTTCGGATGGGTGACCAAAATTTTGTCATCTCGAGCTTCTCCGTGCTTCGGAAGGCACGTGTTGGTCTCGGCAGCATTAGCAGTCGTTAACAACCACCAATCCGCACTGAGCCCGCGTGGTGGTTTATGGCCCATTCTCCCTATCCATCCATAGGGAAGGCTCGTGCCCCAGCAGTGGGGACAAAGTGAGCTGATGATATTGATAATGATGGTTATTATAAAATGCATCGTTACCTGACACCCTCATCGCCAACTCCTTAGAGAAGCAGTGCGCTATCGCGGCGGCGGCGACCACGCTGTACGAGAACGCGTTGACGTCCACGTGCAGCACGGCCAGGTCCACCAGCTGTCCGCACACCACGAACTCCAGCGACGAGTACTGCGGGAACACGAACGTGTAGCCGCGCAGAGCGTTCGCGCCGAGCTCGCTCTCGCTCAGCAGCCGCCGCTTCGCACTCCTCCCTTCACTCGCGAGCTGCATGTAGATATTCAGCCAGCTGTTGATCGTGATCGGCGTCAAACTCCAATCCAGGATCTTCAGTATGAGTAACTCTTGTTCTAATATCTCTTCGGTTGTGCACGCGCCGTCGGTGACGTATGCGAACTCTCCGATTTTTGGTGGGTACACTTCTTCGACTTTTGACGCTATGAATAGGCATGTTATACCTGCGAACGGAAGCGCTTTCGGTCATTATATATCTCTTTTAAAAGTAGCTCTTGTGTTTTTAAGAAAAGTAAGAACGATGTTGTTAACTGGTCGTTTAAATTGGCGATACTGTATTGTGGGAAAATTGCATGTTATCGATTGAATGGGTAGCCAATGCAAGGAAACCTGATAAAAGTTTTGCTATTTAATAAACTACGAATGATAAGTCGCCGTAAGTGGAGTAGAACAGTGGAAACGTTTATGTTCTCTACTGAAACTTTTTACTCAAGACTAAAAGAGGCGGTATATCGGAGGAGGCTTTTCGGGGATGACGTTTGTACATCATACAAAGACGACTAAACACTTATAGCCTTTCGAATACTTTTTTTATACATATAATTTTTGGCATTGTTTTTCGCACATTCGTAGTGCGTGAGTGTACATTAGTTAGGATGAGTGGTTTGCAAGATAACTAACCAAAACCCGCAAGACGCACGGAAGTGAAGCCACAACACAACATTTAAGCTATCTATATTATTATTTTTGTGAATACACCACAAGTTTAATATAAACCAAAAAGCGTATAAATTAAATTCGTATAAAGAAACAGTGATTATTTAACATACCAATAAGCTGCAACCGGGTCTTTTGTAATTCTTCTGTGTTAGTTAAAAACCGGTCAACATAGTCTATTGTCAGGTGAAACGTTTCTCTGTGCAGTTTGTATACTTCGCATACCTGTAGACAAGTACGTAATAAAACATTATTTAGAATAATACAAAATATGTATATGTAATCTTATCATAACATCTTATTACAAATCATAACTGTTGATCAATTTAAAAAACAGGTGACAACACAGATGACAAGAATTGTTAAAATAAATATCAAAGGATCAGAATTAAGTCTAGTGTAACCTGTTGTTATACGCAATTATAACTAAATATAAAATATAAACTTTCCTAACACTCACACCAATTATCTAGTTCAAGAGAAGCTTCGTTATGAAACTTGTTAAATGGTTAATAGACAATGGATAAACATACTTAAAATACTTAAATACATACTTATTATATATAGAAAACACCCAGACCCGAGACAATTTAGAAAAACAATAATTTCTAAATTGAGCTGACTGGGTATCGAAACCGGGACCTCAGAGATGGCGACACCATGAAAACCGGTGTACAAACCACTCGACCAAGGAGGTCGTCAAACTATTCAATAAAAAATAAGTGCATAGTAAATAACTAGGTAATTCAATTACCTACACAACTTTCTAGGGTTCCGTAGTTAATTTTGCATTCACATTCTATACAGGGTCACTTTTTTATCATCGTCCAAACCTTTTGAGATGACTCCCGTGATACAAAGGAACAACTCTTAAAATGTATGGAACAGTTGAATTTTATTTTAGAGTTAGGGAGTTGGTCCAATAGTAAGATTTGTTCGTTTGTTTCACGGGAGTCATCTCAAAAGGTTTGGACGGAGATAAAAAAGTCAACCTGTATGTAGTTACAAGATAAAAGATCAACCAGTCTCAGGAAGTTCGAGCCGGAAATTACCGGTCAAATGCTCTGGGTGCCTAGTGCGAGTTTCATTCGCCATTCGATCACGTTAACGACCCACCCGATCATCTAAATGACACTACATATTTACAGAATACACTAAACATGCAACATGCACACTAGTTTAGGTCCAAGACACCGTACTCGTAGAACAAGGGTATGAAGAACCGGTTCACACGCACTCTATACCAGGTACAGACATGTACCTGGGCGCTTCGAGCCTTTAGAAGCGCCCTCGGGTGGTTCCGCTCCCCGATCCGATCAGAACCCTTCGGATATGTCAGTTTGTACTGGGTTGAACACAACAATTTTACGCACAGGCTGTGTGCTGAATGTTACAATAATAACTGATATTATAAATGCGAAAGTAACTCTTGTTCATTTCATATTGCATGTCTGATATTTGGAATTATGAAGACTCATCTGTATGAGAAGCTTCAGTTTTCTCAGGGTCCTGTACGTACAGCAACTTTGTTAAGCTGCCCCAGACATAGCACAACTGCATTTCGTGGCAGTATACCACGAAATGCTGGAACGACATACCGCCTCCAATAAAATGGCCACAACGGTTCAGGCGTTTAAATATTACAAGCTTATTAATAATTACAAGCTGTAACTTTTATCAGTTCAAAAATAGTTTAAATTTAATTTTGCTGTGTTTGTGGTATCTGTCGCATTCCTGTCTTTGGTGGTGTTCGTTTTACCTTGTTCTGTTTTGTGATTATTTACATATAATTTTACGCAAATATTGTTTAGAACAAATTACAAATTGAAAAAAGACAAAGGGTTAAAAAATTTCACAAGCGGGACTCGAACTCGCACCCCATGACATGCCGGGTCAGGTGCACAACCAACTATGCTATCGTGGTTCAATCCAACTCGCCGAAATTAATCAACACTATCTACTGCTACTCTGTAAGCCATAGGAGCCCTATTCAATGTCGACAACTACGTCGTCAACATCCGATCTTACTTACAGAGTAAGAGTAAATAGTGTTGATTGATTTCGGCGAGTTGGATTGAGCCACGATAGCATAGTTGGTAGTGCACCTGATCCGGCATGTCATGGGGTGCGAGTTCGAGTCCCGCTCGTGAAATTTTTTGACCCTTTGTCTTTTTTCAATTTGTAATTTGTTCGTAACAATATTTGCGTAAAATTATATGTAAATAATCATAAATATGGCTTGCCTAATTCGATCTTTCAATATTTGTGAAAATATTGAGATCGGATGTTGACGACGTAGTTGTCGACATTGAATAGGGCTCCTTTGGCTTACAGAGTAAGAGTAGATAGTGTTGGTTAATTCCGGCGAGTTGGATTGAGCCACGATAGCATAGTTGGTAGTGCACCTGACCCGGCATGTCATGGGATGCGGGTTCGATTCCCGCTCGTGAAAAAAAATTTTTTAACACTTTGTCTTTTTTCAATTTGTTCTGTTTTATTTTTCTTCTTTCTTTCTTTCTATCAGGTGTCCACGGAAGACCAGTATCGGGATGCCTTCTTGTGCCACATAGAAAATTTTCATGTTTTATTCTTGTGAATAGATACTGTTCCTATATTGTGGCACAAATAGATATTCTTCATTTCATTTTGTTTGACTGTCTGCTACGTTTATCACATTTAAACCACTGAACCAATTTTCATAAATTTTGGTAGGTATAGAAATATTTTTCAACTTTGGATAAAGGCAACTCTACTATTTGTCGCAAAAACAAAACTGAGCAAAACTAACAAGAACAAAAGCGGGTGAAATAGGGGATGAAAATTTGTATGCGGCACCCATCAATTCTCATATTGGTGATATGAAAACAGGACGGTAAGCACAGAGCCGTCATCTTACCTGATGTTAAGTGACGATAAGGCCAAAGGTGGATGCGTACTTCACCCGGAATCCTCATTTTAATGAGGCACTGGCTATCTTATCTCTAGCTGCCAGAACACAACAATGCTGTAAACATTGATGATATGGCGACATATTTAGATAAGACGGTGGTAGCTAGCCAGGCGGACAAACAAGCCCTACCACCAACCAAACCGAGTACACAAACATCCGGTGGCGGCGGCGCGCGTAGGCTGTAGGCAGAAGCAACAGCGAGAAGCAAACTCGCCACCATATGTAGGACGGAAAAGAATTCGCATCCATTTTTAATTCGCTGACCTATTATATATAACAGACCCGTCGGTTAGCGGCAGGTAGTAAGTTCAAGTTTCTTGTAAAAGGCACGCTGCTCCTAACAGGACAATGGTCAATGGGCAAGAGGTTCAATTAGGAAAGTGTATGGTCCTCCCTCCATATCTGGAACCCGCGTTCTCGCGGTAACCAGTCGGGACAAACTGAAAGCCAAAGCGCAGCCATGAACGGATGGTATAGGAAGAAAAATTGTTTCTGACACTCCTCTAAGATAAAACAAATGCATCTGCAACTAAATAGCTGCAGATTTTTAAATCGAGACAGCCTTGGACGTTGACGGTAGGACCCGAATCACAATGAGCTACTGAATTAGTTCCACATTAATTATGAAGTAATGAATAAGAGTTCCCTCTTTTTGAATGTCGTTTCAGTTATTTTTCATACTACTTAGCTTAGTAATTCTGACGATTAGTAAATGATGCTGCTTGACGCATAAAATGTTAAATAACTAGGTATTTCGTAATTTAATAATATCGTTCATCTATCATCAGCCCATAAATGAATAACTGACGTCATTGTGACTATTTGTATCCATAGAAGAATTTTTATTAAAAAATGTTTACGAGTCAGTTTTTTGAGGTAAATAATAGTTTCACGTCTCATTTGTTTTATTGTTGCTTTGATTTGAGGGTATCCATAAATAATCTAACTCAAACGGCAATAGTCTGTTCGGATACATATAGGGTGCGTTCCAATTTTTACGAACGAACCACCTCTGTTGTTAGACCTAGAAGACATGGGTTCGATTGCCAGTGTTTTGATTAATAAGTCCGCCTTATTTATCGTTGCCATATATTCGACAATCTATACTAATATTATATATAAAGCTGAAGAGTTTGTTTGTTTGTTTGTTTGTTTGAACGCACTAATCTCAGGAACTACTGGTTCGAAAATTCTTTTTGTGTTGATTAGTCCATTTATTGAGGAAGGCTATTATAGGCTATATTACATCACGCTATGACTTATAGGAGTGGAACAGTCGCTAATTAACGCGGGTGAAACCGCAGGTCACAGCTAGTTGTAGATAAGATAGCCAGTCCGTAGTTCCTCAACCGTAGTCCGTAGTCACTGATTCTGGGTGAAGTGCGCTTCCACCCACGGCCTTATCGTCACTTCCATCAGGTCAGATAAAAGTTAAAACGCATTTCCGTTGTAAAATATTTTTGTGAATACGAATATTCGTATTCGGTGCATCACTACAAACACGTATTCCTTACAAATATTTAATCTCTTTAATTAAAATTATTTTATTTACTTAAACCCTTACAAGGTTCACATACAAATACTATCACAGTATTTACGATATTATTATTTTTCTGTGTACTCGATCGCTTAAAAATAAATGAAAAAAGTCTGAACATGTCTTTGCTACAGTATTCGACACTCGAATAAACACGTAACCACAGAACACATAATAGTACAAGTACGTAACGTTGTTTGTTCCAAGCCTTAGGATATGAATGCACTTAGTATCACGCCCGTATCGAGCGCCGCGACGTAAGAGATAAGTAAACTATAGTTTTTAATAATCCTTGCTATGTAAGTTATGTTACCAAGTACAATTAAAAAAATACAGCATCAAAAGGGCGTTTAGAAAAATTGTGTTTCTTTTTAAAAAGCTATTTGTGACGAGTTTACTCATGTTTTTACACCGTTTTTTCGATGGCGAATTAACTTTGATGGCGAGTTTACAGAAACCCACCCAGATCACTGTTCAAAGAAGAAATGTGACTTAAGGCTCGCACACACAAAACCCGGTCAGGAACATTAGTACTGTGCCTGTCCTGCCTGCTGGCCGGTTGCGCCTTTAGTGTTCGGTTTGACGGCCAGTAGGTTTAGGACATAAAGTATAATAATACAACTGGTCTAGGAGCCAGGTCATAGGCGGAGCGGGCCCTAACTCTTATTATAATGTCGTCGTTCATATCAAACCTTGTTCCTTGTATATAATATACGGGTAGTACCTAACCCGCGCGGGCTCGTGTTCTTGGAGGCATGGCTTGTTGCGAGCCTTTAGGGAAAGCCTCACTGTCTTATTGACGAAGTCAGTTTAGTGGACACTCGCTGAATATGAATATACATACTAAATACGTACAAAAGCGGATTTAAAAAAATAGCATAATGCCAGTTATTATATTCACACGAACCTCCCAATTTGGACACTAAGGCCTAAGATCCTACAAAAGAGCCACAATTTAAAAACAAGATTATTCTAAAAAGTTATACGCTTCTAGCAACTAGCCTTTAAAGAGTGCATGCCGACTATTTCTAGGAAGTTAGTGTAATAAATGGCGAATCGAGCACAATAACGATGGGTCAATATTTTGGTCAAGGCTTTGTAAACCGTATATAAGGAGAGCCTGAGTATCAAGTGCTAGTCTGCTATCGACAATGCTACTGAAAGAATCTGCTATTCGATTGGGAGGCTCAGTTGCTATGCGGAAATCGTCAAAATACCTAACGGGCGTACGCTGCCGAAAAGTTTGCGCGTACATCGATAAAGCGTGTGAAGAAAGTTAAAAGTCGTACATTATTACCTCTTAAACTTAACTAAACCGCATTAATATAGCAAAGACATTACGTAGTCGGATTCAGAACCGTCTGAATACTTATCAGAATGTATTCAAATCAATAAAGCACTGAGGCCCGTACAGGGGCGCACGAAACATGGAGGCGTGAATAAAAAATCGCCAGCACTAATGATGTCCTAAAAATAACGGTACGCACCACACGGCACGGCTAGCCATTTAGACACACTACTGCAACATTATAGTTTCCTGTATAAGTAGAGTAAGAAAGGAATATGCATTTAGACAATAGTGTAAACTTCTTTGACATAGCTTATGGACCATCTAAGCTGTGCATTAAATATTTACTTTTTAAATTTAGTAGTTTAACAAAATAGAATACATTTATACATAAATAATATAGATACATAAGCTGATTATTATCGTTATTACATTGTTTGGCGAATGGAAGGGCTATGGCGATATCTAAGTTGCAGTAACTAGAACAAAAGCATATATTGTTGGTGCATAAAAAAAATGAACTGAATTAACTACTTACTAACAACAACAAATAAAAGGCAAACGACAAAAGTAATTAGGTACTAAAGAAGATGGTGCGAAATTAAACGCGTTGGCTCTGGAGGGGTCATTGAACACGGTAAAAAAGGGGTCAATGACCTTGTATTACATCACTTTACATGTAAAATCATTGTCTGCGAAAAAATGCTCTATCTACTATTTTTAATAAGTGAAGAATGTACATTCTAACAGGCAAATAGACACATAATCAAACTTACCTCTGTCATTTATGTAGCAGCATGGAAAATAACAAAATACCTATTTATTAAATTTATTTGGACATATGTGCAAATGTAAACAAACATTAAGAGTTGCAAACTCCATTTGGATTAATGAAAATTTTACAAGGGTGACTTGCTTGTTTATGAAGTAAACTTAAAACAAGTTTGATATAAAAATTGAGTCTTCTTGGACAACCTATGTTTTAAAACTTACCTCATTTAACCAGTCCAAAAGGATAGCTCTCATCCGGGTTTGTATATTAGGGTGCTTATCAAACATGTTGGGGTCCTTCATGGTCTTAGATTTGGCATCACAGGCACACAGGCTGTTCCACACATCTGTAGGGTCAGCCCAAGAGAGCCCAGGTAGGGGACACTTTCGTTTGGGTGGGGGGCGTTCTGACTTAATGGTACTGAAAGAGAAAATCCTATTTTTCATTCAATATACGCATAGAAAACCTGTTTGTTCCAGAGATCATGCTTTACTATGTTTAATGGTGTTTATTAAGAAAAGAATAGAATGGGAGACATTTAATGGTCATTCTATGTAGGTAAAACTGCAATCTGTGTAGGTACATATTAAATGACACAACCAAATTAAATAGTTCTTTATGCATCAGTCATTAAGTGTTTAAGATTTCTAATAATGTTCCTTCTAGTATTATTATTGAGCTAATAAGGCATCATCATTAGGTACTAAATGGTTCGCAAGGATGGGGTTGCACAAAAGATCCCAATGGATCGAAGTGTTACTGGGAGAGGGAAACCTCAGCAGGCCCCACTATGATAAGATAAGATAAGATAAGAATTGATCCGCAATGCTACCAAGGGGTATATTAGAGCTTAACACAGTTTTACTCAAATTCCATACATAAAGAAATAACTTACCTAGGCCTCTTGTTAGAATGTGGGGTACACTCCCCTCTAGCCACATTTTCTAATGGACTCAATACACAACTTGACAATTCCGTTATGCTTTGTGGACTTAAAAAACTATCAGCATTATAATCTAAGTCAGTGTAGACACTCTGGGGTTGTTCAATATTCCCATAGTGGGAACTTTCGTCATCACTGGAACAAGATGAGGATTCCACTACTACATTATGTGCGGGCTGGTCATACAGCTCCTCTTCTAATTTGGATGAGATTTTCGTTGGTGGCACATTCTCTACCTACAAATAAGGGCAGAAAATTATAGATGATCTGCTTGTCTTAGTAAGTACCACTTTTATGGAGAGATACAAACCTCATCCTCACAAGTACTTCTTTTACGTTTCAAGTTCATACGTCTTTCACTGTCTTCACTGGAAGAACTGCAAGTAAAATAAGTAATAACACTAAGTAAACAGAGTTGATCAAGGTCGCAATGTGAACGTGAGTAGATATCAGCTGGTTACATACCCAGTTTGTGCCATTGTAGGTGGGACAAATCTGCTGGCACACTATCACCTGTGCCTAAAACATGATGTAGATTAAGTACATATTTTCATTTCTATAATAAACTACATAATTCTAAGCAGTATTGGCCTAAAATTACCGCATGTCATGTTCGTATTGCAATTAGGGTTATGTCACTTGACAACCGTATAAATACATAATCAGAGTTTTTTAATGTACATAAGGTATTCTATTTCAATGGGACACTTCTCATGTCTGTCTTAATGGTATATAACACGATATGCACAGGAAAATATGACTTCGGCAAAAGGATACACCTGCAGCGTGCCCCCTGCTGATTGGCGGGAGATTTTTTTCAAGAGGTCTTTTTGAGCCTTATTTTTAGTATAATCGGACCATTTCTATTTTTAGCACTCACTAGAATAAGTAAAGTTTCATTTTCTGGCACAAAATCGTAAAATAATGCTAATCAGCTGTCTAAAAAAATGCCACGAATCCGTCACAATCGCGCGCGAAATCCTCCGTCAGCGCCATTAGACACGTCGATAGCTTGGGTTTCTCGACCCATCCACTTTTGGATATTGATAAAAATAGCACTTAGATGATATGACATCTACGTAATACTAATACATAAACGAAAAAGTATAATAAATTTCGAAATAGATGCACCCTTTTAGACAAAACCGTTGATGGTATAATTGGCTTGGCTTATCGCCCCCCTAAGCTTTATAACCTAATTTTTAGGTATAATTTATGATGTTTACTACTTTATTAATAAACAATAGACTCTTCACATAATGTAGCTCAGAAATATTGAAAACAAGCATACCTGGTCATTCAATATTTAGTTCAAAATTGAGGAAATATTTTTTTCCTATGCACTAGATACGGAGGATGGATTTGCAGCACAATTAACACGAAATTTTACTTATTTTTTGCACTTATGATATTAATGACACTTAAAATAGATGAAAAGGTTGCACTTAGGTTGACTATTTCAATATTCACATTTCTTTTCAGCTTTTCACGGCTCAATAACGCCCGGCTTTCCGCGCGAAAATGTCGCGGTAAAACTTAGGTACCCTGCAAGTGGATTAGCGCCTAACTTCACTGATATTTTCTACTGAAATGAAATGTCATTTGTAGATTTTGTTCATTTCACGCATCATCTATGTTAGTTAACTTGTAGTAAATATACCCATATATTTTTTAAAAGTGGTACATTATAAACAAATTAGAGTTAGTAAGAATGGTATTTATATAAGATATAGTTTGACGATATTTAAACAACATTAACTATCATAACTGTGATAACAATATAAAAATAAAATTCTAAAGTGCGTGTGAAAGACTAAATGATAATTACTGGTTCAAAAATTAAAATATTAATAGTTTTTATTGTTATTATTATCAAATCCTAGACTAAAATTTCGTAAAACGGAATATTTATTTAACGCTGATCCTTGAATATGATTGGCTGATAACAGGCTGTGCGCCATATTTTGATGGCTTGACGCTTGCAGCTCAAAGCAGCTAACTTCACAATATATTACAGCTGGGCGCCAGCTGATAGAAAAAGACCGAAAAAGTCAATATTTAAGTAAGGAAGAAGGGGTGTTATTTAAAGATCTGGCTTATCGTTTAAAACGTTAAGACAGGTGATATTCACCCTATAATAATTTGACATGGCTGTACAAAACATTGCAGTGAAATTATGTGGAGTGCTCCAAGCCCAGTCAGAGGAGGGTGCGTTTGTTAATTTTTCAACCCAGCTGCCTGTCTTAGTGTAAATTAAACTAAACACTAATAACATTAAACCTTGTTTATAGATGTAACAGCACGAGAATGGCGATTAATAGGTCAAGAACAAGATGGGTCGCAAATGTTAACTTGGGTTTCGACGAACAAGAACGGCGAAGAAGTGTTGAACCTAGGCGTATATGCCAACAAAAGCAAAACTTTAATTAATCTTCACACATTCGACGAAAAATTGAATATAATACAAGCATCTGTTAATGCCACTCATAGCCTTTTAGTGTATATTGTTAAAGTGCTTCCAAATGACGAAAATGCTCTCAAGGAACCCATTTATTGCCCTTATTTGATTTGTCTTTTGGATGATAAGGACAAAACTCCAGTAGAAATTGAGGAAAGTTCAAAGAATCAGATAATGGTACAATATGTGTATGGCAAGAGCAATAAATACAGTCCTGGCATCAGGAATGACCGTTTCTTGTTGTTTAAACATTTAGAGTGTAAGTACTTTTATTGAAAACCTTTTGTAAACATTTCTGGCTATACTTTCTGTCGTCTCAACATTTTGGCAACTGAATTAAATTAACTGCAAGAGAAATTTGTAGAAAAGTTATAGTTGAGTTATTGTCTACTTTTAATTCCAGGTATAAAGATATACAGAACTCCTATGTTCCTCAATGAGTGTGACGATGGCTCAGAAAAGTGGGGTTTCGATGGCATCTATCCGGAGCCAGAGACTATTGTTAAAGTCTTCTCTTGGGCACAATGGGATTGTCTAAACCAAGTAAGTAGTAAAAAAAGTGAAAATTAGTTATGTTTACGGTTTAAGATGTTAAAAGTAGATACATCATTCACTTACAATGAGAAATACTAACATTTTTGGTTTAAATCTCACAATAAGAGTGATCATCAGAACAGTCTATTCTATATATTTACATTCAGTTTTCATGTAGCTTTCAAGAAAATTATTGACATTTCATTCACTATTAATTTAATAATGTTTGGTTAATGTCTACCAACTATTGATAAATGTTGCTGTAGGTAAAGAAGTAAAGAAGTAAAGTAGTTTAGTACCTGATGACCACATAATGTGTGTTTGGTTTAACTTTGATTGCAAAATGTTAATTAAAAAAGAAAACTTTTGTTTCTGCAGATATTGTACTATATTCATCATCGGCCACCAACCCAAAGTTTCGCAGAAGGTGAAGAAGTGAAGTCACCTTCAGAAATGACTCCCACTCTCTCAGCATTTCAATTTCATGCTGACTTGCCTCATGAGACTGTAGTAAGTGTTATGAACTACTTTATAATTTTATTTTAATTTAATAAACCAAAAAATAAAATTTTATCCTTATCACCAGCTCATTTTATATCCTCACTGCTGAGGCACGGCCTTCCCTATAGGTGTTAGGGAGAATGGCAATAAGCCACAATGCAGGCCCAGTGCAAATTGGTAGTTTTTATTGACTGCTGATGCATCTGGAACCCACGGCTTTAGTGACTACCGAAGCATGGAGGAGCTCAAGATGATAAATTTTTGGTTTTTGGCAAACAACATGAAATCATGTTGTTTGCGAAATGGAAAGCAATGCCTTTTTTTGATGGACCATTCAAAATTTTTTTTCAGTTTTTGCTAATACGACGAAGAGTATCCCCTTTTTTTGTCTAAGAACTATGTATTCCTCTCTGTTCTTTTAACTGTTAAGTATGTGCTAAACAACTTTGAAACTTATATGGAAATAATACGTGACCACAAAAACGCTGCATAGGTTATGTAACGTCAAGGTAAAAAATATGTGCAAAATAAACACAAGTTTGTAACTGTATGTTTCATTTAGTTATATTATTACATGAGGCAATTCGTACAAAAAGACCTATAGTACCATAAATTGAAACAGTTTTAGTAAAAACTTAAGCAAATAAATGACGGATACAAAAACCAGCAATCGAGCTGACTAAATTAATTTATATTAAGTTTCATCTTAATATGTTGTGTTTTTTGTTTAAAACAACCGTGGTATGGTACAGCTGAACATCCCGCTGTCGCTGCCGCACGTGCCGACGGGCAGCGACGGCGCGGCGTGCGGCGCGTACGAGGACGACCCCGTGCCGCTGCGCGTGCACGACTGCGGCGTGGACCTGCAGATCCTGTGCGACCAGCGCGGCGTGCTCTGCATCTGCCACCACTACCTCTACAAGGTATTACATGTTTTAGGCTGGCCTCATACAACCGGAATGCCTCTCTGAAATCATAATCTGAATTAGACAACATCACATACATTGTTCTGATCCCAAGAAAAAGCAAAGTAAAGCACTCATATTATGGAAATCTGAATCAACGACGGTACTACAACAACCCAGACCTGATACAATATCGAAAAGTTCGTTTTCGACATTGACCCGACCGGGAATAGAACCCGGGACTTCAGAGTTAACGCCGCCTAAAGTCTGACGTGCAGGCCACTCGGCTAGTCGGAGGTCGTCAATTCATTTTCTGAATTCCGGTACATTGCCTTGCACATGTCTTAAAAAATCAAATTGATTTTTTGTTTTTTTAAGACAAAACTCTACTAAAACGAAACTACTAGTTCCTTGACTCAAGTGAGCGTCTTTGGTAAACATGGAAGAGGAAAAAACCAGCATGTAGGGACAACTGAGATAATTCATAATTTGATTCCTGCGTGTGTGTGTTTGCTTTATAGAAATGTATTGAATGACGTGCGTTCTGAATAATACGAATTGAGATTAATAATTCAGAGAGGCATTCCAGTTGTGTGAGGCCAGCCTTAGTATTGCGCCGGTGGTCGTGTGCTAGCCTCGTACTTGTGGTCAATAATACCAAGTTTGAATTCTATCTACTAGGCCATAATATTCAAATTTCTACAAACACAGGCGAGGATGGCTAATGAAGCACAATCCTACTTTACTAGCTGTCATTGCATCTGGACTCTTCTTCTGTTTGACATCAGTTTCAGTAAAATACTATCTCTACTACCGCGATACAACCCGTTAGGTTTCCGACTTGCCTGTCTGTGCTGTAGTTTGCAAGGTCTCTAAGTTATAGCAAGACGTTAAGTAATCATTATAAGGGTTTTAAATTATATTTTAAAGGATCAGATTTGTGAAACCGAACAAAGGGGGGAAAAACAAACTTTAATGTTTATTATTTATACAAACGACATAATCCCTAAGCTAAAGAACTTATCTTTATTAATTTTTTGTCAGGTAAATAAGGTTAGAGACTGTGTAAATTTACAAATAAACATCGATGTTGTCTTGAACTGGTGTAGAGTCAACGATATGTCTCTTAGTATTGAAAAATGCTCTATTATATCATTTACTCGCAAAAGGAGCCTTGTTTTTGACTATGCTATTGATGGTATAAAACTTAAAAGGAAAATAGAGTTATTGACCTGGGTGTGATCTTTGACACTAAGCTAAGTTCTAATCACCATTGCGAGGCTCTGTCAAGAAAATGTAATAAGCTCTCAGGTTTCGTTTGTCGCGCATCCAGAGAGTTCAAATCTCCAAGGAGCCTACTTACTCTTTATAAATCGTTGATCCTGAGCCAACTGGATTACGCTTCTGTCGTTTGGTCTCCACAATACAATGCGTACGTCGACATGCGTCGACATGCTTTAAGTCGTCTCAAAGACGCCTCAGTTTTAGTCTGGAACTGGGTAATATTAATTTATTTTTGTACCGTGATGGATATTTAGACGGAATATCTTGTCGTTTTTTGTAGAATTCGCTATGCTTGCGTATAAAGCAAACCTTCAAAATATACAAACAAGGAAGAGGCAGTATTGAGTATTTTTTTAAATACGGTTTGCAGCTCTCTCTTTCTTCGATGTTGGCTATGATGCGAATTAATTTCTTCTGAATGGTGAGTAGCACAGCCGCGTCTGTGCTGTTGCCCCACAGCACCACTCCGTAACTGAGCCAAGCATGCGCGTAGGCGTAATATGTAACTATGTATTGCCGTTTCTATATCGGTGGTCTTTTTTACTTCGCGCAGCGCGTAAGAAAAGCTTGATAGTTTAGATTTAATTTTTTGTACATGAGCTTTCCAGTTAATGTGCCTATCTATGATTATGCCTAATAAAGAGAACTATTCCACACATTCTATTTTTGTACCTTTATAATTATAATTTAATTCTGCTTTTTGAGGCGGATGAAATGTCATGATTTTAGTTTTGGAAAAATTAATATTCAAGTTGTGGTCATTTGACCAGTCTTGATGTTTTATCGAGTAAGCGATCTAGGTTTTGGTTTATATTGTTGTTGTTATTACATGATGTAATTAGGGAGATGTCATCGGCAAACAAAACGCAGGTCTCTTCTATTGTTTTTGGAAGGTCATTAATATATACTAGAAATAAGAGACATCCGACTACGAAGCCCTGCGAGATCGAAGCGTTTACAATTTTACAATCGGAGCGTACGCGGGTGATCTTAAGTGGCTCGTTGACAACTACTATTTTATCGGAAATTAATTTCAAACTTCCAAGTAAATCCTCGAGACGTGATTCTCCATTCTCTGTTCCGTTTTGTAATAATAACGTCTCCTGCCGTAACTCTATCTTTAGAATGTGTCGTGAATTTAACGCGCTGCAGAGTCAGTTAATGGGTATGCCTGATATCTACGGTTCATCGCTCGCTACATGGAAGTATGTTCTTTATTTAATTATTAAATGATTATGTTTGAATGGTACTAACTTATATTTAAATATCATTATTATTATTTTGTTACTACGTTATACATAATTTTATAAACTTTGTCTTCCTATATTTAATTTTGTTTGATTTTATTTTGTTTTAATTTTTACTTTTTATTAATATTTTATTCTTAATATTTTGTTCTATGCAATTCCATTTTCAATTCAATTTTATTTATATGATTGTGATTTTAATGGGTATATATCGGGTCGCCTAATTTTTTGTACTTCTAATTGGCAATGGCACACAAACGGTTAGCCTAAATTTTTTTCGCATAATTTCACTCTTCATAATCGTGTTTGGTCTAATTTCACTTCGCCTAACTTTTTATCGCCATATTGTTATTTACCAAATGCGACATTTCGCGGAACAATTCGTAATCCCTAAAGTTTGCAATTACTAAATATTAATTCAGACATGCAGCATGCTTTCATTTGTTTCTTAGGCTGATAAATTTTTGGCACATTTAATATTAGATATGCTAAAATTAGAGCTTTTATATATTAAGCGAAATCGTCGTAATGCCAAAATAACGTTATGCCAATATATTTTAGGGTATTTCACATTATAGATCCTAAAATTAGGGCTTTCAATTCTTAGACCAAATTATAATGGTGGCAAAACAATTGTTAGGCGAAACAATAATTGTTCGTTTTAAGTTTAGGCCGATACGGTTTGGCCATGTACTATTAGGACTAAATTTTTTAGGCGAAACGAAGGGCACCCGATTTTAATGTATTGTTTTTATTTTATTGGTATTTTTTTTGTGAATTATCTTAGTTTTATTAATTATTGTGGTATTGCTTTACATGTTGTCTGCACATGCCCGTGGAGTTACAGCATACCAATGTTACTGTGTCCTTGTTTGTTTTATTGTATTTTCTGTTGTAACTCTGTTATGTGTGGCTTATAATTAAATAAATAAATAAAAAAGGAACTCGAAATATTTATATTTTCGGTGACCGCCATCGCCAATTCTAGTTGTTAAAGTGCCAATGTAAAAAATCAACAGTTTTATTTTAAAGTAGAAAAAAATATATTTTTTTATTGTAGAGTGTAAATTTTAAACGTTAAGCTTTATTCCAGCCTCTAGACGACTCCATGACATCGCTGGTGCTGGAAGACAGCGCCGACCTAAAAGAGTCCGGCGTGAATTTCGCGTACTCCATCACGCTGCTGCAGCACGGCTGCGTGGTGCACAGCGTGGTGCCCGACCTGCCGTGGGCGCGCGCCAAGAGTCTGCGACCTTCATACACTCTATATGGGGGTGAGTTCATCAAAGTCAAAGTCAAATCATTTATTCAACATGAGACTTCTCAGGCACTTATTGACGTCAAAACTTTTTAACCGCCTCTGTGGTCTAGTAGTTAAGACTACCGGTTTACACCCAGAGGTCCCGGGTTCGATTCCCAGCGGGGGTACATGTTTGTGTACTCGGTTTGGTTGGTGGTAGGGCTTGTTTGTCCGCCTGGCTAGTTGCCACCATTTTATCTAAATATGTCGCCATAATATCAATGTTTGTAGTATTGTTGTGTTCCGGCAGCTAGAGATAAGATAGTCAGTGCCTCACTAGTTGAGGATCCCGGGTGAAGCTACCATCATTGCCCTTATCATCACTTAACATCAGGTGAGATCAAGGCACTGTGCTTACCCGTAAAATATATAATAAAAATCTATAAAATCCAAATAATAATTAAAAACTAAAAAAAAATAGTTTAAACTAAACTACTGAATCTCCCACGGATTTTAGGAGAGCCTTCGACCGAGAAGAGCTGCAAGAAACTCGGGAGGCTTATTCCCTTTTTCTCCATTTTTACCCGACTGCAAAGGAAGGATATTGTTTTTCGCGCCTATCTTGTATGTAATATTCTTTATTACCTGATATCTCCAGAACCGCTGAACGGATTTACATAATTGAGGTATCGTAAGATTCGTCTTAGCTGTCCAAGTGTTCTTAGATAGGTGACGTTAAAAAACCAAACATGGCGGCTGTGCGACGCCAATGGACTAGGTGAAAAACATTTTTTTTTTCTTTCGAATACTACATTATGGGTTTCAAATTAGAGGGCTCAACACAAGGATTTCAAAAAGGTATATCATTATTATCATTACCGTAATACTTAAAAAAATACATCATCTGTCTACGATTATAATATTTATCTCTTTCCGGACTTGCTATTGTTCTCTTGACCCCAAAAAAATACTTAACCAACCACATGATGTAAACTCTTTAAATGAATTGAACCGATTACGTAATTTGTCTAACTAAAAAGACAAAAATTAAAAAAAAAAACAAAAAACCGCCTGCATAAAAAATAATAACTAAATAGAAAATCAACTGAAAAAGCTGGAACAAGATAAAAATTCAATAATTACATAAAGCCAGCGAAATAAATCGAAACAATATCAAACAAGTACTGTATTAAAAATATCAATACGGTAGTCCTTCGAAATTTTATGCAACATCATATACATGTAGTCGGTGGCATAAAATTTAATAAGTTAAATCATTCTCACTTTGTGCGTGCCTCCTTAGGCTTAAGGAGCTCGATATGATAAATTTTTGGTCACCCATCTGATGACCGGCTTTTGCGAATGTTGGTTAACCTCAGCACTCGCAGACCGGGCGCGTTAACCACTGCGCCATCGAGCTCCACAAAAGATGCAGGACCATGATTATTAAGAACTTGAATGACCTTCGAAAAGACTGGCTTCTCACATACTTTAGGCTAACTATTAGTCCGTGCGGACTTTTTTATTTGTAGTTATCCTTTACAGATAACCATCTCCTGGTGAAAATTCCAAAGCTGTTCACCCATCTCATCGACATTAGTCTATGGCACGAGCCCAGTTGCCACGTCGTCATTCCCCTCGAGGACAGTGAGGATGGGCCGAGCCTCGCCTCCCTGGTCGGCTGGGGCCCCCACGCTATGGTGGACCTGAAGACTTTGGACGTCATCACGATGGCTGTGCAGGAAAAGGACTTGGCCTCCACGTTTAAGAGCGGTACTGTTCTGGAGAATAAGCTGGCGATTATGCACTACCTGGTGCTGCATGGAGGCAACATGGAGTTGGCGGAAGAGGTGAGTTACCACATTATACATTACATTACATTATCTACATTATAAACTTACTTATAAATTTTTAATTACATAGGTTTTTGATTTCTCCATTTCTTAATTCATTTTGGAAATTAGGAACATGTAATACAATTTGATTTCTGCTTTATACAAGGAATTTTAATCTTTAAGGGGTGGATTAAAGCAGGATACAGTAACAGTAGAGGATCAGGTTTTGAAAACTATAATATTTGCCTGTAAATTTTTTTAATATTTTGCCAACTTCTCATTAATTAATAATTAACGTTTTTACAACACCACTTTTAACTAACACAATTACAAAATTAAATATCAAATTCTAATTCATCACAAACACTACAATTTTCACTTGTTTTTATTTCGTATAAAATTCAAATTCAAATTCAAATTCAAAATTATTTATTGCATGCCACATTGGTGTACATAGTAATTAAATAAATAGATACAAAAGGTGTCAGAATAAACAATGTAGCGCCCCGTAAGGGCATAACAATAACAGAGGGAGTAAACTTATGTACTACAATACAAATTTATTTTTTATCTATTTTCCTCCCCCACCTGAGCTTTCCTGACACTGACTGACTTTCTCTAGCGGCACTTATCTTGTAGCTAGGTACATTAAAATTTTTAATGCGTTTAAATACTATTAAAATGAATTAAAAATTTAAGGATCTTCATATAATTGTTATTTTAGAGTAAAAAATGTTGTTCATAAATAAATAAGTTAGTTATAATTCAAATATATATTTTTTGTAATGCAATTAGGTGTGTATTATCATTATTATTATTTTATTTTATCATTAAAGAATTCATTAATATCATAGTAGCATTTTTTTATAAGAAATTGTCTCAACAGATTAGTAAAAGAAGGTATAGTGTCAGAATTTTTTATATAATTTGGAATATTATTATATATTTTTATTGTCATGGAGTGTGGGCCTGATGTAAATATTTTTAACTTAGAAAACGGTTGCTTAAGTGTATTAGCCCCTCGGTTGTTTCTCTTAAGATTTGAATTTTTTACTGGGGAGTACATATTAAAGTTCTTTTTTACAAATTTGCAGGATTCAAAAATATATATACACGTAAGTGTCATTATAGAGTGCTTAACAAAGTATGGTCTACATGACTCCATCTGGTCAATATTTACTAGTATTCGGATGCACTGTTTTTGCAATATAAATATATCCTGTACGTCAGTGCAATTACCCCAAAGAACTATTCCGTAGGTAAGCCTTGAGTGAGCGTACGCGTAATAAGCTGTGAGAGCGGTTTTGAGATCTGTTACTTTTTTTAAATTATAGAGGGCATATATAAATGATGACAGTTTTTTGGAGAGTTTATGAATGTGTGATTTCCAATTTAGATTAGTGTCGATATTAATACCCAGTAGTGTAGCTGAATCTACAGTTTCTAGTGTGGTGTTTTTATATTTATAATTAATTGAAAGTGGGCTCTTTTGAAAGGGTCTAAATTGGATAAGCTTGGTTTTATTGAAATTGAGAATTAAATTATGATAATTCAGGAAGTTTATTATTGTATCTAGATGGGTGTTTAGACTGATATTTAATGCTTTGGTATCTGAACAAGGTATCAAAATCGAGATGTCATCTGCAAACAAAATACAGTTCTCATTTAAATGTTGTTGTGTTGCAATATTATTTATATATATTAAGAACAAAATACACCCAAGGACGCTTCCTTGTGGAATAGAACCCTTAACAAATACTTGTTCGGATCTTGTTTTCTGAATTTGCCCTGTTTCAAAATTGGTATTTTCTATTTCAGTATATTGAGAGCGATTTTCGAGATAGGATCTAAACCATTTCAGTGAGTTTCCTCTTATTCCTGAGTCAGCTAGTTTTTGTATTAAGATATCATATCTTACTCTGTCGTATGCCTTACTCATATCTAGAAGTAAACCTACGGAGTACTGTTTTGTATTTATTGTATCCAGGATTTTTTGTACAAACTTATAAACCGCTAAGGTGGTGGATCTATTTTTGCGAAATCCAAACTGGTTTTCATTTAAAACTTTATATTTTTCAAAAAAGGGGTATATTCTTTTAGCCATTGCTGTTTCGAATATTTTAGCTGAAGTAGGAGATATTGAAATTGGACGATAGTTATTTGGGTTAGTTTTTTCGCCGTTTTTGAATATAGGCTTAATTAATGATATTTTAAGGGCGTTTGGGAAAATACCTTTGGTAAAAGACTGATTTATTAATTCTGAGTAAGGGGACGCTAATTCAATTGCACATACTTTAATTAATTTTGGTGGTATTTCGTCGATTCCAAAACTATTTTTATTTTTTAGGTTTTTAATTATTGTATATACTTCACGAGCCTCAACTGGGCGTAAGAATATAGAATTTTCAATTTTATTATTTTGTATTTCAGATTGCTGCATCTGGTGTATTTGTAAATTACTAATAGAAGAAAAAAAATCGTTAAAGGTGTTTGCTATTTGCTTAGGGTTATCGATTAGTTTATTATTAATTTTTAATTTCATGTTATATTTTTGTTGGCCTACTTTCTTATTCGTTTCATCTTTTATTATTTGCCACATTGTTTTAATACTGTTTCCTGATTTTTGGAATCTTCGTATGTTGTTGATCTTTTTTGAATTTTGGATAGCTTGCTTTAGTATTTTAGTGTATCTGTTATAGTGGTCATGTAAGATTTTATTTTTAGACCGATTTATTAGTATTCTTAGTAGCCGTTTATTGCGACATGATAGCTTTATTCCTGTTGTCAGGTATACTTTTTTTGATTTTTTTACTTTTATGGATTTTATTGGTATACATTTATTTAGGGCTTTTTGTAGAGTTTCATTAAAATTATTATAATTTTCGTTTACGTTTTTATTCATAAGGACTATGTTATCCCAATTTATTGAGGCTATTTCTTTTTTAAACTTATTCATATTTACATCATTATATATTCGTTTGTATAAAGTAAAACAAGGCGGAAAACTAGTAGCTAATGGCACATTTAGTTCTACTCCTTTGTGGTCCGAGAATCCAAGTTCTTCAACATTTACTACTACACCTTTACTATTAAAATTGATAAAAATAAGGTCCAAACACGTAGAGCTGTTTGCTGTGACTCTAGTGGCCTCATTTACTATTTGCTTAAAATTATAAGTTAACATTAAGTTTAGAAGCGATCTTTTTAGCTTACTATTCTTTAAGAAATTGACATTGAAGTCACCCCCTATAATAATGTTTTTATTTTTATCCTTAATCGTAATAATTTTTAAAAGTTTATTAATGCATTCAAAGAATGTTTCAATCCCTTTGGTACTATTTGGCCAGTATACATTAATTAATAGTATGTTAATATTTAGTAACTCTATTGCACACGTTTCAAAATTTGATTCTACTGACAATTGGACAATATCTATCCGTTCACAATATTCAATTGAATTATTAACTAGAATACACACTCCGCCCCCTTCTTGAATCTCTCTACAAAATGAGGAACCGATATGATAATTATTTATATTAAGTAATTCTAATTTATCTTTATTTAACCACGATTCCATTATACATATGGCATGTAGATATGCTTTTTCTTCTAGCATGGCTTCTAGAATATTGGACTTGTTGCTGATACTGCGCATATTTTGGTACAAAGTGCTAAAGTTATTTTCGAAAGGAATTAACTTTACTCCCAGTATTCAAAGTATTTTCTTTTGTAGTTTGCTGGTATGGTGATGGATTGTCATGCATGTGTCTTGAGGTATGAGAAGATATTGTAGGTACTGTGTTGGTTGTTTCTTCTAATTTGGTATTTTGTACATATTTCAGATTCATTTCTTTATTGATATCCATCGATTCTCGCCCGTTGATGATCAGTTTGTTATTCTTGATAATTGCGTGTTTCCCATTTTTTCTTGCGGTTTGTAGAGCCTGTTTAAGATCCCATTTTTTCTGGAGAGCTGTTGCATCTAGATACTCTGATATACTTAACCCAGTATTTTGGAACCGTACGGAATTTCCAAGTATGTATTTTTTCATTCTTTTACTAATGAGTTCAATTTTTAATGGTCTTAAGGCTCCTTTTCTTCCTATAAAAGACAGTTCTTCTATATATCCTGATATATTGATATTTAATAGTTCATAAAAAATATTAGATATTCTTTCTGTTAGATCATAATCTGTTTCCCAGTAATTATACGTTAAACCATGTAGTACCAATATCTTGTCTCGATTTTCCGGTGGTTCATTTAATCGTTGTGTATGTTTATCATTATTTATTCCCTTTTCTATTTTTTCATTTTTTTCTTGTATCAATGACCATTTTTCTTGAAGTAATTCTATTTTCGTTTTTATTGTTTCTATTTCCTTTTCCAATGCAGTTTGGGTTTTCTTTATTTTATCAGTGGTTTGTTTGAAATCTGATTTTAATTCCTGTAGGGAATTTTCGATTTGATTTTGTATCATTAACTTAATCTGAACTAGAACTTTTTTATTGTTTTCCTTCAAATTTTGTTTAAGAAGAGCATCAAATTGATCTATATTAATTGTTTTATGGTATTCTAAGTTAGGGCTATCCTGCATAATTGTGTTTCCTTGTGGCAAAGAATCTTCTTCATCAGAACAATATATAGTGTTGTTGTAAGATGTCTTTTTTCTTAGGGTTATGTTTGAGAAGTCTGTTTCACTGGTATTCGCAGGGATGCTCTCATTGAGAGCAGTATTTGATCCTATGTTAGCTATATTCGCTAGCTTTCGAATAGGTGTATTTGTGTTATCTGTATTTAGCTTAGGAGTCTGTGCTCTGCATTGTGGACATTTCCATTTGCCTTTGTGTTCTGCTGTCATTGTGTTATAAAATCGTTTCTCAGGTACATTCGCGCATTCCAAATCATATTTTTCTTGGCAAAAGGCACATTGCAAGAATCTTCTGTCTGGAATTGGCTTAAGACATCCAGCGCAGATGTTATCCATTATCAAATTAGATGTTTATATTTAGTACTTTTGGGCGCTCTTTGTCGCTTAAACCAGTAAACTTAAATTCTGACTACCTCAATTTGTTATTGCTCAAAACTTATCCGTGCCTAGTCGATATAAGGAACTTCTTTTAACAAAATCACAAAAATGTTTGTAAAGGCCACAAAAACAATTTTCCTGTCGGAGGTTTGAACCACGGACCGCGGAGGACCCAAATCTATAAGCAGTGCCAATAGCCACTGCACTACGCCGACTTTATTCTTAGCGCCGAAATTGTGATACTGTTTCTTCAACATAAGCGTAGTAGGCACTGACGATCGTGAGTTTTATGACCATATAAGGCAATGAAGATGTCTCGATCGCCACGATGACTCACTGTCACTGCACTTAACTTGCTCGTCCCACTTTTTAGTTCGATTTTATTTGGTTAACGCACTCCTTTTTCTTTAAACTTTTGTGTAGAACTTGTAAGTCTTCTTAATCTTTAAATGATTACAGCAGGTATTAAGCGTAAAACTAACTTTTAACCGTACTTATGAATAAAAACACAGGATCTATAGCAAATACGTCCGAACACAGCGAGTGATGCCGCGCGACCTCGCACCTCTGACAACAGATTCCATATATTTATTATTAGCCTCCATTATTAGACTATTTCTGTGTTTTTTATTCCCAATTAGTGCTTTAATCGAATTTTTGTGAACGAGACCTATCTATTTTTTGCTGTAGTTCGTGTTTCGGCTTGGCGTTTATTGGGCATTCTGTTATTAGATGTAAGATGGTCTTGTTGGCATCTGTATCACAGTTGCACAACGGGCTCTCCTTACACTTGAAGCAGTGTAAGTAGTCAGAGAACCCGCCGTGCCCTGTCAGTGCTTGGGTCAGGAGGCCGTTTAGACTAATTTTCCTGACATTGTTGTAGGCCATTTTCACGACTGGGAAAAACAGTTTAGTGGTGCCAGCAGTGTTTTGAGTGCGGTCCTTTCGTTCCATATGTATGTCAATAGATGCTTGACGAATGCATCTCTTGACATATGATACTGGGCACCGGTCGTAATCTTGGCGTTCTCCTCAACTTTAGGGCCGCCTCTTTCGCGAGTACGTCGGCGCGCTCATTCCCCGGCAAACCCGCATGTGCCTTGATCCAGAACAAGAAAACTTCCTTGTTTTTTATCGCAGCAAAGCCCAGGTTCCGCCTTGTCTCTACTGCCAGGGGATGAGGAGACTTGATGTTGGTGAATGGTGACTGTCTCAAGTGCCGCCCTAGAGTCGCTGTGTATGCCGAACGTAGACTCCTTCCTCCCGAGGATTACGCTTATGGCTTTGTTTATGACCAAAAGCTGCGCATGGTACACCGTGCAGTACGCGGGTAAGCCAAGTTTGACGGCTTTGGTTTCGGTCTCATCGTGCCACAAGGACAGTGCAGACCCAACCTTACCGTCAATTTTGCTCCCATCGGTGAAGATACGCACCGTCTGCACGTTGTACCGGTCTACCCGTTCTTGATCTTCCAGACAGACGAAGCCTCTGTCCACATCCAAAGCGGGATGAATTACTTCATCAAATCCTACCGCACGCTCAACCTCCCTGTCTCCTGGTATGTATATATATTGTTGTGGGGTTGATCCTCTCCTCGCTGCAAACAGGGCGGCTGCCTCATGTAAGCGGAGGTCTGCCCGTAACTTCGTCTGTATAGAGTCAAAATCAAAGAGTAAAATTATTTTTCAATTCTTTTCTAGTATTTTGATGTGGACACTCACTGGGTTACGGATTTGGCTCTCCCTCGCGTAGAAAAGAAGAGGAGTTTTATGGCGCGTTATGGTCATGGCTTAATGGTCTTGGTTGTTGTAATAAAGCAGTTGTTGAAACCCATTTTCACCCATGGTGGCCCACCACCATGGGTGTAAATGGGTTTCAACAGCTGCTGCGGGAAAATCAGGTCATACCCCAGTAAGACCTGATTTTCCCAGGCAGCTGACCCAGCACAGGCTGATAATTAAGCACTAAGATTATGTCTTTTAACCTTTTGAGCGCCACGGACATGTATAGAAGACGAACATTTACGTGCTCCACACACAAATATTATTTTATATATGATATACAGTGCCGATGTGTTGATGTGAGTTAACTAATATGAACAAATTATAATCCTAGTTATGTATCTGTTTTGTTTTTATTTGTATTGCATTCTGTATTTCTTTATTACCGGGATTGTGAAATAAAAACGAAGATTTCGAAGTTCATTATTTTAATTTAACTGAAACCTTTTAAGGAAAAAAAACACGTAAATATAATTTATCGATGGAACAATTGCCCTCATCTCTACTTTTTACTATATATTCGTTATAGATTTGTAGCGTGGCGCTAGGGGCACATCGCGGTCAAAATTGCTTGGCGCTCAAAACGCTTTTAATTACGATTATCTCTAACGTATTTGATTGGCATTGTCTTTACAATGGCACCAATAGTTTGTTTTCTTGGCAGTTGATCTCTTGGATGTGCGTGAACCAACGCGACGGGCTGGGCGCGTTCCAGCGCGTGATGCAGGAGTACCTGGTGGGCGCCACGTACGCGCAGACGCGGCGCACGCTGCCGGCGGCCGCGCTCGCGCTCATGCCGCTGCTGCCGCACTCGCTGCACGCCGCCGTCGCCGACGTCAAGGTAACAACGAGAGCGGGATGTTCATAGAGAGTATATGAAGTGGACTTGTCATTTTGGTATTTTTTCGATGTGACTGTAATTACTCTTAAGCAAGCGCTCTACAAACCGAAACAAGCTTATTTGAAACAATCATATTACAAATCATGTCATTTCTACAGGTTTAGAGTAATTATTAACCGGACTCTTATCATGTTTATTATAATGGGTGATTTTTTTAAAAGCCTTCTTTTTAAAAGTTGAATAAAACAGCTAAAAATGCATGTATACAAAATCTTTATTAGAATCGATAAACTGGTTCCTGCCATTTACTTTTTAAAGATTACTTCATGCAAATGTTGACCATGGCTACGTTTCGAATAGTCCATACGGAAGGTCCAATTTTGCACTACTTTTTCCAGCATTTCGGCCTGAATTCCACCAATAACACGTGTTATGTTGTCTTGTAAGGCCTCAATAGTGTTGGGCTTGTCCAAATACACCAACGATTTTACGTAGCCCAACAAAAATAAGTCCAGAGGCGTCAAGTCGCATAATCTTGGTGGTCAATTTACAGGGTCAAAACGAGAGATAAATTGCTCACCAAATTCATTCCTTAAAATGTCCATTGTATCACGTGCTGTGTGGCATGTGGCGCCGTCTTGTTGAAACCACATGTCAACCAAGTTCAGATCTTCCGATTTGGGCAATAAAAGTTACGGATCATGGATCGATATCCTTCGCCGTTGACGGTAACGTTTCGTCCAAGGTCGTCTTTAAAGAAAAACGGCCCAATAATTCCACCAGCCCATTAACCACACCAAACTGTTGTTTTTTCTGGATGCATGGGCAATTCTTGTATAGCATGTGGCTATACAAGAATTGCCCTATACAAGATTTGGTACGAAATTTGGTAATAACACCTCTAATTGTGGTTTTACTAGGTGGATTATGACGACCATAAAATGGCCGTAACAAGCGAAACACATTTTGCACAGAGCACGAATTTTGGTAATAAATTTCTACGATTTGCAGTCGTTGTTCGTATCATAGTATACGGAACAATTTTTACTTTAACAGATTACGCTTGGACGCCATTACATATCAGTGCTGCTAACTTGAAAAAAAAAGGTCGTAAAAATCACCCGTTATGTGAGTATCCGATATTTCGGCACAGTTGCATGCGCCATGATCACGGAATTACTGAAGTGCGGCTGGATTTTTT
>OY720023.1:26539727-26619093 GCA_963082485.1 Eudonia mercurella | reverse complement strand
TCACTCGACTGTGGATCTGTGGCTACACTATAATCCTTTTTAGTTTTCTTATATGAAGGGTCTTCGATCAGCTGTGTAGTGTGAGCTCTCTTGCTTGATCCAAAATGTCCTCGAGCTTGTTTATTGGGGTTGTATTTTGGCAATGAGAGGGGAATTGTGTCAATTTCTTTCTTATTTGCCTGACTTGGCCCTGCTTCAGTTTCAGCTTCTTGCTTTATATCTTTCTCTATTTTTATATCAGGGTCACTAGTTGATCCTATTGACTCACAAGTTGATGTGGAAGGTGTACTAGTTGATGGTAATGGATCACTGGTTGATGTTGAAGGTGTACTTGTTGATGTTTCAGCTTTCATCTGTTTCTCAGATTTGTCTGCTTTTGACTTTTTAACCAGTTTTACGGCTTGCAACACGAACTGTCATCTTTGCTTTCAGTATTTCCAAATCTTCTTCAGCGCCATTGAGAATGACGACATCATTTTCATTGAACGGTTGTTGACACTGAAAATATTAATTATATTATTTATTTATTACACACCAACAGTCAGCACATTAATTAATTAGTTTGGGTTAATCCCTGTTTAAATTCTTTGTTAACTATGGAACGCAAAGTTCAAATGTGTACATTAAAACATATTTCAATTTTCTACATTGAAATTTTGCACAAAAGATCCCAATGGGTCGAAGTGTTACTGCAAGAAACCTCAGCAGGCCCCACTAAGATAAGATACATTAAAATTAAAAACTAGACAGTTGATTCATTCTTACCATATGACAGATATTTTGTTTGACCTCCTTCAATGCTCTTTTCAGCCAGGACACAGCCACAGTTCCACAGGAAGACGAAACGGAATTTTCCAGTCATTTCCAGCCCGCTGATAGGGCAAATGTAAGGAGCACTGCCATCGCCAACAGCACCTCCTGCATGTTCTGTTGCAACATATGCTGGGTTCTTGACAAGTTTAAGGTCTTTGATATCCTAAAATAAGCAAACATTAAAGATAAATAGTGATAACTAGAATAAGGAAAAATTACTTAAACAATAAATCTAAATTGAAAAATGCTAGATAGTAAAAGTACACTAATTTGTAAGTCAGGTCAAAAACTGAGTCACTAAAGAAGACAAAACTATTTTCAGCCAATGACTGGGCCTGTAACTTATTTACTAGTTAGTATAGTAGTTACTTAACCTTCACCCAGCGTTCATGGGGAAATCCTAGGAATAGTTGTCAAGTTATGCAGGTGAACATTGTGTGTGATATACATACAAAGATAGAAACTCAATCCTGGGCTTTCCAGACATGACCTATTTATGACAACACATCAAAAGTACAAATAGCAGCTGCTACTCTGACCGCCATTTGGTAGCAAAATATATAAATATAAATATATACCTTGAGGTTCTTGATATGACTAACAGATTCAGGTTTCGTATCTTTGTCTAACAATGTTTCAAGAACTGAACTTTTGCTGTAGAGGCGACCGAGGCCACAAGCCACTATGGGTTCTTGCAGTGGTTGTTGTGATAACGCACAGTTTCGCCATTTAAATGAACGTTCGGCATCTTTATCTTTCTGAAATATTAATACTCATTTAATTGTTACAATAGTAGAGAAACAAATAATGTAGAAACGATTTAGTAAAACAGTGCCCTAAATAAAATATCAAGCATTTCACGTCAAGGTAGTAAATGTCCTTATTACCTGTTCCGGCTTTTTCTTGAGTCGCACCAGTTCATCACGACGGGGAATAGTACCACCATCGCAACCCATTTTTAATAAGCGAATGAATAAGTAGTATTTTATTTGCAGACGAAAATAAATTGAAATTCACCCTCTAAAAATGGCTGTTTTGTTGACGTTGTTTGTCAATGACGTCAATGTCATTTTTTTTTTCTTTAGTGAAGAAACGACACAAGACCTAAGCCCATTGAGCCACATCTTCAGCAATTTTGTCGAATTTATTGGTAAGTAAAGGAGTATGAATTGTAGTGTTTTTACAAGCTTTTATTTAGTTTCACTCTTTCCCGATGTGTCTACACCTAGCGGGGTCCCATAACTGGAAGACTTATGAGTGATTAATTATTATTTAATTATTATCTCCTTTATTTATTTTCTTTCTTAAAACTAGATTTTTACAATATTGTCAAGCAGTACTGCTTTCTGAATTATTATTATTATTATTTTAATTATGAATTATTATTAATAATTAATTATTGAATAAATTATTAGAGAATTACATCTGATCATCGGATATGTTCTACTGAATTATGCTGAAAACAGAATTTGTTCCGCATAATAAACGGAAATATAAACTTTTCTAACCGACCTCCAGCCAGCGGGATATTTACCAAAGTTACGTTTGATGAATTATACAATAATTATAATATATAAATTGGTAATAATTTTTAGATCTGTATTGTTCTGTTCACTAAAAAAAACATTCTTCTAACGTCCTTACTTCAGCTATAGTTGTAAACCAGCGGCTTGTAAACTGGTAGTTACCAAAACGAGCGGCTAGAAACGAATAACCAGCCGCTTGATACCGGGTAGATACCCGACTTGAGCATTGAAAAAAAAACGATTTTTATTACATTTTTTATGATTAAACTCTTATTTTTGTTATACAGTAGCACTTATTATGTTCTGCTATTTTTGTTTTTCTTAAATAAACACAGAAGACACCGTTTATAGGTAACTAATTTACTTAATTCAGAGACGAACAGGAAACTATGAAACAACGTTTGTGTTTAGGTGGTGGTGTATGAAAAATTATAAGAATAAAGGTAGCTAAATTAGTTTACTTTGGAACTTATCATCATTACATTCATTATAAACCAAACGCGGGAAATCAGGCGCAGGCTTTAGGTGCATTAAAGAAATACCATTAAATGCTTTAGGTATCTGTCCGGGTACGTACCATAATGTATAAAATTATATAAGTTTACAATGCATAAGTTTAAAATACATAAAGTTAAATGGCATAAGTTTTAAATGCATAAACTGACAGTACATAAAATTCAAAATCTATAATAATTAAAATATATACTGCTTAGAATACATAATAATCAACTAGTCTAAGTTTGAAATTCATAACTTTTACAATATATACCTACCTATATATTTATTTTACCTATCAATTTCTAGCAATACTAGCTATAGCTGCCCTACTCCTGTAGGTCACGTGATAGGTTAGAATCTTGAATTTCGAGGTTATTTTTTTATTAGACAACAGAAAGTTTCTTTTTGGTATTTTTTTTTGTTAGACAACAGAAAGAGTTTCTTTTTAGTAATTTTTGCTTTTTGTTGTCTAATAAAAAAAAATTAAACTATTTACGATTACAACATTATTTAAATTACCTATTCGTACATCTTGTGTTATAATAATTAAATGTATAGAACTTGAAAGCTATCATGTGGGTAGAATACAAAAAAGTCTAAATACAAATTCGAGGTGTTTGGGAGTAGGGTAGTTTATTAGCAATATAAATCCCAGTTATGCTCGACATTCACGGTCAGTTAAACTGATCAGTTGAACTGACGTACATCCAAAATTTGACCGTGAATGTGAAATCTTAAGTTGAAATTTTTAACTGACGACAAGCACGGATATTTCCGGGCGAACCGTAATCCGCTAACGTCAGTTCATTTGCATCACTCCAAACCGACCGTGAGTGCGCGTGCTTACATCCGTTTGCTTCAGTCGGTTGGAACTTTAGGTACATTATAAGAATATACTATATACATGAAGACTTTTTGTCGGTGATCAGGACCTACTGATTCCGACTAAGTAAATGATGGCCATTGCAATAATAATAGTAGTTACATGTTTTCTTTTTATAAATTTAATTTTGTATATTTAATTAGGTAACCAAAATTAATTAGAATGTATGGTCTTCCTACATTTTTAAGAAGTAAAGATTAAAGTGATTTTTTTACGTTGTCTGCCATTTGACAGTTCACTAATAATAACATGAAAAACTTTAGATCTTCGATGAGGTTTGTTTACCTTGCTGTACTTATGAAGAGGTTTTATTTGTAACAAGGAGGAGTAGGATGACCATGATTTTAATATTCATAGTTATTAACTTTAGTTCCCAGACAAAAAAAAAATTAACGCTGACATGTAAGTTTTATTGATGTGTAACATCTTTCCGCTCGCCTTCTATATATACAATATATATGTATAAATATATATATGTTGTAAGGCTCGTTCGTTTTTTACCATTGAAAATGGTTATCAGATTCAAATCGCCTGAGACGTATTTTTTTTAAATTTTGAAAATCGGCTGGAAACTATTTAGAATTTTGAAAAATGTTAAAAACATCGGGTATGTTTGGGGGGTGTTTGTATACTAAATTGTAAATATTGTTCGTGACTGCTTGTAGCCACTACAGGTCGGCCGTTGTGCTTCGATGTGGACTGTATTAAAACTCGATTCTTGATTATTTCTTCTTTATTCTTATAGCTGGGGGTCCGGAGAGCTCACACAAATCTGCTCTGACCGGCCGTGACTTAAACACATATTAGGTTTGGGAACTAGCGACGTTGTGGTACAGCTGCCGGCCCATGTAGGTAGCTTTACATTTTTGACCTAATCAACCTAAACCAACTACCTACATGAGCCGTCGTATTTTATGCAGCTGTCCCTTTCGCTCGGACCTCTCTTTTCCTTACGTATTAACATGTACCCTACGGTATCTCTCGTAATCTGGATACCCTACATATTTATAATTTTCTAAAACTTAATTACTTATTTTAATAAACTTTTCATAGTGAGGCATTAGGCCTCTAGGCACGTTTACCTGGCCCTTATAACTTTAGAAACCTTTAAATCTTTACTTTTTACCAATAAAAAGCACAAAATAAAAATCATTTATTATCAATAACAATAATACTTAATTAACGCAAATATGTTAACCGTATTACATCTATGCCGTTTTACTTGCTAACTAAACTTATACAATAGAGACTTCTGTCCGTAACAGGCTCCCCCCGGCGCAGCATCCGCGTAGCCTCTTCACTCCATCGTCAGGACAGCCAGTCTCGTCGTCGGTCGTCGGAACGTGCCGCCCTTGGTGCGCACCTCTGCGTTGCGTACTTCGTTGTCAGGTCCAGGAAATATCTTCGTAACGACGCCTCTGGGCCATACATTGCGGGGTAGTGTGTTATCCACAATTATGACCACGTCGCCTTCTTGTATGTTGCGTCGCTCGGAGTCGCGCGTGCCGCCGCGCGGTATAAGTAGTGGTAGATACTCGCGCAGCCATCGTCGCCAGTACTCGTCCGCCAGCGCCTGCGCCGCCCGCCATGTGTTTCGGTCGGCGCGCTCGCACGGCCCAGTGGTGGGCAGGCCGCTTGAGCTACCCAAAAGGAAGTGATTGGGTGTCAGCGCTTCCGGGTCGTCGATGTTCACAGGGACGTGTGTTAGAGGCCGAGCGTTGACAGTGTGCTCGGCTTCAGCCAGTAGCGTCATAAGTACTTCTTCACGCGGAGACTTTTCGTTGAGTGTAACGCGCAGCGCCGTCTTCACCGTTCTCACCAGCCGTTCCCATGCGCCGCCTTGGTGCGGCGCACCTGGCGAAATGAAACGCCACTCTGTGCGTTGCGTTAGCGCGTATTCTCGTAGCGCTGGCTCCCATTGTTCGTATGCGGCCTTTAACTCTCGGTCCGCGCCTTTAAAATTTGTTGCGTTGTCACTATATATAATCTGGGGCCATCCCCTCCTGGCCGCCATTCGTCTTAGAGCCATAATCGCAGAGTCTGTAGATAAGCTCGCCGCAAGTTCAATATGCACAGCTCGAGTAGTGAGACATGTGAATAGCGCCCCCCACCGTTTCTCATGACGCCGGCCGATAGTCACAGTCATCGGGCCAAAGTAATCGAGGCCACAGTTCGTAAATGGCCGTACAAAGGCTTCCATACGTGCTTTCGGTAGGTCACCGTGCACCGGCGTCGTAGGTAGCGTCTTTCTCACTTTACAAAATGCACAATTGAACGCCACAGATCTCACAGCCGGCCTCAGGCGTAGAACCCAATATCGTTGTCTTATTTCGTTGACGACGCGCTCGTTGTGCGAGTGGTGGGCGCGACGGTGCTCACGTTCTAGTAGCAACCGCGCATACGGGTGGCTGCCGTCCAGTATTACGGGCGTAGTAGCGGGGGCAGACACACCCGCTGCCCTTATTCGCCCTCTCGCTCGTAATACTCCGTCTTCGTCGATGAACACGTCGAGTCGTCGTAGTCTGCTGCCCGCACGTAGTTTGCGGGACGCTTTGAGCCGGTCGATGTCGTCTGCGAAGCTCTCTTGTTGCGATTCAATGATTAGTAGGCGCTCGGCCTCGTTGATATGTTCAATCGTCATCTTACTAGCGCGGCGGCGGCATCTCTGAGTGAATAGTAGCACGTTCGCCATCGTTCTCACTAAACGCTCGTAGGAGGAGAAGCGTTTAGCATCGGGCACTACACTACTAGCACTCTGCCACGTATGCGTGTGCGTTACGCAGTGTTCACTCTCCGCGCTGTGTTCGTTATTGATGACGTCACTCGTGGACCATTCCGTTTCGTTTTCGTATAAAAATGCCGGTCCGACAAACCACCGATCATTTTTCGTTTTCGTAATCTCATTGCCGCGCGTTACGTCGTCCGCGACATTGTGAGCCGTAGGGACCCATCGCCATTGTGACGGCATCGTCGTTTCTGTTATCTCAGTTAAGCGATGCGCTACATAGGGGGTGTAACGCACCGTGTCGTTATTAATCCATTTCAACACTGTTTGTGAATCGGTCCAATATATGATTCTCTCAGGTTGCCATCTTTGTTCATTCAATACTGAACTCGCTAGTCGCGTAGCTATCAACGCCGCTTGCAACTCCATTCTCGGAATACTTTGTTGCTTTATCGGTGCCACTCTGGCCTTAGCAGCGGCGAGTGCGACTCGTATTTTGCCATTTTCACCCTTCATTCTCCAGTATACTGCAACGCCGTAAGCGACCTCGCTGGCGTCACAGAAAACATGTAGCTGCTTTCCCGTCACTCCCCCCGTATGTAGAAGCCGGGGTAGACGCAGACTACGTAATGCCCTCAATCCGTTCAACCACTCATGGAACTCGCCGGCCTCGTAATCGGGTAAGGCCTCGTCCCATTCTATTTTTAACCGCCATATGCCTTGTAAGATGATCTTTGCTCGTATAGTATAATAACTCAACAATCCGAGCGGGTCAAATATTGACATGACCGCGCTCAGCGCCTCTCGTTTAGTAGGAGCGCGCCTCATTTGCTTCACATCGTCGTGTACGCGAACCATCTCGGTATTAAACGCCAACTCGTCTGTAGCAGCGTCCCATAGTAAACCGAGCGTTCTTCCCCATTGATGATAACTAGCGCCGAGCTGTCGGGGTGCTGTGTCACGGCTTTCTATTGGCAGCTCACGCAACACGCACGGTCCGTTAGAGTTATAACCGGCCAGCGTGAATCCTGCCTGCGCGTGAACCTTCGCGACCTCCTTTATTGTTTCAATCGCTTCTTGTTCGGTGTCGTAGCAGTCGACGTAGTCATCCATATAATGGTTCTTCGTAATCGCTTCGTATGCTCGTGGATACTCGGCAGCGTGCGCTTCGGCGTTCGAATCTCTCACGCTGTGCGCTAAGAAAGGTGAACTCTTCGCTCCGAATATCATTGACGTCATCTTGTAGCGCGTAGGTGGCTTCGTTCGATCGGCGCCCCTCCACAGAAACATCTGAGCGGGTTGGTCATCTTTACATATCTTAACTTGAAGAAACATCTCTCGTATGTCGGCCGTAATCGCGATAGCTCGTTCGCGAAATCGTAGTAGCAGGCCCGCCAGGTCGCGTAGTAAGTCGGGACCCTCCAAAAGCTCGTCATTTAGACAAACTCCGTTTGCTTCGGCGGCCGCGTCAAAGACAACTCGTAGCTTTCCGGGTTTATTCGGATTCGTTACGCCGAAGTGAGGTAAGTACCATAAATGCGGGCTCATTAAATCGCTCTCGCTACTTTCCTTGGCATAGCGTTTATCAAACAGATTCTCTATTTGATTCGTGTAAGCTCGCTTAAACTCGTCAGACTTGTCCATCTTTCGTTCTATAGATTTCAATCGTCTCAGTGCTGACTCGTAACTTGGCGGCAGCGTGACGTCATCACGTCGCCACGGTAATCGAACTTCGTATTTTCCGTTGACTTTCCTTGTCGTCGTATTAAACAACTCCACGGCGCGAGCATCACTCGGGCTCACTCGCTCTTTCTTCGTTATTCCCAGTGAGTCGATTTCGAAGTGCTTCTTTACCATAGCATGGAGTTCGTTGTCGGGTGAGAGAGTGCGCGAGATCGTCGCGCATTGCGGCGTGTTTACGTATAACACCGCAACCGTATTACTCTCCATCAGCACGCTTGACCGTGGCGCTGATCCGTGTATTACCCACCCCAGCTTCGTGAGCGATGCGATCGGTTCGTCTCGCTTGCCCTGTAGCAATCTTCGTGTGACTATGAGATGCCAATTGTCTGCCCCAATCAATATTTGAGGCTTGACATGTCCGTAGCAGACGTTGCTGTTTGATAACTCTCTCATATGTGCGTATTTCAAACAATCGTTGTGCACCGTCTGTCCGTTGAGTGATAAATCTTTCATCGTTCTAGCTTTAATGTTAAATCGTTGTTTATTCGTAGTAGCAATCAACTTTATATTCACCGTCTTGGTCTCGCACGTCGTTTGTGTATTTACGCTTCGTATTTGCAAATCGTTCGCCGGCCCGTCCGCGCCTACATGGTCCGCCAGGTCTTGATCGATCAGTGTGACAGTCGACCCCTCGTCGAGCAGGGCGTATGTGTCGACTGACCCCTTCGGTCCCTTGATGGTAACGGGACACACTTTCAGTAACACCTTAGTAGCATCGGTCGAGTGATTAACCGACGCCACCATCTCGGTTTCGTTCGGCCTGGTGCGGTGTTCGTGTAGCAAGGCGTGGTGGGGGTGGCGGCAACCGTCAACGCCGCACAGATCGCGTTTATCGCATTGTAGGCGACGGTGTTTCCCATTTGCACAACGGAAACACACTCCGCTTCTCTTTATCCATTCCCATCGTTGTTTAACCGTCATGGTTTTAAAGCGATCACATTGCGGCACGTCGTGACGTCCTCCACAACATAGACATTCTTTGTTTATGACGTCATCATTCGTTGCGTATACAGCTGTGCTTTTCTTTCGCTCGAATCGTTGCTTCACGTTCGCTCTCGTCTCGGTAGTAACGTTCTTTCTCGTAGGGTTGTAGCTTACGTATGCATACTGTAGGGCTCTGTCGGCCTCTCTCATGAGAAAGTGGGATAGTGTAACGATCTCAGGCTCGGCATAGCTTCCGTAATCAGTTGCGTAGTCGCACCACCTTGAGCGTAGGTGCGGTCCGAGCTTGTCCATAACTTCCCGCGTTAACATCGGATTTCGTAAGTAGCCTCTGTTATCGATATTATCGAGTATGCACACAATGTTTTGTAGTTTGATCGCGAACGTGTTCAACTCACTGGCCGTCGTGCCGGGTCGCGGCAGTCTTTTAATGTCGTCCAGCGCTCGATCGATTATCACTTCTGGCCGTCCGAAGCATTGCTCGAGTGTTTTCATCACAACTTCCGGGTCCACGGCCGTATATAAAAGAGCGGACACCGCTTCCTTTGCTTCATCTTTAAGACAGCTTCTTAATCGTGCCAAGTTCTCGGCTTTACTAAATTTAAATTGTCTAGTCGTATCGCGCATTGCCGCTTTGAACGGCAACCATTCGACCGGCGAGCCGCTGAATGTAGGCAGATCCAGCGCCTGTCGTGGTACCGGCCGATTATGCATCATTTTCTCTAGTGTCAGAGCGAGCTTAACCATTCCCGTGTCGTCATTGTTCGTTTGGTCACGGGGCATCGCCTCTTTCACTGCGTTTTCGTTTTCACGAACGTTTTCAATATATGGCGAATAAGTGAGGTGGCGACCTCTGTCCATCTCACTCGCACGCGCATCCTTTTGTCTCTGTCGCACATTTCCGATTTTATCCGTATCGGGCTCATGCGCGTTCCGACGCCGATCCAACCATTCATCCACTTTACGTTGGGTTACATCGGCGGGTAAGCTCTCCGGTTCTATACCCCCTTCTTCTTCAATAACGGCGATTTCGTATGCAAGTCTCTTATTAATCATTTCCGCTTCCAATTGTATTTCTCGCCGGCGTACTTCGGCGAGTCGCTCCTCCGCTTGAAATTGCGCTTGTTTAATTCGTGAGGCGACGCTCGTTGTTGATCGTACCGACGGCGGCCCCGCTCTGGGCGCGTCGGGTGGGGGTGCGTCGTCGTTGCGTCTAACTTCCGTAGTGGCGGTTCCGCGTTCAGCGGTCTCTTGGAGCGGTTCCATTGGCGTCACGGTTGAGGCATTGTTTGAGGGTGATGCGGGTGGTCTGTCAAGCGTTCGTAGTCCCGTTGTCTTCTCGGCTTGGCGTTGATTTCGGGTGGTCGGCATCTTCTTTCTTGCTGCCCCTACTCCTAACAATCTCAAACGGGCACGCTATGAGGGGAGCCCGTCCAAGGATGGAGTTCGTGCGGGAGTGGAAAGGTAGGACCTACCCAGCAGAGAGTCGACGTAGACAACGGGGCGCTCGCGTATCGGTTGGAGTGTCCGACAGCTTAGGCAGTGCCTACAGAAAGGACCCCCGCTCCACGACAAACCGTACTGGCGTAGCCGGACTTAAGCTCGCCTTGAAAAAGGCAAACTGACGACCCTGTCCGATAAGTCGTCCCGCCTTGAACGGCGTTTACTCAGAACGCCCACCGTTTGGCACCGTTAGGTGGTGAGACGTTTTTGAGCCGCGGTCCACCCGCGTTAGACTCGTGACAGAACACAAGTATGTGGTATGTAGTCAATGCGTTGGTGGTTACGTTGGTCAATGCGTTGGTTGATCTTCAGACTGATGTTGATGGGCGAAAGCTTCAGTTCTTCAAATCCGGCTCGGAGGATCAAAGATACTGTTCGTGACTGCTTGTAGCCACTACAGGTCGGCCGTTGTGCTTCGATGTGGACTGTATTAAAACTCGATTCTTGATTATTTCTTCTTTATTCTTATAGCTGGGGGTCCGGAGAGCTCACACAAATCTGCTCTGACCGGCCGTGACTTAAACACATATTAGGTTTGGGAACTAGCGACGTTGTGGTACAGCTGCCGGCCCATGTAGGTAGCTTTACATTTTTGACCTAATCAACCTAAACCAACTACCTACATGAGCCGTCGTATTTTATGCAGCTGTCCCTTTCGCTCGGACCTCTCTTTTCCTTACGTATTAACATGTACCCTACGGTATCTCTCGTAATCTGGATACCCTACATATTTATAATTTTCTAAAACTTAATTACTTATTTTAATAAACTTTTCATAGTGAGGCATTAGGCCTCTAGGCACGTTTACCTGGTCCTTATAACTTTAGAAACCTTTAAATCTTTACTTTTTACCAATAAAAAGCACAAAATAAAAATCATTTATTATCAATAACAATAATACTTAATTAACGCAAATATGTTAACCGTATTACATCTATGCCGTTTTACTTGCTAACTAAACTTATACAATAGAGACTTCTGTCCGTAACAAATATTTTAAAAAGAAAACCGACTTAAGAAAAAATGAAAATAAGGGTCCTAGGGTATTAGTTTAGCTACATAATGGCGAAATTTTTTGAAAATCGGTTAATAATTGTGACCTGTAGTAGGTGGGGTCCCTTTAGATTTGGTATTGTAGAAAAACAGGTGTAGCTTCTTTGATTAATGACCGATCGTCATGGTAATGGTGTTAAAAGATGCGGATGCAGGCGAGAAGTGCATTCAAGTTGAAATTGTGTTATTTAAAATAAAATGTTTTTTTTTTTCGTAAACTGTTGTATTCATTTTCAATGCTCCGATTCTTGCGGGGACTGCGAAATCTGTGTATTTTTTTGTATTCTACCCACATAATAGCTTTTAAATTTTATACTTTTAATTTTAACACAAGATGTAGGTACGAATGGTTTGTTTCAAAACGGACCAAAATTACTTATACAGATGATCTTTAATACTTTGTTTTGTGTTAGACACTTTTTACTAATTCTAGCTCGCATGGACGGGTTGAATAAAAATATTGATTAACAATCATGATCATTATCATCATCATCATCATTTTATTACGAATGAACACAAGTCGTGTAGCCCACGTGAGCAAAGTCGCGAGCAAAAGCTAGTAATTAATAAAAGGCTGATATTATTTCCCTGAACCTTCAGAAAAGATCTTCCCGCCCGCGACTGTATGTAGATAGATTTCTTTGTATTCTCAATTTTAACAGATGCAGCAAAACATCAAACCAAAGAAAAAGACAAGAAAAAGTTTACCTGTCAAAACATCGTGTTCATGTGTACCTATGCGTTTTTTTAATTTTTCTTTACTGATGGACCATTCAGTTTATAATTGAAATCAACTTAAATGTGAAACATTTTTTAATTATGCCGTTTATAACTATGGAAGAAGAACGTGTTCCTGAAAACGGCTCTAACTGCGATACTAACGACAACATTTCTGACTCTGAAAATGTGGTGACAAAAAAGAAAATAAAGAAACGAGGAATTATATTTTTGTCTACAATCCCTCCTTACATGAACGTGGCAAAAATTCGTGAAATTTTTTCTCAATTTGGTGACGTATGCCGAATTTACCTCCAACCTAGCAGCAGTAAGTGTTTTAAGGTTATATTTTATATTTGCTCTATATACGAAAACACAATTTTGTTTCTGCAGTTTACAAAAGTAGGTACTTAACTTCTTTTAATGCTATTCAAATTTAATGTAGTATTATTTTTTATACATTTATTTATTGAACTTGTATGTTTTATATTAAGTTAGGTAACATTCTTATCTAATTTTGTTTCAGAGCCTGGTGAGAAACGTAAGCGTGTCCCAAATCAGTTCACCGAAGGGTGGGTAGAATTCCAAAAGAAGAAAGTTGCTAAAGAGGTTGCTGCAAAAATTAATAACACAAAAATCGGCACAAGAAAAAAGTCTCGTTATTATGATATGATATGGAATATTAAATACATTCCAAGATTCAAGTGGGTTCACTTAAGCGAGAGGCTTGCATATGAAAGGGCAGCATATAAACAAAGGTTACGAGCAGAAATATCCCAAGCCAAAAAGGAGGCACACTACCTACAGAGTAATGTTGAAAAAAGTAAAAGAATTAAGAAACAGATGCTTGCTAATGACTGATTAGGGAAATAAAATATACAAAGTACTGCCATTTTTATTTCATGAACCCCAAGTATAAACCTATTGCAAGTAGTAATAAACATAATTTTGAAGCATTAAAAATAATGAATACAATTTATATGCACAAAATCTACATAGTTTAGCTTTAAACATTAGAGCTTTGCAAAACCCGATTATTTCTGGCTAAAGTTGACTCTACCACTAATTATTTCTTCCACTCTCATTCTTTGATGAGAATTAAGGGGATCTGGAGTTAGTTTTTGTATGTATCTCCTTGAAGGGATCTTATGGGAGAGGATACCCTGAGAGAACTCCCTATGAACTCTCACTCCATCTAAAGCATTTGGCTGAAGTTTTTCAAAGCTGTGTAGCTCTTTCATGAACTGTCTGCGTTGAGCTACACTTGCCCAGTGGTAGCGATGGCGGCATACAACTCTGCTAGAATAAAATAATTTAAATAATTTTACTGTTGTTTTGTTGTGTCCAAGAGTGGGTATACACTTTGACAGGGGTGGGTTGTCTCATCGTACATTTATGATAAGTGATAGTACTCATAAATTGTTATTAAAGTAGTATGACACTGATTTCCAACATAATTAAGTTAACCCTACTGTTCCCTTACCTTGATAGCTACAACCTGGTTGAGAAAAGGGTATGGAATCCCAAAAAGGAGTGGAACAACAAAAAAAAAGTAAATAAAGGTAGATACTTACTAGGCTAAAGCTAATTTAGAGTATGATGGATAGATGCTGACATCTGATCGAGCCAACTCAGGGAAACCAGGGTACAAAGGCACCCGTTTCCTTTTCTCTTTTGCTGGTTCATCTTGTGCAGCCATTTTATTTTAGGAGTGGTTAATTGATTAAATGAAACAATGCGAATTTCCTTCCTTTACTATGGATAGGCTAAATCAACAAAGATAATAAAATGACAGTTGTCATGACAACTAAAAATGTAACTCTATGGACACATTTTTTATTTCAGAACAATAACTAAAATACTATTTAGTAACTGATAATTCTGAATAAAATTTATACTTTCTATTAGAATGTAAAAGCAGGGTTAATAGATCCCAGGCTGAGATAATATTCTCATTGTATTATATTATTATAGAACCTCTATGTTGTTCAAAGAGAGAATGCTATATGAGGTTAATCTGTCTTTGTATTTATCACAGGCCAAGTTGAGAAAAAGCATTGAAAGGGATTTTAAAGCTGGCTTAATATAAATTATATCAGGTCTCCATTGTTTTTTAAATAAAGTTAACCATTTAAAGTGCTTATTGGCAACAATGTATATTAATTTAATATTAAAATCACTTTCAAAGTCATATTTATTAATTTATTTAAATGACAAAATATCTTAGTCTGTCCTGCTTAACAGATAATTATGTTAATAAAGTGAAGGTAGTAAATATTTAACAAAACATAAGATTTAAATTAACAGTTTATTCATACAGAATTATTTATGTTAAATCTACATTCCGAGCCAAAATCCCTTTAGTGTGTGGGGTACTAAGTCCCTCTCAGTAATATACAAGTATTTGTGACCTCAAGAAGCGGTGACTGCTGCCACCCTGCTCTTGCAGACGCAATCATTGAACTCATTTACTAGCAATGAACATGTCAACGATTTGCCGGGATTTGTGCTGTAACAATCTAGAACCTGGAAACAAAATAATATATTTATACTTAGTCTACTACAAGAAAAAGTAATATTAGCATTCTATTATAATAATAAAAACAACTGTTTGGTAGTTACTATAGTGTAACAAAAACCAGTATTTTTATATATAGGCTTATTAAGGTTCTTGTTAGATGTAAGTTATTTAACCCGTCCAGTATCGTAGGTATAATTAGAGCACCACCTTACATATGAATGTCATACATATGGCACGCAAGGACTTAAGATGAAATTTACCTCAGGATAGAATCAAATAGAAAGCGAGAAATTGCTTTGCAGCAGTAAAAGTGGTTTACAGTGTACAATAAATTACAACCTTGCCTTAAAAATTACAAAGAGTGGACAATGTACCTTAGCCTTTTCTTCTTCACAAGGAGGTAACTTAGTAGAAAGTTTATCAGTTAGAGTCGAATTGAACAACTCATTTGCTTCCTTTAACGTCTTTTGGTACTCATTATGCATTCCAGAGTTAATTTTCTCATGAGCTCTTTTCAAGTTTTCTATGCGACGTGCCCAGTATACTTCTTCTGCTGCGTAATCTTGCTGTTGTCTATTATCGTAAGAGGGCTGAGGCTGCATAATCTGTGGGGGTGGTGGTGCCTGCTCACCTTGCTGTAAATAATAATAGGTTTTTATAATGTTTTATATTAAAATATTGTAAAAATCTAGTTTTAAGAAAGAAAATAAATAAAGGAGATAATAATAAATAAATATTACATTTACAAGCGGGAAGCCGCTGAGACGATAACAATGATATGATAATTTTACTGTTGCAAAGTAACTAAGTTTGTCTACATATTTTACTATTTTGTTTAATAAAACATTGAATGTGGACATCTTTTTTATGTATGCAAAGTACTTTCTTGTTTGATTGCTCTCGCTTGTTTTAAAATTTTATTAATCATATTAAACATAACCTTTAGAAGTAACAACATTATCAACAAGACTCAAGAATAAAGTTAAAAAAATTGTCTAAATTTTGAACCCTTTAGCGTATTAGTTTGTAATACAATTTTTTATTTATTTTTTAGCATCAGAAGATGACATTGTTCACAAATTATGTAATAAACATCATATTTACTCTGGCTGACAACTGAGCTTGTATTCGGTCTAGCGCATCTTGAGACACCTGTATGGAATTTTCGTTATCAACTGTAACTTTCCGAGTGCTCTGAGAACCTCCCATGTTTTAAAAAATGTAATTAGCGAATATTATTATCGGCAAAGTTACTCAAAAAACCATTTTTTGACATTTCATTTTCATTCAGTAACATCAAAACCATAGACAATACAGACCAGTGTTGCCAATGCCAGTGGCCGATAGTCAAAAGTAACACGAGACGGTTCAAAAAGTAACATTTTCACGAGAAAAGTATAATCACCTTTTTTTAAAAATTATTATTATATGCCAATTAAGGCACTTGATTACACAAAAAACTTTCTATTCCATTCTTGAAGCTTCGAAAGAAAGAAAAACAATGTTTCCAATGTTGTCTAATTCAATAAGTAGGTACCTATACCTATTATTTTTATTATTATTTATTGTCACATAAAAACAGGTTACAATAACGAAAGTGACTTCCCTTACCTCCAATGCTAGGTATACTACCGGTATGACCGAGGTCAGTGCCTTCCCTCAGAAATCAGTAGTGTTAAACTTATTGATCGAAGTAGGTAATAAAAGTAATAAATTATCGAACTTTATTTTCAAAGTTCGTTAGCTGCCTTCACTACCGCGTAAGAAAGAGAAGAAAATGGTCAAAAAGTAAAAACACAAAAAAAGAGAAAATTATCTTGCGTTCCGTTTTACGATTATCTTTGTATGCTGCAAAATATATAATTATAGGTACACACACCTGCACATCAGACTACCAGAAACTGTCAATTTTCCTCAATAGACTTTGAACTTTATGTCTATGCTGTATGGTTGAAAATGTATTGAAGAAATTTGACAGTTTTGGATAAGTTTATGTACAGGCGTCTGTACTTACCTATATTTTTATCAAGTTCTAAAAGTAACGTAAAAGTAACATTTTGAGTCGTGTAACATGGAAGTAACATGAGATGGTCAAAAGTAACGTAAAATGTTACAAAAGTAACATTCTGGCAATACTCAGACATAAGTCTAATAAAAATAAACCTTACGTAGATATATATAGATTTAAGTAACATTTTGAGTCGTGTAACATGGAAGTAACATGAGATGGTCAAAAGTAACGTAAAATGTTACAAAAGTAACATTCTGGCAATACTCAGACATAAGTCTAATAAAAGAAACCTTACGTAGGTATATATAGATTTATGATGGATTTGCGTTAGTAATTTTTTTCCTTTAGTTGATGGCTTCGTGCGATCAGCACATTTAGCCAGTGTCAAAGTAATTTTTCTTACAAGTAATACTTATATAAACAATATTTCCTTTTTGTATGATGATGATGAATGATAATAGAAATGAAAATGGAGAAATGTTATACCCACCAATCCCTCGAGTATCTAAGTAAAGATGTGGGGCTTTACTAAGTCCTCGGGCGGACTTCTTGAGATAATTTGAAAAGTGTCATTGCACTGTTTTATTTTGTTTGCCAACACTTATGCACACTCACGAACACTTAACGGTTAATAATCCACCATTATTTCACATAATATTCGACATAACACAAATTTTCTAAAATAAAACAAAACCGCGGACATGACTCTTCACTTTCCCGCCAAGAAGTCGTTTGTCATTTTTCAAGAGGTAATTTTATCAAATCAAAAAAAAAAATCAAAATCATTTATTTTTGTACCAGAAACCGTTTTACAAGAGACAGTGATTGACTCCTCCTATTAGGTGCATAGTGCCCCTGTACCAAAAAGGAGTCGCTCTTCCTTAAATACTATATAAATTTATATAAAAAATATTGAATTGTGTGTGTGTGTGTGTGTGTGTGTGTGTGTGTGTGTGTGTGTGTGTGTGTGTGTGTGTGCGTGTGTGTCAGGTGTCGCTTTTGAGTAGTCGTTCGGTCTCATCATATTCCAAGGACTTTAGCCATGTTGATAATGTTTGTCTGCATTCACGTAAGGTCAATGAATAGATTTTTAGGCTCTTATTTATTGTATTATATAAGTAGGAAGACAGATAACCATATTGACATTGGGCAAACTGAGAGTGTGTTCGTTTAGTGGTAGCCACTCTGTCCCCCCTACGCCTTTTGAGAATAGAGATATCGTATTCCAAGGTCATGTGATTTCTCAAAACAGGATGCTCACTCACTTCACACGATCGTCTAATATTGCAATCTAAATGATCACCCGACATTCGCGTACTCCATTGATAGTATCAACTTGTTAAAACCTTCAATAGAGCGCAAATAGAGCCCAAGTAATGCTAAAATAATAAATAGTGCCTGTTTAGTTTAAGAGGAATAAAGGCCATTTTACTGTGTACGTTGGCATAACGGTCAAGCTAGTGTACACATGACGTATTCTATAACGGCTTACATTATTATTATTAGCCCTCGCTGTCCCACTGCTGGGCAAAGGCCTCCCTCCATTTCTTCCACCCATTGCGGTCCCCTGCTATTTGACTCCAATCCTGATTAAATTCATCCAGTTACATTAAAGTAACTTAATTTACCCACAAAAAATATAATTATAATAGATAATAGTGCCCGTGCTTTTCAATATTACATAATAATTTCGGATTTTTCGCGGCTCGTCTTAGATTTTCCCGCATGTGGTGGGTAACATTAATACTTTAAGTGATTCTTCGATTCACATACCTATAATGATGGTTCAGAATCAGAACCCAAGATGATTATTTTTAAGTATTTTTGCAGGCTTGGCCCCAGAAAGCTACAGACCGAGAATGTTGGAAAAAGGAAAGGGAAGATAAGTGGGACAATATAAAATAATAAATAAATAAAGTAACATTTATTGGTTCCCGTAATATTAATTGATATTTTTCAAAAACAACTACTACCTAGTATCTACATAAACTTTTGTACCTTTTGTAACTTGGCGGAATACGAAGTAACTATTACCTAATCTGTGCCGTTGTTATATTAGCCTATAAAAGCTGAGCACAGCGTTCATTCTAAATCGTACCATATAGCCACGGACACAAGAGTGCTATTCCTTTGTGTTTAATTAGAATTTACCTACACGAACACGACCATTCGAGAATTAGAGATTTCCCCTGTCATAGTTTTCGCACATGTCGTGCCTTCCTATCTGTATCTGTTACAAACCTCCAAAACCGTTTCATGCATGGTGCCACAGGTTGCCCGTGGTATTATCGCAATGTAGATCTCCACCGTGATTGACCACCATTATAGAAAAGGGACGTTTCCATGCGTTACTTCGATAATTCCCCCCACCACCCGAACCCACTTGTTGTGGAGGCTGCCAACTATAATGTTGAAAGCCTTCTTCCAATAAGACGGTATATCTAGGCGGCCTAGATGACCCCGATGACCCCATAACAGTTGCGCACGCTCTCCCGCCCGATCTTCTAAATGCCACTACACGTTCACATGATACACTAAACACACTTGCTCAGGCAGGGCCGTCTTTACCTATTGGAGGCCCTGGGCCCTTACGGATTACGAATTAAACTCTAGATTTAATCAACTGGTATTTTTATTTATTTGCAGCCAGATAAAGCTGCCATTGTTAGGCCCCTGGTTTATTAAAATAAAAGTCAATAAGTTAGTAATTCTTGTTTCGTAAAACAAATATATTTATCGGTAATATCGATTATCGGTTAGTGATCTGGCAGGAACAAGGGGGCCCCATCGATTGCGGGGCTCTGGGCACTTGCCCAGAGTGCCCAATGGTAAAGACGGGACTGTGCTCAGGCCCAAGACACCGTACTTGTTGTAGCCCAAGGGTACGACGACCCGGTTCACACGCGGTCTAAGTATACTTGGGCGCTTCTCCCCATCCCCACGACCCGGTCAACCCGACCCGAGGTCCTAGCCTTTAGAGGCGCCCTCGGGATTTTCCGCGCCCGATCCGATCCGAACCGTTCGGAGAATCTAGTATGGACACGCACGGGTGTGTGATGCCATTCCTTCTAGAAAACATCTGCCAGTGTTTCGTTTCACACTGCTCTAGGAACCCTATAAGCCGCCCCCAAAAAAGTCTGGTGAAGCTGTAAATACCGCCTGAGGCAATCAGCAAACTCTATCCAAATAATAAAAAACTAGGGTTGTCAAACAAAGTAAAAAATTATAGTTCTGAACTGATCTCGGCCTCACCAACATACCTAACAACAGAGACATGAGTACATAAGTAAAGTTGAGTAAGATCTCGTCTTCAATAAATTAGTAACAAAATAAAAGGAAATTTGGGCGTAGCCTAAAATTCAAGTTAGCCGCTTAGAATAAATAATACCTTATTTATACCTTCCTAATAATGCTATTTGAAATCTCCATTAAACTCTGTTTCATAGTCAAAATTACTTTGTATCAGTTAAGTTTATGTACGAGTATAGTAGTAGTAGTTCTATAAACTATATATAGGGTGGAAAAAAAAGACCGTGGTTGGAGGAAAAGTACCCTTAATATTGATGATGACGAATTTTACTGAAAGGAAACATTCCTTTTTTTTCAAAAATAATTAAAACTGCATTTAAAGATTTGAAAAATCACCTGCTTGAGCCGGGAATCGAACCAGTAAAATGTGAAAAAAAGGCATGTATTTTATGATATCAACCGAAAGAGTCATTCATAAGGATCAATTCCTTTTAAACAACATAATATCTTAAATTAAAGAAAGACATTGGTCTTTCTTTTTTTTTATTGTAAAACTTGCCCACTTTCTAAAGAAAATAGTTCACTTAACTTATGAATTTGCTCAAAATGAGACCCACTTTCACGTATGCACAGACGTATTCTTAGACTGAATTCCCTACGTGTCGCCTTTTATATCGAGTTATGGTGAATATTTAAAATAATATTTTGAACTTCACATTTCACCGGTTCGATTCCCGGCTCAAGCAGGTGATTTTTAAAAAAATCTTTAAATGCAGTTTTAATTATTTTTGAAACATCATTAATATTAAGGGTACTTTTCCTCCAACCACGGTCTTTTTTTTCCAGCCTGTATACAGAAACACAAACAAACACTTTTGGTGATTAACCTAGTTTGTATTATATAAATAAACTTTCTCTCTCTTAATTTATTTTTAATTTTTTAAGTGTTAATTGCTACACTATATAAATATTTCTCTCTCTTATTAAAAAAATGATTAACCTAATTTGTATGATAAAAAAATACCTTTTACTCTCTTATTTAAAAAAAATCATCCGTATAAATACCTACTACCTACCTACTAATTTATAGTACCTAGTAAAAGACAATAGTGTTACATACAATCGTTTTTTTTGTTTAATCTGACCGTTTAAGCTTTTCGAATTAAGAGCGCGGAGGTTTTGTAATTGCGGCTTGGGCGCGCAGTTCGGGATCCAAGCACAGGGAGGACCTTGGGCCTTATTGCTAGGGGGAGAAGGGTGATGTTGGGTGGCGATTGTATAAAAAGTGACCACAATTGGGTTTAGCATAACCGGTCGGGCCGGTCGGGCGCGCCGCCTATCATCCCGCGCCCGCCGCACTTTCTTCTGTCTGATCGGAGCGCGATCCGGCATGCCGCATATCGCTATGGGCTACTGTGAGCGTAAGTACATATAAATGTTAATTATAAGAGCAATAATAAATAGCACAGCAGCAAGATAAATTGATGATATTTTTCACTCTACTTCGTACTTGCTTATTTATTATTTCCGCTGTAGTAATAAGAGTTTGTTACAAATAAAACAGAAATTAGGCCGATTATGATTTTAAACACTTAGCATTTAAAAAAACCCTATTTTACCTTACTTACATACATAGGTACATTATATTACATTAAATCATTTGATCGGAACACAGTCATCTTAATGAATCAAATCAATTTCCTTTATTTGTACAAATTGTTACATTACTTAAATGTTTGTTAACACTTCCGTAAGTGTTCGAACACATATATTTTTTTGTAATGAATGTGAAATGTATTTAACGTTGGAGAATCGTAATAAATAAATAAACACACCGGATGTACAAATTTTCTGCAAGTTTTGTATTTATCATTACACGATCCTATTTACTAAAATAGAAGAATCGAATTTTCATAACTATGTATGTATGTATGTATTAATGTTGCCTTACTTTTCTACGTTTTTTAAACGGTTTTATTTAGCTTGTCCTGTTTATTTTTACAATACAAGTTGCCACAAGAATACTAATGTCTTAGAGCATTAAACCAAACTGTCAACGATGCATAGCCCAGGTTTGTGTTCACCAACCCGCCACATTTGAAAAGCGTGGTGATTAAGCAAATACCCATCAATTGTAGCAATGACTTGATTTCAATGATGGAGGCCTTTGCCCAGCAGTGCGACAGTTTATGGACTATTTACTTACTAACAATATTTTAAGAGTTAGACTATAATGGAACATAAAAAATAAATTCTGTATAAATACAATCGGGATTGTAAGTTTTTTTAAAAAGGGTTTGTCAGCATTGTTTAGGTAGAAGGTTTGAACCATAGATATAATTTTATGATTTGAAAATGAACACTTGTATACTACAACAGCAACAGTATGCAATAGGCATGACGAGAGTATCAAAAAATCAACGATTTAATGATTTTAGGGGAAAATACATATTAAAAAAATTTAAAACACTGGTTTAGTTTTGAAATTGAGATTATTAATTATTAATATTTTCAATAAAATAAAACAATAAAATACTGCAATCGGCCATTTTGACTGAAACACCGCATGACGTCACGCTTACATAAACTCCGCTGTCAATTGTAAACACTTGAGTCTGTGTAAACTTTTGTGTAAATAACGAAACTAGCTGTTCTGTTAATAATAATGTTTTAACTTTGCTTTTATTATTGTACTTAAGTAAGTAAGCGAACTGTGTAGATACTTTTTTCTAATGGTAAAGGAAAATTGTGTATAAGCTGTGCATTTTATAGTCTTATTGAGTGCGTGCCGGAGCGCGGGCGGCCGCCCGCCGGCTACGGCTGGCCCAGCGTCCCTCGATACTCCAGCGCGGACCACTGAACTCGATGTAGCGCTTCATCTGTGCGCTTTTGGACGCTGCTCGCGTTTTCAAACACCGCTTATATCAATCGCTTTTCACTTACCTATTGCTGTGATGTAATAATAAATATTTATAATTATATAAAATCGAGATTCAGCCCAGAATTCGACTTTTTTCGGAATCCGAATCAGCCTTTTTAGCGTCACCGGACATTTTTTGAGGGAGGCGAGAAACTTACTTAAAGGGTTCCTCAAGCCGTGAATGAAATGAAATAAAAAATCTTTATTCAATTTAGGCATATAAATTGCACTTATAAACGTCAAGTAGGTACCTAGTTACATAAAAAAAAAACACAAAAGTATATTAAAAAATAATATAATTACACACAGTATATAATTTAATAAACAATAAGTACACATATGTAATGCGATTCCACTGCTGGTTCGGAAGGTTGATTCTGTTAAAAAGACTCTTTTAAACTAAGAGTTGTATACAAAAGTGTAACTACTTAATACAATGTGAAATAACATGTGATGGAAACTCCGTCAGAGGGCTTCTAGAGGGAATGACATCATGCAAGCGTCTCCCCTTTCCCTATTCGACTCTTCGTAGGTACCTGGTATAGAGCGCGTGTGAACCGGGTTTACATACTCTTGGAAACTTAAATATTTTATTTATTTATTTTATCTTATTTGTTTTTTTTTCCTGTTGTGATTGTCCTTTATATTTTGTGTTTTTATTTGTGATGGAAAGTGTCCTTCTATGATAGGGCATTTTTCAATATTTTTGACGCTGTAAGGGAGAAAAGAGCTTGACACTTGCTGAGTTTCTTACCGGTTCTTCTCAGTACAAGGTCTCCCGCCCAGAGTAGACTTACGCACCGATGGCATAATGACGTTCATAAGAGCCATTTGTAGCCTAAACGGAATAAATGATTTTGAGTTTTGTATTTTGTTGTACGATTACGGTGTCTTTTCTGCACAGTCAAAATCAAGCATCCTCTGAGACTCCCCCTTTATTAAAATACCAAAATTGAGACTTAGTTTTATTGACATGGCATTTAAGACAAACAAGGTGACTTGTAATTTTGCAATAAAAATTACGTATTCGTAAACATAATGGAATGCAAACAAAACTCGCACTGGGCAATCTTAAACTCTCCTCATTGGCAAGCTTGGGTATAGGTATAGGTATTCTAGTAAATACGGCACATTTCACTGCACATGATTTTTGAATTTAGAAACTCTTATTATCGTACTGCGTATTCACGGGCACGTTCTTGTAGGGCTTTCAGTTTGTATTTTGGCGTGAAGCTCTACTTGGCGTTGAAAACGTAATTATAAACAGTGCGTTGATAAATATTGGCAAACAACGCTTGAAGTGTTATGTGCTGCGAAGAAAAAGTAAAAAAAAAACAAATAACACATTCTTCTTTTGAATCTTTCCAACAATCGTTCTATACCATAGATAGAATTTAGTTAGCTACTTGATTTCTTCTTGTTTATTGAGTAGAGCCGCACCTTGGATGCGTTTTCGTACGAATTGAACGCGCACACTGGTTGCGTTTCTCAGTTGAAATGCCAGAGTGACACAATCAATTACACGATGTTTATTCTTACGAACCTTCGATTTTAATTTATCGAAGCATGAAAAATCCAAACAAGTTCAAATTGATTTCGGACGTTGGAACTTCATGTGGTTGGAACTATAATACGCGCGTACACGCACGACTAGTTCGCACCTAATGTGCAAACATACAATAGTAGGCGGATGATCAAGATGTATCGTGCGTAAGTGTCAATTTCGTACTAAAACGCATCCAAAGTGCGGTTGGCCTCTCAGCTTTGTTGATAGCTTCAAGAGAAAATAGTAGACCCGCCGTTGATATAATATTATCAAGTGACATCTATTGCCTCGCAAAAGCTTGCCGATTGGCCAGCGTTGAATATTTCAGGATGCTAATAAAAATAGCTTTTTTTTTATTTTTTTTTAATGCCTTATAAGACAGCTCTTGACTTCGATCTCGCCTGATGGTGAGCGTAGATGAGGTCCACGATGGAGCGAGCTGCCCCAGAAGATGCCTATTAACTCTCGCCTTGAAGGCATTAGGTTATAAGTTTTTGAGAACACAGACGATGGCAGAGAATTCCACTCCCTGCCAGCTTTAAATTTATTAACAACTATCACTGTGAAACTGATTTATATTACAATAAGATAATCAATTGAACTTCCTTTGCCTTTAAATAAAAGGTTTAATGTGGTAAAAAGAAAACTGTTTATGTATTCTAGGAAAACATTATTTTCAAGTGCCTGATGTTTAGGCAACGGGCTGACCGATCCCGTTAATTCCTTTGCTTTATATTGGGTTGAACTTATTAAAAAATCTCTTTTACAATTTTAAACCAGCTTCAATCATTTCCTTGGACCTTCTTATTTATTATCTAGGAATAGACACGGCGTATGTATCCGGCCCGGCCGGCGGCACCCAGTGAGGTCTTGTCACGGGAGTGACTGGTGGGCTTCAGTTAATTGCAATTTATGCAACGGCGCATCCCGTCGCATCGACCCTGTGGTACACACGCGTCAGACTATCACAAACTGTTCAATTTACTCAATAGACTTTGAACTTTATATCCATAGCCATATGGTAAAAATAAATAAATAAATAAATAAAAATTTAAAAAAGGCCGGCTTTTTCAGTTGATTTTCTATTTAGTTACTTATTATTTTTTACAAAGGCCGGTTTTTTGTTTTTAAAAAAAAAAATATTTTTGCCTTTTTAGTTAGACTTTCATAATATACCTTTTTGAAATCCTTGTGTTGAGCCCTCTTCGCGTACTACATTATGGGTACCAAATTAGAATTTGGTACCCATAATGTAGTACGCGAAAAAAAAAATTGTTTTTCACCAAGTCCAATAGCGTCCAATGGTGCTATGTTTGTTTTTTTAACGTCGCCTATCTAAGAACACTTGGGCAGCTAAGACGAATCTAACGATACCTCAATTATGTACATCCCTTCAGCGGTTCTGGAGATATGAAGTGATAAAGAATCATACAAGATACGCGCGAAAAACAATACCCTTCCTTTGCAGTCGGGTAAAAAAACGAACGAGCCTTACAGTAGTCGCATTTGATGTGTAACATTTGACATCTCACCTTTTGAAATCGATATTACAATAGAAAATAGATTAGAGAATTAACAATTACGTATATTTTTTAACAAATCATAAAGAGAATGCAGTAAACTTAAAATAATTATATTATGTCTTGTTTTTATTATCAATTTTAAATGCGCGCTTCCGACTCCGTATATTTTTTTTCAAATCATAAAGAGAATGCAGTAAATACTCATTAGAAGACACATCCTATCTGCCGCGCAATTTATTTATGAGTAAAGAACATGTGAACAGTTTCGAGAAAATAGATCGTAATGTCAACTCCTCAAATATCATAATCACAAACACAGTAAGTTGTACTTAATGCGTTCATAAATTGTGCGGCAGTATCACACTGTTACGATCACATTTCTACGAAATCAATCCCACAAATATTAGGTACTACCTACAACAGACATTGGGCTTAAAGTGTCGATCACTGGTGGCTGTTACGGATCACACTGTTACGTACTTCCGTCCCTTTTATACGAAATCACTCTTACAAAATGTATACATAGAAGGCGACCGGAAAGATGTTACACATAAAAAAAAAATCTAATATATATATTTAAAAAAAATGGTTGAACATTTTTTAAAGAAATTTGACAGTTTTGGATAAGTTGATGTGCAGGCGTCTGTACAAGATCTGTTGCCCCTAGATTCATCGCGAGGTTACACTGCGAAATCGTGACAATTTTTAATTTAATCATATCTGTGGGGATAGCTACATAGGTATCCAATATCAATCCAATATCAAACATGTTACTGATCCATAGTTGGTTTAACATTTAAAAATGATTTCACAGGCTCCTTAGTACGTCTGATAGTCTGTGGGCGTATTAGGCCGTTGTCAGGCAATTGATGTAACTTTGTTCAGTACCTAACATTAGATGTGAATCTTGACCAAAAAGATATAACATTGTTTAAATTTTTATGAAGCACTCACAACGCTGTTTCTACATTGAGTGTCGTGGGGGTATTATGCTGAGACAGGGTCCTTGTTGGCCTCACACACTGCTTTTTGTTTTTATTCTCATTTAATTGTTTTTTCTCGTTTTCCTTTTTATTCTCATTAATGTTTGCTTTGTTTTGACTGTATTGTATTTGTGTGTGTGTGTGTGTCAATAAATATTTTTCTTTCCTTCTGTTTTCCTTTCTTTCAAAATTCTTTATACAGATCTGGAGAGATCTGAGCTGGATGAGAGTAGCTGCGGATCGTGCTCAGTGGCGTGCACTTGCAAAGGCATATGTCCAGCAGTGGAGTTGTGTAGGCTGATGATGATGATGATGATGATGATGATGATGATGATGATGATGATGATGATGATGATGATGATGATGATGATGATGATGATGATGATGATGATGATGATGATGATGATGATGATGACGATGATGATACAGATCTGCTTACGTTAATTTTACATAGTATATTTAATCGTGACAAAAATAGCACTTGACAGAAGCCTACTACCAAAACCTACGGTCAGTCGTCTTTATAGGCAGACGCCGGAATTTTAAGAGGAACGCGAACAGTTTTTATATGCCTCTATGGTTTAGTGGTTATGACCACCGGTTTCAGAATCAGAGGTTCCAGGTTCGATTCCTAGCTACTCCTAGGGTCATCGCACGAGAGGACTTTGTCTTGCAGTGGGCAGTCTGTGCTTTTGATCACACATCTTAAGCTCAGTTTTTAACCATTTCTGTGGTCTAGTGGTAAAGACCATTGGTTTAGACCAAGAGGTTCCGGGTTCGATTCCCACATGCTTGTGTACTCGGTTTGGTTGGTGGTAGGGCCTGTTTGGCCGCCTGGCTAGCTACCACCATCTTATCTAAATATGCCGCCATAACACCAATGTTTGTAGCATTGTTGTGCTACAAACATTGGCGAGATGATGAGAGATGAGAGATTAGAGATAAGATAGCCAGTGCCTCAGTAGTTAAGGGTTCCAGGTGAAGTGAGCTTCCACCTTACCATCCGGCCTTATCATCACTTAACATCAGGTGAGATGAAGGTTCCTTCCCGTATAAAAAAAAGTTTATAGTTATATCTTCTCTATTAAAATTAGTTTAAGATGGAAGGATACCGTCTATTTAAAAAAGATGCTGTAAGCAAAGAGTCCGGCTGATGGATGAGTTCATTAGAAGGGAAATTAGTTTGGAAACGAATTCGACGCAACGCAACGCTCACTCATCAACTTTGGTAAACGTCTGTCCTAAATGATTAGTTGATACATGAATTAGTAAGTACCTAATACTTACATATGTCTGCCTTATAGGTACATATGTTTGAGGGAAGACACTAGTGCATGTCGTGGCGACCTATAATTGAGGTAGCATTTTAAATTCAAAATTCAAAATTCAAAATCATTTATTCAGTTTAGGCTACAAATAGCTCTTATGAACGTCATTATGCCATCGGTTCGTAAGTCTACTCTGGGCGGAAGACCTTGTACTGAGAAGAACCGGCAAGAAACTCAGCAAGTGTCATTTCGTTTTAAGATTAAAATTTAACTTCTTGCTTTGCCTTTTGTCCTATCGAAAGAAATAAAACCACATGAAAACACAAATATGGGCTCATGTAGACTATCCCTAAAGCACAATCAACTATTGGGATAACTATAGCGTCAAAATCCACGACAGAATATTGACGTAAAACTACTCCTGGCTCAGGCGTATTAGCTTTTGAAGGGGTTAACAATACATTAACAACAAGCTTTAAAAATGGTTTGAGACCTTATCTCATTAGCACGTATAAAAATAGGCCCATCACCCTCCACGCTGGGATAATGCTGGTTGGTGAGTTTAACGACTGCCGTCTTACGGTAATAACCAGAACTAAAAGCTGAACGTGCCTTCCGGACCACGGAGAGGTAGTTATCAGATGGGTAACAAAATTTTCTGACCAAACAAATTCAAATAACCAATCCGCGTTGGGCTCGAGTGGTGGTTTACGGCCTGTTCTCCCTATCCATCGTCAAGGAAAGATCGTACCCCAGCAGTGGGGATATAAAATGAGTTGGTGATGATGAACAAATCTTGCTTAACATCCATCATGTGATCAGGCATTTCCAGAGTTGCGTCATCAAATAGGACAATAACCCCTTGAGCGTCGAGCGACCAGCAGGTATTCGACGCTTGAGCTCATAATGTAGTACAACGAAAACCTTCTAATAGATCGCTCACCATACTCAATTAAGTATGTCTATAAAAAGAGTTACTAATTATATTTCTAGCCGATTGTGGTTCACCATTGTCGGAATCAAACATTCACACTTCGTAACATATTTATGCGATTGTGTCGATCAGACATCGAGCAACAATCGATTTATTACCTGTTCGCCCCCAGCCCCGGCAGTGGACGCATCTTCTCACCCTACGCTTCAGACCAACTCATGTTTGATGCTAAGTGAAAATAAACAATTGTACACCCTATCACTTGAACATAAAGAACAGTTTTGATGGCTGTCATGTCGTATTGTTACTTTTATTTTGAAAAGAAATAACCAGTCATCGGAATCATCGGGTCGGCTTTTAGGAACAGGTGCTCACCAATAAAAAGAGACCGAAAAGGTTTGGGTTCGAGTCCTGTCAATTGCCGGATTCCGTGAATAATAATAATGAGTGGTGTAGTAAATATTGTTGTTTTGCGAGCGGGTGAATTGATTTCCGACTGACTGACTTATTTATAAATTTTTTATATTAAAAAATTAGAGAAAAGTGTCTCATTCCCTGACTGACTGACTCAGCAACGGCCAGCCCTTGGATAAAGTACGGACATTATTTTTCAGCAACAAATTAGGAATGTTGAACAATAATTTATTCCAGAACATACGTATAAACGAAATCACGTGACAGTTCTTTAAAACATTAAACTATTTTTTATTTGACCAGCATAAATTTCTGATACATTAAATTGACAGAACAAAAAAGTGACGTCATAACTTGCCATTCCCATACTATTTCAATTTAAAAGTTTTTCTATTGACTAACCAGTGAACTACCCAATTTACGTAAAATTTATATTACGTAAATTGCACACACACACGCTTTCACACACACTCACACACACAACACACACACATATTTAGGGTAGTCTTCTCTACTATGTAGTTAACCCTTAATCAGAAGATATATGACTATAAGTATCATACACTAGTCCACTCCGAGGTGGCAGAGAGCCTGGTGATTTGTAACACAGGTTTTGTAAGAAACCAGGTATAGACTCCAGCTCTCACAAAGGTTATGTGAACTATACTTTAATTAGTAGTAAGTTTAATTGTAACTACCTTTGTGGAGAAAATAAAAAATAAATAAACTAAAAAATAAACTTTATTACCTATCTACCTATCTTCTATACCATATTTACAGAATGTACAAATCAGAGTTTTTTTTTGCAGGTAAGTCCCATGTAAAAGCTACTTTTATTGTAGGATTGTTTAATTGGGTAAAATTATCTACCTTTTCCTATTAACTGTATACAAACAGTAATTGTAATAATTTTACAAAGCTATAAGAAACAGATACGTACTCCTATTTAAAAACATCAAAGGTATATTTAGATTCTCTTTGTCTGATGAAAATTTATGCCTACATACACTTAATCATAATTAATTATTTCGTTTTGTGAGTTCAATTAACTTGAAAGCTTTTTTAACGGTTTTACGATCACGCAATGAGTTACTATTTTAATTATTCATTCGTTTATTTTGTAATTTAATTAGAATTTATTTTATATATAAAGTTAATTCCATGTTGTCATTCCTTCAACTCAAAGAATTATATAGTTTGATAATCCATTCAGGGGATTTTGGAATCTCACCGGTAATCTCGTAGTTCAAAGTTACAAACAGGTAAGTACAGTATGATATTTACTTTTGGCATTATAACAATTTAAATATTAACATACGATAATTTTTGGCGTTAAAAAATAACTATCATACCGTGAGAATTAGAGAAGTAGCAATTACTACAAAGGTTTCTAAACATTTGCTATAGTCATCATCATCATCATCATCATCATCACTCATTTTTTATGTCCCCACTGCTGGGGCACGAGCCTTCCCTATGAATGGATAGGGAAAACGGGCCATAAACCACCACGCGGGCCCAGTGCGGATTGGTGGTTGTTATCGACTGCTAATGCAGCCGGGACCAACGGCTTTACGTGCCTTCCGAAGCACGAGCTCAAGATGATACATTTTCGTTCACCCATCCGATGACCGGCCTTTGCGAAAGTTGCGTGACCCGTGGGATAGCGTGCGTAAACAACGCGGCCGCGGTAGGTGCTAATGTACCCATCCGTAATTGGAGCTAAGGGCAGTAAGGGAGGGTTAACGCTCCCTAATCGCGCTATGACTCCATTTAAAAATAATGGGACTCCTGGGGTCGGCCGGCCTATCCCAAAACGGAGGACTTCAGGCTCTTCGCTCTCAACGACGTTGCCAAACTTATGGTATCTATCTTTACAGAGAAGGAAGATTGAAAGGATGGGGTTGCACAAAAAATCCCAATGGGTCGAAGTGTTACTGGGAGAGGGCAACCTCAGCAAGATAAGATAAGGGAGGTATAACGCTCCCTAATCGCACTATGACTCCATTTACAATTACCAAAACGCGGAATAGCAGAGTAATAGCAGACATAATTTATATTATTGTCTTTTAAAATGAAACTAAAGTATTATGTGAAAATAGTATGTAGTTATCGTAGCTTTTTACTAGATGACAACTAGCAAGCATGTGGTATGTATTCAAATGTCGCTAAAGTCACAAATCTGTTGCTGACCCCTATTTCGTCGGCATAGAGTGAAAAATCACTAAATAGGTATCTAAAGCGTGTTTGAGTTACGACGGTTTAAAATTTTTAGTTTCAGTTTAAAATTTTTTAGTTTAAAATTTTATAAAACAAAAAAAAAAGAATTTGATTGTGTTTCTAACTAAATTTTGGCCAAATGTCGACTTAGTGACTTTTCGCTCTACGGCGACGATTTATAGTAGTATTAGGAAAAAAGGAAAAAAGTAAAGAATCATGTCAACGGTTAGGTTTTATTTTCAAAAAATAGTGTTATGTCGAATATTAATCTGAAATAATGGTGGATTATTAACCGTTTAGTGTTCGTGAGTGTGCATAAGTGTTGCAAATGCAACAAAACAGTGCAACGTCACTTTCAAATTCCATTTCCAATTATTGCGTGAGGTCTCAGTAAACCCCCACATCTTTACTGATGCTCAAGGGGGTTGGGGATTAACATTTATCACTAATCATTTTTATTATCATTCATTATCATCCACTAGCAAAGTAAATATTGTTTACCCTAACGATAAAAAAATAAAAATTTAATAACTAGTGATGTATAACAGAATATTAAGCACTTATCAGTTGTTTCAACCGCCTGCCTGATAATTTATAATAATATTAATGATTACAATATAATAATTATACCGAACTCTAAAATTACGCGGTTTGTACCCGTAATTACAGAGAGAACCGGCTTGTAGCTGAGAAAAAGAAAATATACTTTAAAATAATAATAATAATAAAATTCTATATTATTTTTGGCGATGAAAACTAGTCTCGGACACTGGGTTTGAGGTATCGAACACTGGTGACACTACGACAAAACTTTGTGATGAGATATGTAATAAAAACTTTTGTATTTGTTATTTGTATTTATGGGGGAAAGGCTAGGATTTCTTGCCTATTTTGTACTTTTAATTCACTGAACTTAATTCTACTTTATAGTATATTGGGTCTTTACCTATGAAATTGACATTTTTTTTCTCTCTCATTAATAGGTGTAGGTACTTATTAGTTCTAAAATTCCATACTGGTTGTTAAAATTATTATACACATTGAATTAAGACTATGTGACTTAGGCTTTAGTAATAACAATATTTTTTTATTTAGTGTCCTTATGGCCCATTTTTTTTAAATTGACTTCTTTTTTTGTTAGCGGAATTGACCTTTTGTTTCATTGTAGCTTTGAAGGGACTATATTTTTTTCTTTTTAACGTCTGCTATAAATATAGCTGATATAAATATAGGGCAGTGTGTTTAACTCACTAGCTATTTCGCTACACACACACACACTACAATTTTTATAGGGTTAACATAAATTGATGCTAAGAAAATCTAAAAACATTAGTACGAAAAATATAATTTTGTAAAAAATCTTAATACAAAACGGCAATTTCATTACTAAGGTCGTAATATATATTGTACTATAATTGGTGTATCGTATACTATACTGTACTATACTGTATACGATACACCGAGTGGTAGAAAGCAGTAACTACAAAAGATTTGGCTAGAGCTAGAGCTGGGCATAAATTAGAAGGTTCCGCGGCGTTTTCACGTGAGAACTGCGCGCGCGGTGACATTTGCACCGGTCACGATGCGCTCGCGACTATTATCACACACATCACCGTATATGTGGTATATGCTCATTATTGGCGACTGGGAAATAGTTAAAGGCATACGATATTTATTTATTTATTTTATTTAAGCCTTTTTTATAAACAATATATTTTTTAAAATTTTTAACTTACAAACTATATTTAATAATTTAATTGGCACTATCGTCCGTTTGTCCTTCGGCATAGGCCTTCCCCAAAGTGCTCCACTGATCTCTATTTCTGGCGGTTTGTCTCCATGTAACACCAGCTATTGCTTTCAAGTCATCGGCCCACTACTTTCTTGGTCTACCTCTTTTTTTCCCACCATCTCGTGGTTACCCCTCATATAACAAAAATAAATTAATAAAAATAAGATATAAGAGAAAAATTAGAAATAGATTTAGATATGAAGTATTTAAATTGTTAAATAAACTGTTCGAATTTACGTAACCTTATTCCTATTGCATTTCTAACTTCTACTACTCACTTAACTAATTTCATATGCGAGATATAATGTCCGCTGTCTCAAAAGTCTTTACTACATGCCTAATATTGCGTTTGATACTAATAAATATATATATAAACCACAAGAACACACCATCGAATTTACATTATTTGTTAGTATTATTTTCCATTCTCTGGAATCATCGGACAAGATAGCAAAAACATTACTGTGGCCACTTAACGGTTTATTTATTTATTTATTTATTTATTGTTAAAGGTACAATAACAGAATACAAATTGTAACATTGCAATTTACATCAAACCAACACTTTTTAAATTTTAATCCCAATAAAAATTGTACACAGCATTGACCCAAAACAACAGTAAACAGTTGAATTGAAACGGTTGAATGAACCTGTTTTAGATACTCTAATTATTATTATGAAACTGTTAGTCTCAATGTACTAAAGCAAGTCAAACCGCCAGCCAACCAACTATTGAGTATGACGCTACGAGGCCGGTGCGCCGGCGCAGCGATCTCGTTGATGTCTATTGCACGCAGAATGAGCGCCCGCGCACTGTGATGGCAGCTTCGTCGATCTACTTTCGCAAACTTTTTTATTTTCTTTTAATTTTTTACAACATATATTGTATATTTACACAGACTTATTATTTATGGCTTTAATAAGACTGTTATTTTTTATTAATTATTATATTATAGTAGGTAATAGAAATAATTAAACATTTCTTCCAATAATGATTGAATTTAATTACTTTTTCGTAGTATGATGCTATTCTTGTGTTTTATAGAGTACCTATTAAAGGTTAAAAATAAAACATTTGTATGGGTAAAATATCGGGGAATAACAGCTAAACAAGCCTTCCGAAGCACGAAGCAGCTCGAGATATTTAAACCTCTGTGGTCTAATGGGTAAGACCACCGGTTTAGACCCAGAGGTCCCGGGTTCGATTCCCAGCAGGGAGTATATGTTTGTGTACTCGGTTTGGTTGGTGGTAGGACTTATTTGTCCGCCTGGCTAGCTACCACCATCCTATCTAAATATATCGCCATAACATCAATGTTTGTAGCATTGTTGTGTTCCGGCAACTAGTGATAAGATAGCCAGTGTCTCACTAGTTTAGGGTCCCGGGTGAAGTGCGCTTCCTTCATTGGCTTTATCATCACTTAACATCAGGTGAGATCAAGGCACTGTGCTTACCCGTAAATATGAAAAAAGTAAAAAAGAAATTTCAATTAAGTCACCCATTCGGTGACTATGCATTGCGAAAGTTGCTTAAGTAAAACGAGCTCTAGAATGATATTAGGATTGGATAATCATCAATTTATTACTGTACTTTTTTACAACACATATAAAACTTACATCGGTCGTGCAAATATACATAATAAAATACATGCGCGCCCTTATTCCATTGTAATTCAGAAGTTTTCTAATAAATCGTCCGCGTCTCCTGCTAGCTACGAGTAGATAGCAGATAGAGCGAAGCTCATTCGCGTCACAATTTGGCAGCAATTCCGAGGGGTCAATGCACCTTTATTCAATAAGTTTGATATATGAGAAGTGGACCAAGTGTGGGGAACTGCGCAGCCGGGTCGGCGACCTCGCTAGGTGTACTAGGTTAGGGTTGCTTGCTAACATTCTTGACACTTAAGGCGGTGACAACCATGAAACAGCGCTCTCTGCCGATCTGTATTCAAGCAAAGCGATGCAAATAGTGCGTGATCCACAGGACTCAGGTTAGGACATTCAATTAACACTATTTAATTAATAAAAAATAAAAGAAAATCGCTTTTCTAATAAGTATTACGAATAACCATATTAAATTTCATCGCCGGAATTTTGTAAATAAAAAAGGTAATCATGTAAATAGATACTGTTTAGATGTAATTTTGGATTTTTTTTTCTATCGAAGAAATTTCATAATACTGCATTTTAAAACAATATCATTGTTGCAAATATAGTCTTTTGTAACATATATTTTTATTGGCGTTGTATGTTGTAACCTTTTTATATAAACCATGCATAAGTGAAGCGCATTTCCCAGCTGTCAGCGCCTTAAGCGCGCCGGGTGGGGAGAGAGCGAGAGATGGTTGGGTGGGTAATTACGAGCTAGTTGTTTAGAACTACGAGTATTTTAGATTCTACGCAACTAACAAAACAAAACCTAACAAAAGCGTAAGAAAATAGAGTGAGGGCGGTTGTTGCAAAGTTAGTTTACTGCTTATGTTGAAAGTCCTTTGAGAATGTTAAACCGCCGCGCCGCTGTGTCAGATCCAGAAATATTTGGTTCGATTTCCAGCAGGGGTACTATATTTTTATTTTTATAGATAGCTCGGCAAATGAATCCATCCCACCTCATGTTAAGTAGAAATGGAGTCCAGATGCGAAGATAACTGGTACAGCGTGAAAACAAACGTAGCTAAGTATTAAGGTAGGTACATTTATTGTACTTAGTTTTGTTGGTCGTAAAACTTGTGTACATAAAATTATACAATATTTAGTTAGATTAATTTTACAGTTTGCTTGTATTAACTAAAATTTGTATAAATCGTAAATAGTCACGATTCAAGTACTTGTTACTTCTGTGGTCTAGTGGCTAAGACCACCGGTCTCAGACCCAGAGGTCCCGAGTTCGATTCCCAGCGGGGTTACATGTTTGTGTACTCGGTTTGGTTGGTGGTAGGGCTTGTTTATCCGCCTGGCTATCGATAACCATCTTATCTTAATATGTTGCTGTAACATCAATGTTTGTAGCATTGTTGTGTTCCGGCAGCTAGAGATGAGATAGCTTGTGTCTCAGTAGTTGAAGATCCCGGGTGAAGTGTGCTTCCACCATTGGCCTTATTATCACTTAACATCAGGCGAGATAAAAGCACGATTTAAAGATTTATTTAAATATTTATAAAAAATGCATAACAAAATAATTTGTATCTGATGATAATGTCAATACTTGCTATTTTACTTATTTTATACGTTTCATAAAAGTAGAAGTTGCTGCATAGCGGAGTACTCGTTAGTTCCCATAGGTTTCTGATTGGCTTATGGAGGTCTAGCATTATCCTGAGGGCAACTCTCTTGCTCCCAGGATGATGATAAAGTAATAAGGTTGTAAGTAGTTATACCTCCCTGCAACACATAAAACGCTCTGGTATTAGATTCACGACGTAGCTAGCCAGTTCGCAAGATGCTCGAGCTAAAGCCTAAAACTACATCATCATCATCATCATCAGCTCATTTTTATGTCCCCACTGCTGGGGCACGAGCCATCCCTATGGATGGATAGGGAGAACGGGCCATAAACCACCACGCGGGCCCAGTTCGGATTGGTGGTTGTTAACGACTGCTAATGCAGCCGGGCTTAACGTGCCTTCCGAAGCACGGAGAAGCTCGAGATAATAATTTTTGGTCACCCATCCGATGACCGGCCTTTGCGAAAGTTGCTTAACCTCAGCACTCGCAGACCTGGCGCGTTGACCACTGCGCCATCGAGCTCCTCGATGGCGAAAACTACATCACTGCATAGTATAAAACAAACTCGCTTCCCGCTGTCTGTTTGTCCCTATGTATGTATGCTTAGATCTTTAAAACTACGCAACGGATTTTGATGCGGTTTTTTTTAATAGATAGAGTGATTCAAGAGGAAGGTTTATATGTATAATACATGCATAGAATTGGATCCGGTACTCAAAAGGACGAAGTCGCAAGCGGGCCGCTAGTTTTCCTATAAAAAAAGGAGTTGAGATGGCGGGAATGCGTGCTAAGATTGTACGACCGTACTACCACAAAATAAGGAGACGCAGAATGTAAGCTTAATACATACCGCGCTCGAGCAACTATCACATAGAACCATTATACCCATGTTGGTATAATGGTTCTATGATAATGAGTACTACGTACAGTATGGCCGCTCCCTGCCTCCCGCTGAATGCGCCCCCACCCGCGATCAGTTACTTCACAGTTTCTGACTGACAAGGACGCGGCATACTAAATGTTTTGTTTGTTTTGTTGTCAATGGAAACTGTCAAAGCGGTACGAAGTCCGCCGGGTCAGCTAACGAATATTTTTGGCGCGAACCCTAGCATGTCATCTCACTCACACAAGCATGGTACGCGTTCACCTGCACGAGCTTATGACTGTGTGCATTAGAACGCGTTTGTTTCATACATATTGTCGCGAGTGTCCGAGGTGTATTTGTATGAAAATTAATAGTTGAATTCACACGTGCTACATTTTGCCGTTATTATTAACCGCATGTTTGATACCAACTACATCGCAGCCATGTCGCAACCACAACGCAACCACCGGTGACACCGCGAACTAGCGGCCGGCCACATCGCAAACACAACGTTGCGTTGACGCGACGACACTGCCACCCTGCCATCGACCACTAGCGACACCGCAACTGCAAGAAGCTGCAGCGACACTATTCACGCGTAACCACAGCTTGACCACGTACCACAACCACACCTCACCACGCGACGGTGTGGTGTGGTTGTGGTACGTGTGAAACAAGCCTGAAAGCCGAAACACAACCGCGTTGCAACTTCGCACCTCAAAAGTAAGCGGTGCGCCAGACTAGTATAAACCTTATTGCCTGTCAAATATTAGACAGGCGCCGCCGGTTTTGGCGGTGCGACGTCGCAACGCGGTTATGTGTTTCGGCCCTTACAGTCCGAGCGCAGCTGTTGTGAGACGTAGTCTATGCGTGCGTTGCTCGAGCGCGTTTTGATGAAGCTTATCTTCTGTGGTCTCCTTATTTTGTGGTAGTACTCTCGCCGCGCACGTAGCCGCAGTAAAACGTGGTGATAACATTCTCTCCGGCCGGCTGTGGTCCGGCCAAGGTTACTATTGTGGGCGCGTGAGCACTCGACACCTAACTGCGTGCAGGCTGACGCATGACGCTGTGACGTCATGCGTTTTAACGCATATTCATATGCTTTTACTTAGCCCCGTCACGACGTAGAAACGCCTCTGTGCATGTTCAAGCGGTAGATTGCTAGGGTCGGACCCAGAGGTCCTAGGTTAAATTCCCAGCGGGGGTATATATTGCACTCGGTTTGGTTGGTGTAAGGACTTGTTTTAAGTCCGAAGTCTTCGCCTTAAGAGTAATGTTAGAAGAATTGTTGTCGTCCGTCAATTAGGGATAAAATAGTTATTCCTCAGTAAATGAGGATTTATAAAATGGCCACCTTTGCTTTCATTGTTACGTGTCGTTACTTAGGTGTCAGATGACATAGGCAGTAAAAAAACTTTCAAAACACGAAGAGATATCTGTAGTATGTAGCGTTAAGTCCGTCCGCATTGTAAGCTCGAAAGCGTTAATTTAATAGTACACCTACTGCGTGTACTGCGACTGTGTATGTTTAATGTCGTTTTGTCCGTCTGTCGAACCCACAAAGTGCAGTTAGTTAACATCTCGAGCGCGATGCGTGGAGAGCGCTTGAGGTCTCTTCAAACACGAGTTGCTGAGTCATTGCGGTCGGCTTGGCTGGGATGTGCTGAGCTCCTACTCATTTGGCCTCCTTAACTCTACTCGTTGGCTAGAAATTATAACAATAACGAGGTAAATGCTGCCACACACAACCTTAAGATTTAAAGGGCTTTACTAATAAACAGATTGTAAGCTTTTAATAGATATTTCGTGTTATGTTCTCGTCATGTAAACTTAATTTTAAATTAGATTAAGAGAGTTTATACTCTGATTAGATGATCTAGCCTACCACCGTCTTATCTAAATATGTCGCCATAACATAAATGTTTGTAAAATTGTTGTGTTGCGGCAGCCAGAGATAAGATAGCCAGTGCCTCAGTAGTTGAGGGTTCCGGGTGAAATGCGCTTCCATCATCGGCCTTATCATCACTTAACATCAGGTGAGAGGAAGACACTGTGCTTACCCGTAAGATATAAAAAATAGTAAAGGTTTAAGTAAAGGTTCTTGGAATTCAAAATTCAAAGATGGGCTGTGATGATGATGTTAATATAAATATCTATATATTAATACGTGAAGCAAAAACTTTGTACCCGTTTTTACGAAACTTGCGCGGGACGGAGGAGTATGAAATTTCGCACACTTATAGTTTATATAGAGAAGTTTATCCGAATGTTAATATTTTTTTAAAATTATGCATAAAAATACATTAAATCAACAAAAACAACACAATACCATGAATTTGACACACACGTATTGTTTGTCTTTAATGCAGCCGACATCTGTCAATGCCAATCCAAACTCACATTCTATCTTTTTTAATTTTTCAATGCTTATGGTCGGATTTCGACCACTGGGCGACCACTAGTAACTATTATTATATAACTATTCAAAAGTTGATAAGTGCTAAACTTGCTCGTATTATCACGATTGTACCATAATATAATTGCTTTACTTTATTGTTTGTTTTTATGATTATTTACATATACGCAAATATTGTTGCGAACAAATTACAATTTGAAAAAAATACAACGTGTTGAAAAAAAGTCCACGAGCGGGATTCGAACCCGCACCCCATGACATGCCGGGTCAGGTGCACTGCCAACTAGAGCCACGATAGCATAGTGGGCAGTGCACCTGACCCTAACACCTGTCATGAGGTGCGGGTTCAAATCCCGTTGTGGATTTTTTTCAACACGTTATCTTTTTTTTACACACGTACAACTAAAGTCCGCTTGGTTCGGGCCCTGGTGTTCTCAATTTTCACGTATGGTGCCGAAACTTGGAGTTTGAGATGTCGCGATAGCAGTAAGATAGATGCCTTTGAGATGTGGTGTTGGCGAAGGTTGTTGCGTATACCTTGGACTGCGATGCGGACTAACGAGTCGATATTAAAAGAACTCAACATCACGACGCGACTCTCTGCGATATGCCGTAAACGAACCCTGAGCTTCTTCGGACATATTATGCGGTCCTCAAAGCACTGTCTGGAGAAGCAGATTATTGTAGGGCAAATTGATGGCAGACGTGCGCAAGGAAGGGCACCTACTAGATGGACTGACACACTGAAGAAGGCAGTCGGCGGCGGCATGCATCGGGCGGTCCACGCAGCATATAATCGCACTGAGTGGAAGCACATAATATGTGGTCGCGATCCTCATCAGTGAGGGAACGACGAAGAAGAAGAAGATCTTTTTTTTTATTTTTATATATTTACGGGTAAGCACAGTGCCTTGATCTCACCTGATGTTAAGTGATGATAAAGCCAATGATGGAAGCGCACTTCACCCGGGACCCTCAACTAGTGAGGTACTGGCTATCTTATCTCTAGCTGCCGGAACACAACAATGCTACAAACATTGATGTTATGGCGACATATTTAGATAAGATGGTGGTAGCTAGCCAGGCGGACAAATAAGTCCTACCACCAACCAAATCGAGTACACAAAGATGTACCCCCCGCTGGGAATCGAACCCGGGACCTCTGGGTCTAAACCGGTGGTCTTAACCACTAGACCACAGAGGCGATTAAATCTAAATTATCTTTTTTTATGTGTTTTTAAAATACCTAAGCGCCCACTTATGTTAACTCTACCAAACTTGCAACATCCTATGAACAGGTTCCACGTACCTATTACTAAGATCTTAGCTCTAACTCTAACGTCTAATGTTCGTAGCTGCTACAAATAAATCAATAATTTCTTTAAAGAGTAAACGTAACTTTTTATGAAACACCAGTTAATTTAGTTAAATCTCTGTCCCATGATCAAAAAAGCAATAACAGCAGTTATAAACTAAGTTTAAATGAAGTTACATTATGCGTTGTTACTTTGTAGTACTCAAGGTAGAGGGTTAGGACCGGTATTGGTATATATGGATACATATAGAGTCCACCAGCAGCGATATAATACCATTTACATACATTGTAACTTGGGTGAATGGCTTACATACATTGTTCTTATATATTGAGGAAGCTATATTCAGGCATGTCAATTGGAAAAGTTGATTGTAATACGAGGTCCAGATATATTAACCAGATTATATACTTTTATTGAAAAAAGTATTACTTTAGAGTTTATTCATCCTGATCTTATATTGTACTCACCTAATTATACATACAATTATTTTTTGTATTTCGTGCATGCTGACATTTGGCTCTTTTTTTTAAAGACTAAGAATAATTTTATTTTAAATGTAATGTTTTACACTATGTTGGTGATCAAGTAAAATAAATAAATATATTTGCATACGTTTTTTCACGTCCTTCTCCCAAAAAGGGACAGACAGAGCATCAAAATCTCCAAAATTTAAACTCGTCGAAAGTGATTTCAACGCCACATCTAGCATAATCAAAAAAGAACTCCGAGGTTTTTGTGCATTTAAAAAATACATTAAATCAATAAAACAAACATTACACACACTACGATGTATTTGACATACACGCATATATACTCTTTTCAAAAATTTCAAAAATGGAAGAGGAGCGGAAGAAATCTGTCAATGCCAATACAGGGTATGTTCCGATATACACTGCGAGCACTGTCCAGTGCTCTGACAGTATACTGCCGCAGTATTCTAGGGAAATATATACGTCATAAATCGCCATTTTTGTACTGTAAGCACTGGTATTTTCGAGGTAAGGTACTCTCAGTGCTTTGATCACGTGATCAATAGCGTTCAGAAATGGCATGGATGACAGCATGATTGACAGTATACTGGACTGCGTTCCGTTTAAACAGTAACCAGTATAGCTAACTATAAAGGAACGGCTTCGCAGTATACTAAATTGACGTCATACCTTACAGTGCTCGCAGTGTATATCGGAACATACCCCTAAACTCACATTCTATCTTTTTTAATTTTTATTGCTTAGGATACAATCCGTGCAGCCTTAATAAAATTACGGTCAAATTTCAACCACTGGGCGACCACTAGTTATTATTATTATTTATTCTCAGTCTCAATAACACCGTTAATCCTGGTTAAATACACTCGCAACTTTGTAATAGATCATTTATTTATTGCTACTTTCTTCAAGACAACTACAATTTGTAACATGCCGAGTGTAAGTAAATTTTCAATATAAACCAGTCGCATAAGCCGAGACCGCTAAACTTAAATGTAATAGCTTTTCGGGGTTAACTCGAACATACCAATAGCAAACAGGATATTTGCACCGCCATTTTCACATAGCACTATATTCGCTTTAAATTAATCCTTTCCGTGGTTTCGCCGCGAATAAAAAAAACAACACTGATCAGTGGTGGAGTTGCAAACTTACCTTTGAAGTTGACTAAGAAGAAGTTACTTCAAATTGAGCTTTAAGATCTAAGTGGTAAGGTAGTGGATGTGGTAGGTGGGGGTTAGTGTAATCATGGTGCTGTGTAGTAACATGTAGCGGGCGGGAAGGCGCGGGACGGGGCCAGGAATGCGGTCCACTGCGATACCCCATAGGCTATACGCTTGTATTGATATCTGTATAAGCTTTTATATCGTATAGGTGCTGGCGACTGATGAAACTGTGGAGATTCGTTACTTTTGAATTTGTTGTCTTATACACGTATATACGGTATGTATATCCACATAGGCTAGGGTAAGATTGATATGTTACTAAATTAAAGCTTGAGTTTTGGTAAGTAAGTAGGTGAATGGCCTTTAACTGTCCCACTGCTGGGCAAAGGCCTCCATCATTGAAATCAAGTCATCACTACTATTGATGGGTAATGGCTTAATCACTACGATTGCCAAATGCCGGTTGATGATCAAAAACTCAAGCTATGCACCGAATATATCCGAAACACATTTTGTCCGCCCTGGGAATGAACCCGGGCCCCTCGGTATCGGACCGAGCGCTCTGCCACTCAGCCACCGAGGCGTAACTGAGTTTGCACTGGGTTACGTTATATTATAATGTATAATTATAACGTATCATATATGATGTCATTATAATGATCTTAGTATTTATGCAGTTATTAAGTTATTACGTAAATATTAGCTGACCGGTGGTGCACTTTGTACAGCTTTGACATTTTAAGTTTCCATGACAACAAAACAAACAAATCATTTGTCCGATTAAGAACACCCGTATCCCATGATGGACCCCTGGAGGTGGCGCTGCTATAGAGCAGCGCCACCTACCGGGTCCAATTACAAATCTAAACCATTCTTGAATCCACTTGAACACACACAGAAAATTTCATCCAAATCGGTCCAGCCGTTATAACATACACACGCACAGAAGATTTTTATATATAAAGATAAAGATTTTGATCGATTTATTTATTTATCTAACTGGCTGCTGTAATAGATTCCAGTCTCTTATTGCTCTCCTTGTAAAAATCTCTTCTTAGATATTTATCTGTACTTCTGTATTCCAAAATTGATTGTAAGCTATTTTCGTAATCTATTTGTTAACGACTATAAATAAATCAATTTTTCACCTCTTTGCGAAGTTTCTCCTTCAGACGCATCCACCGTGACTGAGCAGTATCAGTACAAATCACCGTCGTTTTAATATGCTCTTCGACTTAACCGTTAAGTTGATTGTCGCTTATTTGCGCTTATAGCACTTATAGCCTCGTTGATCGCAATTCCCATGAGAAGAGACAAATTGGTATTATTGTTTCATGAGTCTCAACCACACAGCTTGAATAAGTATTTAGAACTGCGAGTACTACTTAACTAAGGGTCTTTTTTAATACTTTTAATACTCTTTATTGTACTTTACTTATGTATGTCTGATGTCGTAGTACAAAGTCAGGTCAAATGGGTTGTCTTTTCCTGGTTTTTTGGTGTCTGCATGTGATTTTTGCTTTTGATTGTGTAATACTTTATTAGAGGGACAAATTTTAATAGAAAAGTTAGCGCTAAGTAAAACGTTTTTTATTTCATTATACATTTTCTTAATACAATATATACGAGTATATAGTATACAACCACATACAATTTCAAGTTAAGTAATTGAGAGCTTAAAAATAAAATTTGAATGTTATTTGGCGGGAAACCATTTGTGCCAAGTCCACTGTGTTCGCGGTGGCACGACCACATGAGTACAAAAGTGGTCTGCCGGCTTCACTAACCGCCGGTCGTTTTTTGGCAACGCGGGTCGACGACCTCTGCGAACAATCAGCGCCAACCCGCACTTCATTTGTTCCATAACTATAACATTAGTTATTTAGGCTTAACCTCCTTTGTGGTGAGAGAACGGGACTTGTTCAACCGCCTCCTTGGTCTAGTAAGAAGGTTTATCTGATTGGAACTACAATCAACTACGTTTTTAAACAGCGACTCATCACGTTAGGCATCTTTATAGTTTAGTAAAGTGTAAATTATCTTCTAATATTTACACATCTTTTTGAGGAGCTCAATGGCGTAAAGGTTAACGCGCCCTGTCTGCAATTGCTAAGGTTAAGCAACTTTTGTAAAGGCCGGTCATCGGATGTTGATCAAAAATTTATTATCTTGAGCTTCTCCGTGCTTCATAGGGCATGTAAAGCCGATGTCAACCACCCGCGTGGTGGTTCACGGCCCGTTCTCCCTATCCATCCATAGAGAAAGCTTATGCCCCAACAGTGGGGATATAAAATGAGCTGCTGACATAAAGTATTAAGTGATACTACGTTAATATGCTATACAGTGTGCGTAAACTTAGAAAGCAATGTCAGGCTTAATAAAAAAGTAGAATAAACGCGTTTACCTATATAAGCGAAAAGTAATTTAAAAAAGCTCGGATTGTTGCTTAGTATTATCAATATTTTTTTATGTTATTAATTCCTTAGGTAGATATCCTTAAAAGGCTACAGCCATGAATTTGTGTATGTAATTTAGTTACGAATGTAACTAGGCATCTACATAGTATATTTCTGTGTTTTTTATTAGAGGCAAATAAAGTTATTTATTCTTATTATTATAACACTCTATGATTACGTCTCCTAAGCAATGCCGATAAACGTTTGCATGAAACCAAAAAACGGAGTCGAGAGCAGATAACACTAAAACGGCCGGCACTTTCAAAAACATATCAGCTGTCAAGGTTATCGCAATACTATTTGTGTCGTAAATGGTCTCTCGTATGCCAATTTATTTTTATGTATAGAGGAACCTGAATGTCATTAGTCTGGTCTGGTGGCATCGTGCCTTCACATCGCAGTAACGACGTGGCGGGGACGGAGCCATCGTCGTCGGTCGTCGTGTCGTGACGCGCCGTCAACGTATCACAGACAACTAAATAAGGCTAAAAAAACAAGCATGAACCTTTATGCCCACCACGTTAGGAATATGCAATATTAGCGTTGCGAAAGGTTTTGCATATAGATCGGAATCTCCGTGGAGAATCTCGGACCCTAAATTGCCTTATAAAGCAGTAACACAAACTTCAACTTGTATAGTATACTCATATAGTATCTAGGTACAGTCAATACTGTATTAACATGTTAACAATGTAACTCTTAATTCAACGGAACAAGAGTCAAAACTAGTCAAAAGTGTATATCTATACTAATATTATAAAGAGGAAACCGCGAACGCAACGAATAAACTCAAAAACTACTGGACCGATTTAAAAAATTCTTTCACCATTAGAATGCTACATTAGCGCTAAGTAACATATGCTATATTAAAAAAAAATTAAATAAAATATGTACTAAAACGACAATTTAATTTTCCAATAAAAAATGATTTGTATGTTTTGTTGTCATGGAAACCATTGATATAATATTTAACTCAATGATGTAAACTGTATATTAATGCTAGTGTCTACTTGCGTGTTGATTTATTCTACACATTTGAAATAAAATATTTGACATGTCCTCATTTAAAATACTTTTTAAGGCTAAGTTTTACTATCCTTTGCAGCTTTCATGCTCTCTTAAATGAGTACCTTACCAATGGGGGCTAATTCATCTATTTTAAGGGAAGCTCTGAGCCTACAGCAGTGGGGTATTAAAGGCTCATATAACAATATGTGCGGGATTTGACTATGTACGGTAGAACGGGGTTACTTTCGAATCAAGTGTAACATTGATCACAGCTCCTGTTCTCTTCAGTTGTCTTCCACATGTAGTTCTACGGTATGACCCTGGAGGGAATCGCACTAGAGACGCCTAGATCGCTAGGGATGTACCCATATTTGCAGCTACTTAAGGATTTATAGCTGCGATCAATGTTACACTTATATCAAAAGTAACCCCATTCTACGGTACATAGGTATCCTATGTGGGGCCTGCCGAGGTTTCTCTCCCAGTAGCACTTCAACCCATCGAGATTTGTACCTACAGATGTAAGATCACTCCCGCCCGCAGCCTCCAGCTTGCACGATAGCACGGGGAGATTGGGCCCAACGCCAGTTGGTAGGTGTTAACGACTCTCATCCTGAGATAACAATCTTAACGTGCCTTCGAAGCACGATCACACGGCGGCGGCGTGTTAGCTTTCCGCCTTCGCCAGATACTAACTTAAGTTACTAAGTAACGAATGCTTGCTCGAACCGAAGAGTAGTGGTTAGCCAAGAAGGCAGTAACAAATGATATTAGAGAGCCACTCGTGTCCAACAGGAACGAGAGATCGACATTAAAAATAAGAGTCAGCAGATGTTTTTTTTATTATATTAACGGGTAAGCACAGTGCTTTGATCTCACCTGATGTTAAGTGATGATAAGGCCAATGATGGAAGCGCACTTCACCCGGGATCCTCAACTAGTGAGGCACTGGCTATCTTATCTCTAGCTGCCAGAACACAACAATGCTACAAACATTGATGTTATGGCGACATACCTATTTAGATTAGATGGTGGTAGCTAGCCAGGCGGACAAATAGTAGGGCACCAACCAAACCGAGTACACAAACATGTACCCGCCGCTGGGAATCGAACCCGGGACCTCTGGGTCTAAACCGGTGGTCTTAACTACTAGACCACATAGGCGGTTAAAATTGTTGAGCTCATCAACAATTGAATACAAACCATCATCTGCTTTCTAGCTATCATTCAGTATAATTTTAATTAAATTCCATATTATTATTTTGAGACAAAACTGGTTTATTTATTTGAATAGGACAACCAACAAGACACACATTAAAACAAAAAAGAAGCTATATTTTTATCTTTAAACTAAATACTGTATTAATTATAGATCGCCACGGCATGCACTGGTGGGAAGTATCAGAAAAAAACAATAATAATAAAACTAAAAAAAGCAAACAATATCAAATAAATAACTTATACTGAATATATTATACTAGCTGACCGGCGGACTTCGTACCGCTTTGACAGTTTCCATGACAACAAAACAAACAAATCATTCGTCCGCTTAAGAACACCCGTATCCCATGATGGACCTCTATAGCAGCGCCACCTACCGGGTTTATTAATCTAAACCATTCTCGAATCTACTTGAACACACACAGAAAATTTCATCCAAATCGGTCCAGCCGTTTAGAAGGAGTTCAATAACATACACAAGCACAGAAGATTTATATATATAAAGATAAAACTTAATATTAAAAAATAACTTAATGGTGTCGAGTATACCATGAGCCCCAATGCTAAATAGTTCATCTAGCCTTAGGTATAATGGTGCAACATCTTACATCACCAACACCATCACCATCATCATCTCTAGCTCATTTCTATGAAGGTATAGGAAGAACGGGTCATAAACCGGACCGTTTTACGTGTCTTCTGAAGCACGGACGAGCTCGAGATGATTTTGGTCACCCATCCAATGACCGGCCTTTGCGAAAGTTGCTTAACCCTAGCAATAACAAACCGACACTTCTTTATTATTAAATAAACAGGATTTTGGAGCTCAATGGTATATTTATTCATATCGACTGTGACTACCATTTGTCTCGAGCAACGTGTAGTGATCTGTCTCTCGCTTCAAAAGCTAATATTGTTTCTGGAAAGCATTCTTGGCGGTTTATTTATCGCGTGGGAGTGAGCTTGTGACGTCACGCGTTCGTGACTGAACACAGTGCCCCTTGTGCGCGTAACGAGCTCTTCGCCAACGTAAATCAAGACGTTCCTGGAACAGGACAAAATATATTTGATAACGATAAAGATGACACTTTTGTCTAATGATTGTTGAACGAAATATTGGAGATTGCTGAAGTCAAGCAACATTCGCAAAGGCCGGTTATCGGATGGGTGGCCAAAATTTATTTTCTTCCTGAGCTCCAACGTAAAGCCCGGTTGTATAAGTAGTCGTTAATACCCACACTGGTCCCGTTGGCCGCGTTGTAACTAATTTAAATGATCCGTTCTATGTGGTGTTTCTATTTATAGGGAAGGCCCGTGCCCCAGCAGCCATCACATAAAATCAGTTGGTGATAAATGTTAATGTTGATGTTGAGTGTAAATACCTTATACTAGGCTCCACAAAGTAAATAATTCATTTAGAGGCCTGTGTGTACGTTTTTACAATAAAGTTCCAAGTAATATTCAAAAACTTGATATTATTAATAAACTAGTGGACCCGGCGGACTTCGTACCGCTTTGACAGTTTCAGTTGACGGGAATGAATGTCCCGTGGGAATATCGGAATAAAAACTATCGTATGTGTTAATCCAGGTTATAAACTATCTGTATGCCGAATTTCATCCAAATCCATTCAGTAGTTTTTACGTGAAAGAGTAACAAACATCCATCCATACTTACAAACTTTCGCGTTTATAACATTGGTAGGATTTAAAATCACCATTAAAGAAAAGCTTTGTAAAAAAGCGTATTATAAAGTGTCTGATTACATTGAAGACAAAACAGCATGGGTTTAAAATGCTCCAACCACTCCAACAGGTATTTTTATTTAATAATATTGTTAAGTAATTTTAAACTTGTATATCTTGGTAACGGCATATAATTTTGTAAATGTCGTTACTTCTTATTTATATTAAAGCTGTGGAGTTTCTTGCGCCCATTCTTCTCCACAGCTAAAAAATAGACGTCCTGAATGGGTAGTAGGTAAAAAATGTTATGTATATGGTAAAAAATGTAGGTAAAAAATGTTTGGACGATTCAAAAGCACTTTTCGTAAGTTTATTTGAATAAAAAATATTTGACTTTGACTTATAAATAAAACTTGCCCTGGGCACTTTGATTTGGATGTTTCTTATTTCTACAAACCTATAAACCCACAATCTCGTAATATTTTATTTATTTATTTATTTATTTATTTAAACTTTTGCAACATATATATTACATGGCGGACTTAATGCCTGAGGTATCCTCTACCAGTCAACCATAGGGTGATGCAGAGATAACATTGGTAGGTGCAGTTAAGATATATTATAAATAATTTAGATGTAAGTATATAATACGTGCATAAATATCATATATACATAAACATATATATGTGTATTGTTAATACGTAAACTACAATAAATAAACATAAAATACTTAAATCTAATAGGACGTTATTGATATGATTCTGCCATGATTCTATCAAACAAGAGCTCGCGGACTTTCTTTATAAAAGTGTCACGACTCGTAGCCATTCTGATTTCGAGAGGCAGCGCGTTCCACATGAGAATGGATTGAATGTGAAAGGAAGAATGAACAAAACCAGATGTATGAGAGGGACAGAGAAGGAGAAGATTATTTGAGGACCGGGGATTTTTACTATGAGAGGAGTAAAGGTACTGAAATGTTTGGGGTTGGCCACACCAAACCTACGAGACCAGTCATTAATCGCTTCCAAATCCTGATTTAATCTCCTAAGGCATCCGGTAAGTTGTCCACACATGCTTGGGTGTAAAGTTGAAGGTCATCGGCGTGTAAAAAGTCTTAGAAATAAATATTCCGTTCCATCGAGAGATTAGCAGTTTCGGCACTTGGCATTCGCCAGCAAGCCACAGATTGGTAATAATCGAATAAAACGATTACCTATATTCAAAATTCAAAATTCAAAATTCAAAAACATTTATTCAGTTTAGGCTACAAGTAGCTCTTATGAATGTCACTATGCCATCTGTTCGTAAGTCTACTCTGGGCGGGAGATCTTGTACTGAGAAGAACCGGCAAGAAACTCAGCAAGTGTCCAGCTCTTTTCTCCCTTACAGCGTCAAAAATATTGGAAAATGCCCTATCATAGCAGGACACTTTCCATTACAATAAACACAAAAAATATAGAAGACAACCACAACATGTAAAAAAAGAAAAAACACAAAATAAAAAAATATACGTTAACAAATTTCCATCAGGTAACAGTTGCAATTTCCACAATGTCATACAGTACCACTACAGTACTATCGTAAAAGGAAAAAAATTGTTTAAGAAAAACAAAGTCAAATTATAGTGAATAATACTAAAAATAAATATAATACTCTAAAATAAAAATATATATAATACTCTTTTATTTAAGCCTATACATTTCTGTGGCCGCCTCACGTCTTCCTGAAAGATAGGTAAGAGGGTAATCATCTATATATTAATACGTGAAGCAAAAACTTTGTACCCCTTTTTACGAAAATGGCGCGGACGGAGGAGTATGAAATTTCGCACACTTATAGTTTATATAGAGATGGATTGCAGAATGTTAATATTTAAAAAAAATTATGCATAAAAATACATTAAATCAATAAAACGAATATTACACACATTACCATGTATTTGACACACACGCATATATACTCTTTTCAAAAATTTCAAAAATGGAGCGGCCGAAATCTGTCAATGCCAATCGAAACTTACATTCTATCTTTTTTAATTTTTCATTACTCAGGATACAATCCGTGCAGCCTTAATAAAATTACGGCCGAATTTCGACCACTGGGCGACCACTAGTATAACGTATTCTGTGATGATAATCAACGTAGATCTCTATAAAACAAGAAGCGGTGCTTGTGGTGAGCCGTCTCCAATCGGATTGTCTCGGCTCGGGTGTTGATGACTGAACGGCCGTGGTCGTTACCGGCTCCTAGTCACGCACAAAATCAGGAAACCCAGAATGTTAGCTCACATACCGCGCTCGAGCAACACACACACACACGCTCTCACTGACACGGATCTCGGAACAGCTTGGAACAGTCCGAGCGCAGCTGTTGCAAGATTCCGTGTCCGTGAGAGATTGTCTCTGCGTGCGTTATCTTATCTTATCTTAGTGGGGCCTGCTGAGGCTTCCCTCTCCCAGTAACACTTCGACCCATCGGGAACTTTTGTGCAACCCCATCCTTTCACTCTTCCTCCTCTGTAAAGATAGATGCCATAAGTTTGGCAACGTCCTTAAGAACGAAGCGCCTGAAGTCCTCCGATTTCGGATAGGCCGACCCCAGGAGTCTCAATATTTTCCTAGCCAGAGAGTCGCAGTCACACAAACTATTTGTTGAAAGGTACATTCTGTGAAGCATTTGTTTTGTGGCATAGTGCCCTGTTAAAGCACCGATGGTGGTTATGCGTGTGTTGCTGGCGCGCGTTTGTTTGAAGCTAACCTTCTGTCTGCAGCCTCCTTATTTTGTGTCGTCACGCGTACCGAAAAGGCAAAGGGGAGCGATTCTGAGCCATTTGAAATTCGTCATACTATTAGCTGGCATATAAGTAGTTGATGGGATCTTAAATGGCTTTTAACCGCGTCTGTGGTGTAGTGGTTAGACCATTCGTCTTCGAACTGGAGGTTCCCGGTTCGATTCCCAGCGAGAAACATATGGAATATATTCTAGTGTTCTGGAACGTTTCCATTAATTTGGTTGGTGGTAGGGGCTTGTTATATGTCCACCTGACTAGCTACTACCCAACCGCATCTCAGTCTGTCGCCATAACAATATTGATAGTAGATATGATATATGAATGGGCGCCTTTGGCTTTCAAAGTAAAAAGTTAATAGTGTTGAATAATTTCGGCGGGCTGGTTAGAACCACGATAGCTCAATTGGAAGAGCACCTGACCCGGTATGTCAGAAGGGTGCAGGTTCAAATCCTGCTCGTGGAATTTTTTTTCAACATTTGTGTTTTTGTAATTTGTTTCGCAACAAAATTTGCGTTATAATTATTTAAACATTTTAATTTATAGAGATTGAATCCCGTTCTTATGAGTAAGGAAAGTAAGAAAAGTTGAATTTAATTTAATGTTGTATGTTACCTATATTTTATATGTGGATTAGCATAGAAAGTTTTAAGAAGAATTGGATCTTCGTTTCTCTCACAGATGAGAAATAATGTTATATGAAATAGCACTATTGCTATAAAATTGCTATTAACTACGTACATGAGTTGTAAAATTTTTATATTACGAATGAATGAGCTACACTCATTCGTTTTCATTAAGTTAATAATGATTAGTTAGTCATTACATCAGACTACGGAATCTTTCGCTGCATGTTTCGGCTCGCACTTAGCAGCTTTTTTACCTTCGCTGCGTGGTGTGCCCACCATACTTCGATTGCGAATTGATTGTGAGGTTGCAATTTTCTTAATTAATAACAGAGTTCTAATAAATAACTTCGACATTGTTTCTTAATTTTTTATTCATGAAATACCAAAAGATGTTGCTGTCTCATATTCATAATAGGTATATTCGAATACAAGAAGTGTCTAATGGAAGACATTTAGGTATGCTTAGTTTCAATAAAAAAATAATGGTTTATGGTAAGATAAATCTGCCGGTGTGATGTGACTGGTCGTTTACTGCTTTGATATTATTGATATCGTAAATATGGCTCTAAAAACGGTAGTTATGTGACATAAAATGTTTTTATTAATACCTGCTATTGTGTTGTTACGACCCATTATTGGAGAAGAATGAACAAGAAAAAATGTTTTTAAGCATTGACATTTTTTAGAGGTCAAATGAAGAAGAAGAACGGTCAAAATATATGATAAAGAAATTTATTTATTTATTTATTTTATTAGGTACACAAAACAGAATTACAACAAAAACATGATTGGAAAGTCATAATTCCACAAAGATGTGTACACAGCATGTTCATCAACAAATAAAACTATGCTAACTAAAATTTTGAGAATTAACGATACATTATATAATAATAAATTTTTTTAATAATCATAATGATACATAATTAAATATAATATAAATAAATTAAAATGCTAAGTATACAATTTACGTTAAACTAAAAATTTAGTCTTATACGCACGTGTGGTCAGTGGTTAGACCAACAGTATCAAACTCAGAGGGGCTTTGACACCCAGCTGGGCTCGATTCGTAAATCCATCTGCATGACAAAATTACAAAAATGTTTAGAAGTTTTTGAAATGTTCAGTCTCCTCTTTCCTCTTACGCCTTTTCAAAGATTCTAAATTGTGGAACAACTGTGGAAGAACCTTTTAACATACTTTAAATCGTTTAAAGAGCTTTGTTTGTGATATGCATTGATACTTTCTGTTTAGCTGACCGTATGAAAAACAAACCAATTGGATCCCTGTGTTAACTCTGAATGATCCCGACTACTTTTTATGGAAAGTCTATTTCCTTGTTGTTGTAAGCATCTGGCATGAAACTTATCATAATCTTATCTTATGTATCGGGATTAGTTTTGCTTGTAAGTATTAATATAAAATTTATTAACTTATGACTGATCTGTTCTGTGGTTTACTCTTCCAGGTTCCATCGAGAAAGTACACTATGTTTCAATCGTAAGATACTAAACAGGAGGATAATAAGCTATATCAATAACACAGCTTCTAAACACGGTGTATTCAGGAAACGATCGTCGCACGACTCCAGCTGCACTTCAAACCTCAGCGCAGATCGGTCGATGTGTCTCCGCTATTATTTCAGCAGTTTCTATCTCCTACGCTTGCTACAAATGCTGGCATCCAAACAAGAAAGCTGGACATCACTATAGTCAGAGGTGGCCGCAGGGACCCACGAGAAGGGCGCACGATTTGAAAGAAAGAAAGAAATAGCATTTATTGGAATCACAACAATACACAATTTAACATAAAGATACAGGTAACAAACAGGAAAATATAATTATATAGGTACATTGCGCATTGTTATGTGACGGCAACACTGTACAGCTAAGAAGATAATATCCTTTTCGCTTTACAGCCTCATCTCAGCCATCTTCGCTATATCAATAATACATCAGGGTTTTAGGTCTGCTAATTCAATAAAACCCAAAATTCGATTTTTCTTTTTTATTCTTCTTTTTTGTTCTTCTCCACAGCTGAAAGACGTCCTGAGTGTTATTTAGTAAGTAAACTTGAATAAAAATTTCACAATCGGATGTCAGTGACCTGATTTTGACAACATTCTCCAAAGATTTTGGAAAAAAAATGGCCACCATATCTGCCATGTAGAGCGATTAAAATAGTTCGAACAAGTCACGACTCTAATTATATTGAATATGCCTTCACTTACATATGTTTTGGTTATTTTGATTCTCATCATCATCATTATCATCATCATCATCTCAGCCAAAAAGACGTCCACTGCTGGACAAAAACACTACAAAACAAATTTTCAAAGGCTCAAGCGACTCGTTTTTGTTGCAATCACTTAGTGTTTTGCCGACTGCGCCATAGACCCTAGATACAGCCCTGGCGGCCAGGCTTGCGAGGGACACGTTTGCACAATGTACTATAAATTAGAGCTGGTAAATGCGCCTGAGTCTGGTCGTTACACTAAATCCGCGAGGGATATAGCAGGATATTTATTTAAATGGACATTTTAAATGAGCGTTTTGCATGTCTTACAGTTGGAGAACACTACAATAGTATGAAATGCTGTATAGTTTTCTTATATATAATCTTAATTGTATAATATATGTGTGAAGTGTAACCCACTCTACAGTATTTGCTAAGGCTACCGGTCGGTGACTAGGAGGTCTTAAGTTATATTTCCAACGGGAATATAGATATATGTTTTACTCAGTTTGGTTGGCGATAGGGCTTTCGTGGTAGGTTAAGTTTGCTTTAGTCGCGGCAATAAATTTTAAGCAATGCTATCTGGAATTCACTATTGTGTTTGTCAAATATGTTTTTATCAAATGTTTCGCGCAAGCTAGCAGGATATAAAAACAAAGCAGACACAAATTAAATCTCTCCGAGGCCATATGAGGTCCAAGAATTGTTATTACAAGAAAATCTTACACACCGATTTGTGTGCATTGAGACAGTCTTTTTTGAGAGGCGTGCGGCCAGCGGGCGTCATGTGCCTTAATTGATGACTAGCGCGATCGTGCGCACACGCACGGCCAACTCTCGTAATCTGCTCATAGTTTGTCTTTGGTTCCTGCAAAGAGGCTAATATTGAGTTATAAACTTTTTTAATATCATCTCAAGCGATGGACAGCCGAATTGCTGAACAGACATATACCAAGAAGTTTCATAACAATTGCTACCCGCTTTCAGTACCTATACATTATCCTTTTTACAAAAAGTAATAGGTACCAAAAGGCGATCCGGATGCGACGGGTTCAATTTCAATTAAAATCAAAACTTTTCGAATATGATGTTTTGTATTGAACAGCTGAATATTATTTTCGAGTTAGGGAGCAATAGTAAGAGTTGTTCATTTGTATCACGGGAGTCATCTCAGAAGGTTTGGACGGTGATAAAAAAGTGACCCTGTATATTATTGCCTTTACCCTGCAGGGTACAGGGATTCATCTTCCGTGATATCACCAGTTAACGATGATCCTGAAACGAAAGCCTGATAAAATATCAACAACAATTTGTACGAACGATGAAGATTAAAATATATCGATATATATACTGTTTAACTGAGGGTATAATATATTGTTCAGAATCTTGCTTTGGAGAACATTAGCTTAGTCGTATATTGCATAGTTATTTCGTTAGCTGTATCTTGAGCTAACATTGTGCTGATTTATATACTGGAACCTAACAATTTAAGGTACTTTTGTTTATTTAGGGACTTGTATTGTGCCTACATACAGCTTGAAAATAGAAGAAGGGTAGTTTCACTTTATGATTTATTTTTAAGAGGAAATACTAAGGTCGACTGATTATATGAAAAGTAGAAAAAATCAACGTTTCGTAGTCCCCTGATTCCTCCTCCAAAACTGAACCGATTTAATTACTTTTTTTCATTAAAGGAAGGCTTTGGCTTTGTTCCTATGTTTTGCATTTTTTCATAAATTAATTATTTAAACAAGATATGAACCTTTAAAAACCTTAAAAACTGGCTAGATTTTCGCCACACACAGCCAAAGCTTTTCTTTAATTTTTAATGAAAAAATTAATTAAATCGGTCCAGTTTTGGAGGAGGAATCAGGGGACTACGAAACGTTGATTTTGTCTAGTTTTCATATAATCAGTCGACCTTAGTGTTTCCTCTTAAAAATAGTAAGGCTTCGCAGGTGTTTAAAGGGTGTGCATATTAATGCGCGCGATTGTAACATTGCTTACCTTTACGTAACCACAGGCATACCGAATAAAATATGAAGCCATATTCGCCAGCAAGCAAGTTAAAACCGATTTGCGCAACCGCAATGACGTCATCACGAGTTTACTCTATTTTCCTCACTTGAGAATTTCCAGCACTAAATGTATTTATTTAGGTCGATTCTTCATCAACTCATTTTATGTCCCCGCTGCTGGGGCACGAGCCTTCCCTATGGATGGATAGGGAGAACGGGCCACGCGGGCCCAGTGCGGATTGGTGATTGTTAACAACTGCTAATGCAGCCGAGACCAACGGTTTTACGTGCTTTCCGAAACACGGAGGAGCTCGAGATGATAAATTTTTTGGTCACCCGTCCGATGACCGGCCATAGCGAAAGTTGCTTAACCTCAGCACTCGCAGACCGGACGCGTTAACCACAGCGCCATCAAGCTCCTCCAGGTCGATTACATGTCTTTAAAATATATCCACAATGTGAGCAGGTACACACAATAATATATGTATGTATGTATGTATGTATGTATGTATGTATGTATGTATGTATGTATGTATGTTTGCAACGAATAAACTCAAAAACTACTGGACCGATTTAAAAAATTCTTTCACTATTACAATGCTACATTAACGCTGAGTAACATAGGCTATATTAAAAAAATGTCCACCCGTGCGAAGCAGGGACGGGCCGCTAGTAGTATATAATTTGATAAACCATACATATAATTAATGCGGTTCTACCTCCGCCTGGCTGGCTCGGAAGGTTGTTTATACTAAGAAGATCACAGCAAAAAGTAAGTAGCTTTTCAAGTCAAAGATGTTTTTACAGTAGTGTACTTAATACAATGTAACACAGCTGCATGTGCAGGCAGTAACATCGCGCCTTTGACCTAAAGTCGTTTAGCTGCATAAGCTGTCGACATGCAATGAAAAGAAGAAGCTCTATTTATAAGCTTTGGTATTACCTTACGTTCCCATAGCACAGCGCAGGCGCAGACCAAACCGTACCGTCTATCTTACTCCCGTCAGTGTACATCCTTAGTGTCTGCCCGTACCAGTAATTACCGGTTCCTAATAGTGGGTATTCATAAATCTTGCATAGATCGGTACGCTTTTATAACGGCGAATAACATGGGGAGTTAATTAAAACGTTAAATTATAATAAGGTTATAGTGTAACAGTGTTAATAGACTCGGGTATTACTTTGAGTTAATTCTGTAAGCAGGTATGCTAGGGTCATCGCACGAGAGGAGTTTGTGTTGCAGTGGGCAGTCTGTGCTTTTGATCACACATCTTAACCTCAGCTTTTAACCATTTCTGTGGTCTAGTGGTAAAGACCACCGGTTTAGACCAAGAGGTTCTAGGTTCGATTCCCAGCGGGGGGTACATGTTTGTGTACTCGGTTTGGTTGGTGGTAGGACTTGTTTGTCCGCCTGGCTAGCTGCCACCATCTTATCTAAATATGTCGCCATAACATCAATGTTTGCAGTATTGTTGTGTTCCGGCAGCTAGAGATAAGAAAGCCAGTGCCTCAGTTGTTAAAGATCCCGGGTGAAGTTCGTATCCACCATTGACCTTTGTCACCACTTAACATCAGGTGAGATGAAGGCACTGTGCTTACCCGTTAGATAGAAAAGCTAAAAGAATTGCTGAACACAAGCTTCGTGCCAGTATTTTCAATAAGAACGGTCAAGCGCTATTTAGGAGTTTTTGCCAAATCGGCAGACACAATAAATGCAATAACTGGCCACTACTTGGTTAACCCAAGAAGCGGATATTTAGCTTAACATTGGTCTTAGATTGCATATAAAAAGCCTGAAAAAAAAGTTAATTTTTGTGGTCACTACCAAAACTCGGTTATATCCGGGCCAACACTAGTACAAAATAGTAATTTAAATTATAGAGATACCTAGATGGACAATAAATCTTTGTAGTTGTCTTCTGAAGATCTCTTCAGGGAGGCGTGTCTGGAATGCCGCCCGGTGAGAATTGATAAGATCTCATCTATTCGCTTCTCATACTTTGTTGCATTTGCTTCGATGCGGCGAGCTCGGTTCGTAACTAGGGCTGGCAACTTGGCAATATTGGAACAATAAATTGAAATAGTATAAAATATATTAGTAAAATATGTATATTAATTTTTTATTAGTATTATTATGTACTGTATTGAAGAAATAACTTATTTTGAATAAAATTATTAGAAAAAAAAGAATAGAATAGAAAACAATATTCATTTATTCAAGTGACCAAGACTCAATGTGTTAGTATATGTATGATATGTTAGTTAAATGAATAATAAAATAGTTAAACCAAGTAATGTTCATTCTTCGTATTCAAAATATATTTTTTTACATTGGATAGATAAATACACTTTTCAAGGTTCATGTAGTATGTGTGTAGTTTCTTTATTCCAGCATTACTTTCACAATTCTGTACTACTTTAGATGATATTGTATTGTTAAACTTCTAAAATTATCCCAGGTAACATAATAATATATAAAACCATACCAAACAATATTTAAAGATTTAGTAATGTTTCATGATTTTATGCAGAAATTAATGAGTTAATTCGTAAAAAAATACAACTTTATGGTTAAATATAATGGTCGTTCACAAAAATAACCATTTCATAGTGCAATTAGTAATTATTAATAAAAAAAAATTAAATTATAATCGTAATTGCCAAATACGATTATAATTTAAATTTTTGAACATCTTAGTATGTTTTTTTATAAAATAATTGTGTCATCGTTGTAAATACTTCCAAATTTTGCGTGGAAGTGACAGTTGACCAAATTGTAACAAAATTGTCTCGTAAACTTGACGTGAAACAAGGGTCTAAACGCTTCCCTTTCATTCATTAGTTCGATTAAAAGCTTTAACGTTGTGGAGTCTTTTACAAAAGTTAGATGAATGATCTAAAAGATTTGTTTTTAGATAGGTAGGTCAAATTCTAAATTATTAGTCTAATAAAACTTATATAAAAGTTATTATTGTCATTTAATCAAACGCAATTTTAGGTATCTCTATTAGGATCCAATAACATCATCATCATCATCATTATCATCATCAGTCCTAGTCCTCTGCTGGACATAGGCCTCTCCAAGTGCACGCCACCGAGCACGTGCACAAGCCTATAATACAAATTTTATAAATTAAATTATGTTAGTTAAATAACATTATTAGTCCCGCAGACTGGCTTGCACACCTCAGCTGGAAAAGATCTCTTCTAGATATAAGCTCACCTTTATAGATGTCCTGTGTAACATGCATTTCAATGTCATGTTTCTTTGTGCAGTAAAAGATTAATCAATAAAGGATTACTGAAAATCTACGCTACTAACCATTACTGCATAACTGCATTATAGCAATGCAGATATTTTAATCTACAACTGGAAAGCACTTGTCTTAGATCTTAATTGATGTAAGTGATAAAAAGAAGAAATAATGCAATCACCCGGCATCTAGTTACAAAAGGCAAAGCAGACACATTACACAAGAATTCTCAATAATAAACACTCCACATTGCCACCCCTATGCATGAGTTGGTGCAACTCAGTTCAGTATTAGTATTTGCGATGTTCTTAGACTTCGCGGTGACGCTAAGATTCAGTTATGAAAGTCGACGCGTGACAGAATAAAGAACGAAATGTATATATGTATATTCAACACGGTGCATACAATGGTGGAAAATACAGATAAAAAAATAAACAAATATATCTCACATTGAGCCTTTACAGACATGCAAAATAAAAAGTCTTATCAAATTTTACATAAAAAATTCAATTGCATGCATAACATTAAAAATAGGTTCATCATTACCATCATCATCACAGCCAAAAGACGTCCACTGCTGGACAAGACCTCCCCAACGATCCACAACAATCGGTTTTGTGCTGCTCGCATCCAGCGGCTAGCCGTTCCAAAATTAAGTTTATTTACAATATAAAACTCAGATATAATAATGTACATCTCCCAGCCCTACGCTAAGCGTAATTTGCAGTAGCTCGGTTCAGTGTTAGATTCTGCTAACATACTGTTAGTTGTATCACAGAAACGATAGCGACGCAGAGCTTTTGTTAAACGAGTAGCAGACGACGAACGTTGATATTCTACAGAGAAGGTAATATTGTTTATTTTCTTCTATTGTTCTGAATTGTGAAGTGGGTGCAAGCTTTTGTTGGTAATGAAAAGTGTTATATTTGTTGGAAATTTGCCATTCCCTGAAATAAAAGTGTATTATGAAAATTGAAGGTTGTTATTTTTCTGTCCACTTGTGAAAGTACGTATTTTACAATAGGGCTTATAAATACATATTATTACAAATGGACAGAAAAATAAGCCTTACAATTTTTAGTGTAGATACTTTTACTTTTCTACAATATTGTTAGGGATCGTGTATAGCCTGATGATGACAAAATGATGATGAAACATAGCTGCACGCAACTTCACAAAAGTGAAGAAAATATAATTAATTAATTAATTTTCTTTACAAACTTTATACCAATTACAAATCTTCAACTTTCTGTTCAAGATATTATCTATATCTATTTATACTAAAATTATAAAAAGGAAAGCTTTGTATTTTTGTATGTATGTATGTTTGCAACAAATACACTCAAAAACTACTGGACCGATTAAAAAAAATCTATTACCATTAGAATGCCACATTAGCGCTGAGTAACATAGGCTATATTAAAAAAAAAAAAGAAATGCGCTACAAAGTCCGCCGGGTCAGATAGTTCATAATATTACGATAAATTCTATGTAATCTGTGGGCTGTGTTTATGATCGTCTTATGATTACTAAGCAGCAGTAAAAAGTCATGATAGCATAAAAAAATCACCTAATGGTACGTTATTAGAACGAACAGTTTTATGATGACATCATATAATATATACTGCTCCAAAAACTGTCTTGTGTTTTAGTACGGGATGGTACCACAATTAATGGAAAGTGCTCGAAAAACAGTGTCTTGATTCTTAATTAACAGCTGCTTGCTTATTTATGAGCTATATTTGACGCCTCGTTTATAGGTTGGCTTAGAATAGTCATAATAATGTTTTCTGTATACTGTAATGAAACACTTGCTTTCATTGTAAAGTGAACAGTAAAATCAATCATAGAAACCTGTAAATGAAACAAAACAGTAATAATAAGAGAAAATAGAGAAAGTTCTTAAATATAACTTTGTAACAGCCAAAATTCACTTACTTTTGATAAAAATAAAACATTATATTTTTTTTGTCAAATTTCGCATAGTACGGAGTACACCTAGTAATGAATCTTTAATTTCAATAGTATTGGTTTTCTGATTAAAATCATTAACCTTTTCTGTGGATTGTACATATTAATTTTGTCTGTTGCCTTATGGTCAAAGGTCACAGCGACTTTAATCTAATTCGTATGTCCTGGGCGGCGCGGCGTCCAGCATTTTCCCTGTGATAATCTAACAATATCTTTACAATATTCTACTACAAATCTGTTGATCTGTATGAGAAATCTGCGCAGAGTAATTTTGAAATCACCGGTTGGCAATAAATAGACGTTAAGCACCAGTATTTTCAAGCGAGAAAGCGTACAAAATGGCCACAGTATAACGAAAGTGCTTGTGCGCGGAGTAGCAGTTAAGCTCACCATTATCCTTGTTGATTAATACCACAAAATTTGTTTTGTTAATATTTGTTGGAAAAAGAAAGCAACTTTTAAATATGCTTGAATGCAATCATACCTTTTTTAATTAAAATTATGTTTCCTTGGGATTTTTAAGTTGATAATTTTTTAGTTTGATTCATATATTTTTTTATCGTGTAATAACTTGTTGCTCGCCTTGACGTTGCTGTAAGTGAAGCAGGTTACTTTTGCATCGAACTTACAGGGTCTTTCTTATGGTTATATTATTAGAACTATATTTTTGTGCTAATATAGCATTATTTAAAAGTTAAAAAATTTTATTGTTTTTGTTTTGTGATAACCCTGTCTCTTAGGTGAGTTCCTGTATACGAAACCTAGGCGGTGGTGGAGGTATGCGTTTAAGAAGAGAGACGGCAAACTACTGGTAGTGTTGATACTGTGACTTGGTTGGCCCTGTAAAATGACAAAGAGTATACGTATTGTTGATGCGAAGAAATTGATTGTCGCGCTCCGGAAATCTAGTTATGCATCAGGCATGTTTTTAAAAGTAATACAAATCGCGGTCTTATTATTTCAAACACCCACATTAACTGTGAAGAGAAACCCTGATGTTTTATAACAATAAAATAGATTTACTACTGTTTCTCTTAAGAAACATTCAATAGAGTTCCGTCGCTCCGTTTGTCTACGCGGTTAGATATAGACGTCATCTCCATTTGCATTGACTCAGCTACTTGCCGTAAGGCGTAGTGAACTGACAGTTTGACAGTCCCTTGTCTGTTCCAAGGTGCTGGGGCACAAAAGCTGTCAAATCGTAAGCGAAATGTGAGCAGAAGAGGAATGCAGAGAGATTGCATCTCACTACTGAATGCTGGCGTAGTGTGACACGGAAATTACTAACTGTGTATTGTACAATTGGTATAGTTGGAGTTTGCTTATTATTTTGATGCTTATATTATGTTTCTTGCTTCGATCAGTGTATTGTTGATCGAAGGTTTCTTGTGAAATTTGAAAATTTATTAAATGTTTTTCTATTTACTGTTTTATTTACTAAAAAGCATCACATTTAACAGATTAAACAACCTGGGACTTATAAATGGCTGCCGTTGGCTTGCTAGTGAAGTGGCAGATGTTAAAACCAATCCATATTGGACAAGAATGGTGGTATCATATGCTAAGTAAGCATAAGATGGGACGTATACAAGCTGAATATAATTTGGAGATACATTAAGCAACAGGCACCACCATAGCGCAGGATTGTCAGCTAATTGCAAGTTGAACAGAGAAATTGCAGCGAGAGACGGCGACGGCGGCGGCGGGCTGGGACTTATCGCGCGCCTCACTCCCGGCAAATGGCCGCCGTTGGCGCGCTAGTGTTCCATTATGTCCCGCCACTTTTCTTGTCGCAGTCTCCAAGGATCGGCATACATTATTAAGTGCATTAGATGCTTTTAAGAAATTAGCATGCCTGATAAAAATTATTAACACTCTACAGTGAATGAAAATTGATTTGATATCTAATTGTGGAACATTATATTTATAATACTCGTCTACTATTTAAAAAGTCAAAGTCTACTAAGTATTTATTATCGATAGATTCTTACTTAATTGTTAAACTAAACCAGTGTGGATATGAATAATAAGAGTGAATGTTGATGACGTAGTTTTTGACACTGAATAATTTTACTTTGGCTAACAGTGTTAGTAAATAGTTTTATCTAGTTAATGGCATTCGGACGTCAATATAAATTCAATTAGATTGTACAGAATAGACCCCGGGGAACGTGCTTTTTTGCCAATTACTAAAATTACGATGATGACGCGTAAGGACTTAATATTAATGACTTATTGATTCTTACACTCTTTTAAAATAATTAGGCCTTGCCTTACTTCTTATATCTTTCTTCTATTTACTAACCAAAAAAGTATTTATTGAATAAACTTTAAGTACTTGTAAATTGTTTATAGAAGTCATACTTTAATGTCGAAAGCTCATTAAAAGTTCCAAACGAATATCTAAATGAATTACATTTTCCTTGCTCGATGCGGGATGTCAATAAGTTCGCAAACATCTTCCCGAGGCTTGCAAGCGAGTCAATGGTAAATAAATAAACCAACAATTTTCCCTCGGAGTTGCCGACACAATAAATCAATTAAGAACTTCGTTTGCTTCAAATATTTGCAAAGGGAAAGCAGCAACACCTCAACCCTTTCAGAGCAAATACCCAGCTTTTCGGATTATCTCTTTCGCCTTATATTTTTATTTCTTCCTTGTTTGAAAGTTTAGCACAAAAGACTTTGCGTCTCTTGTAGCGCGACGACGCCACGAGAAAAACTTTATCGGTTTTACTGAATTTTAAAATCGAAGCACAATTTGCATTGGTCCTTTGCGTCTGTATCGTGTCTACTTTATTACGATCGCTAGAGAGTTGAGTGACTAATTTTTATTGCTAGGTAGGAAAAGTGAATTGATGTTTACTATTTAAAATATTTTAAATTAGAAATACCTGTTGGGGTGATTGAAGCATTGCCATGCTGTTTTGTCTTGAATGTAATCAGACACTTTATAATAAGCTTTTTTACAAAGCTTTTCTTTAATGACGATTTTAAATTAAATCATAAGACAAAAGAGGAATTCTCTTGCAAAATGTTTGGTAATATTTTAAATAAATGTGTAATTAATTCTAAGAAAAGCCCGTCTCAACCTACATTTATTAAAAATGTTCAGTCAATCAGTATGGTTCACCAGAACATTCAAGGAATGATGGGCAAAGATCCAGAGATTGCATTGTTCATGAACGATAATAAAGTTGATATTCTGTGTATTACTGAACACTGGCTTAAAGATCATCAGTTCATGTTTAACCAGAGTACGAAACTTTATTTTTTAGCTTCTATTAAATAAAAACACACATTAGAGACAAGTTACCTTAACTACAACTTTTGGATTTTTTTCTTAAGTTCTTTACAACTTATCGCAAAGAGTTAAAAACTTTGCTTAAATGGTCCTCCATACTTTGGAGGGAACGTAAAGCTTTTAGTTGCTGCTATCGACAGAGTGTAGCCGTATATATAAGATAACTTATAAAGCCAAATTAGGCAGCTTTAAACATTCCTACCAGTTATAATTTTCTAATTTCAAGCTAAAGTATTTATTGATTAAATGCAATGCTACAAACTACAATGTATAACGTTGTAGTATGATTAAATGCAATTTTAAAGATTGCAATATTAAACTAAAATTGCATTCAGTAAATTACTGTAGGTACATAACATAGCATTAATAATTTAGCCTCTCGAGTGATGGGAGTGGAGCGCGCGCGCTACAGCAGCGGCGGCGCTGCGCGGGACCGGTTCCCGCGACCGGTCTGTTTTTTCGCAACCCGCTCCTTCCTGCTGCAGCCGTGTTCTCACACGAGTTTTCGGTACAACTACTTAACACACTTTAAATGCATGTAGGTATGTAAAAGCATTGGAAGACAGTATATGCCTATAGTTTTCAAAAAGCTTTTACAGCGACGTTATCTTCTTATGGATTAATGGGGTAACCAGACTACTATTTTTTTTAAACTTCAACGGAACACCAATTAGCTTTTATCTTACCTAATCTTACCTGATGGTAAGATAACACCGATAGTAAACCTTATCGTTAGATAAGGCTGAAGATGGAAACGCACTTAACTTGGAGTCTTCATCCTTAAAGGACTTTTGGATCCATGAGATGCAGGACAAGATATATCTTTTTATTTTTCTTTGAAAAAATATCAAGCCGTCTAAAAAACGGACCAATAGATGAAGGCTAAATGTGCTTTGAAACTTTACCGTGTCAGCCAAAAGACCCCAATGATAGACAAGCCTTCCCCAAAGATTTACACGTCGAGCGGTGGTGGTGGTTGGTATGAATTCGTTAGCGAAACTCCTTAGCTTGCATTTCTTTTTCAAAGAACAATCCGTATAAAACTTAAAAGCTATCAAGTAGTGTCTTTAGACTAAAAAGGACTTACTGGAAAACAAAAGGAATTCATCATATAACCCACTACGCCGCAGACCTGAGACAGAGCTAAAGACAGAGCTAGAGATAAGATAGCCAGTGCCTCACTAGTTGGGGATCCCGGGTGAAGTGCGCTTCCATCATTGGCTTATCATCACTTAACATCAGGTAAGATCAAGGCACTGTGCTTACCCGCTATAATAAAAAAAAGACCCTATGCAAGCTCGGGGAGTTATCGGCTGTCCTTTTAGAATAACTTTTACTAGACAACGTCACAAACCATCCCGAAGATTGATTAGTAATCAATCACATACGTCAAACGTTGTTTCTATTTAACAACAGGGAAGCACTTAGCTGTCATCCTACAAAGTTAAGTGACAATAAAGCCGTATAGGTAAAAGCACAACCCGAATCTTTAACTGCAGAGGAACGGACTGAATCTTATTTCTTACAGTCAGAACACAATTACCAACATAGTTGCTATAACGACGGACGCGTCACTAGACCATTGACTCTAAAAATACCTAATCGGACAAATTAAACTATGCGATTATATTTATCTCTCTATTTATTATCAAAGTGTTTTCTTCTCTATAATTTCGTAATGGCTTAATCAAAGCTAACCTCGGCCCGAGCCGTTTATAGTTGAACTCAATTATTGTACAAACGGACTCTGTATAAAAAAGGAACAAGTCCGAATCAGCCATCGTCTCGTCGATGGACCACTCGGCCGATACTCGCTGCTGTACCGTGCGTGGCTGTGTGCGCGCGAACGAGTTCTCCGCCCGTTTCCAATGCACCTCTTTATGGCTATTATTTTAATTTTAAGAGAATAGTCTTTTTTCTAAGTTCGGCATTCCTACTCGTATTCACAACCAAAACAATATGCTTATAGCAATGAGGTTCCCGAAATTGTATTTAAAGTTACAGATGCTTGTCATAAGTATTTTATATAGACATCGTAGTCAGCTCAACTGCTCTTATTTGACGTAGAATAAAGAAATCCGGAAACAAATTTTCGTTGTGTTCGAATTCGGTAACCATCATCCTCGCCAAAAAGACATAAATTTGTCATTTTGTTGGATTAGAAGATTCAAGAAAACGACAAGTAAATGTGGGTAACAATTATTTTTGTTACCTTTGTTATCTATGAATAGCGAGTGGAGTTGTCGTGCGCACGCGCACCGGGGCGCCCCGCGAGCCCCACACGCGCTATAGTTCGGTCACGAACGCGCCGAGATTATACGGAGATTGCTCTTCCCTTGTCTAGCCTAAGTACAGGGATGGATTGAGGCTATTCTTAGCTTCACTGCAATATAAAGAAATAGTAGGTGCTTGTTTTACGGTATAGATAAATATCAGGAGTAGGTATACCAATAGGTTGTTAAAACGGACGGAAAAATTTATGAAATACACGCAAAACTCGTCTACAGTTTAAAACTGTTTTAATTTTAACTTTTCAAAACTCAACATAAGTTTTTAATTGTGCTACACACTATAGCTATGTTTAGTTTGAAATAGGTATCATCCGGTATCTTCATTTACCTATACCATGGATTTCTTTACATTGCTAGATTGTTTGTACTTTGTTAAAATTGTGTAATTTAGTAGAACTGATCTGCGAGCTGGAGGAACTGATGGCACAACCCCGATACATACCAGGCGACGAAACGCGCGTATTTGGGAACACCATGTGGGCGACGGCAGGTCGGGCGTCCCGAATACCGTTGGAAGGACGTAGTTGTCAGAGACCTAGTAGAGTTGCGGGGGGACATTAGTATGAAAGAAGCTGCGCAGAACAGAGCACAGTGGCGTCGTCTTGTGTCGGAGGCCAAGATCTACTTCGGGTCGCTTAGCCAGCGGAGTAAGAAAGTAATATAATTGTAAAATAAAGAAAATTTAAAAACACTGTGTAGGAAATATAAAAGTTAAGTCAAATATCCTTTTACTCTTTCTGTTCTATTTCTCTTCTTTTCCTTATACAATCGTCTTGGTTTGTTTGTACTGTTATGGTGTTTTAATTGTTTCTAAATAAATAAATAAAAGTCGTACAATCTAAGGCCGCAGGTGACCCGAAGTGCCACGCATTTTCTACAGTCTTAGTTATAAGAATTTCATTATCATTCCAAAGAAAATATTCAACATGAGTTGTTCGTTAAATCTAAGATCCGCTGCGACTACGTCCCATCGTTCAAGTGCTCAGTACAGATCGTCCCAGGTACCTATTGTTTGCGATGACTTGTATAGTTACAAAAATAAAAGGTATTTACAGACCGCGCTGCGCTGCAGAAACGTTCAAGAGGAAATTCTTAAACAATTAAGCGATCGATGACTTTGGAGTTCGCGGAGGCTGCTTAATGGCTAAATATTAATCACGGTAACAAACATCATTATCATCATGAGCCTATATTAGTTCCACTGCTGGGCTCAGATCAGGGCCTACCAAGCGAAAGGCATAATTATACATTTACTATACCTATATTTTTAAATATTTCACGTTTACACATTAAAAATCCTTGTTTGTGTATCCTCTAACAAAAGTTTTTTTTAAAGAGCTGGAAATATTAAATCAGATTAATAACATTATGCTTTTGATATATAGGTTGAATGGAAAGAAGTGTAGCAGGTTGAATAATCAGCTTTAAAGTATCTGGATCCGGTTATCCCGTGGTGTTTTGAATCATTTAATTTGATGTGAAATATTATTTATTGCAAGCAGTTCTTGTACCATTAAATTTGACGCATAACGAAACGGTACGAGTTTCCAAGGTCGTGGAGAGTCCTCGTGGATATCTAATCCGAACAGCAACGGGCTGGTAGAGAAAGAGGCACTTTGCTTACTGGTACCTCCTTCCATTGCAGTAAGGCCAAGACTATGCTGCCGCATTTTACAGTTTCATATGACATCTGGAGAATACTCAACCGAAATCGTCCTGGATGTGACTGTACTTTTGCAGGTTGACTCTAGAGGTCTTGGTCTCAGTTTTAGGGTTTCGGTTGCAGTCCGCGAATTACCCAGTGTTAGTATAGTATGTAATAGGGTTTTTGCGTCCCTTTCCCTACAGTTATAGCCTTTAAAAAAAGGGAACATGCAACATTTACCTTAATCTAAAAAAGTTTTCCAAGTTTGGTACCTCATTACGTACTTATGGATACAATGAAAAACATGTGGACGTTCCCTGTCTGTTGGTGCGTACAGGTTTTCCAGCTTCGTGCAAGATTTAACATTATGCACATACTCGTACAAGGCTTGGCGTCGACGCCGGCCGGCGCATCGCGCCTGCTTCGAGCGTGTAATTGGAATTAATTGTGCTAACTGATGGTAGGGTGCGTGTACGCAGATACTGTGGTGACAGCACACCTCGAGTTTTAAAGGATAATCCTTTTTAACAAGGCTAATTTTAAATATAGATTATTTAGAAGTCTCAAGGCGTGGTCTAGGTTCAGGTGGAATAGTGAAGAAGTTGATATGGTTTTGCTTTGAGGTCAAAGTCAAATCAAATTGTTTATTTAGCCTTCACATGTACTTATTATCGTTTATCGTCGTATTATTAAAAGCAATTCCAAATAATGAATAAAAAATAAGTTAAAACTAAACTACTAAATCTACCACCACTTTGGATTTTGGGAGAGCTCTCAAACGAGAAGAGCTGGCAACAAATTGAGGAGGTTTTTTTCTTTCCGTCAATCAAAATTACAATAAGTATAATTTTAAAGTGACTAAAAAAATGAAGCGACTGTTATTTTTCAGAAAAATTCTAGTAATCAGCATTTGTCAGTAATTTGCATAACTTAAATACCTTATTCTTATGAACACAAAATTAAAGTTATTCTACCATTTTTCCAAAAATATTCTCACCCTACAAATACGCACTCGTACGATATAAAAATAAACTAATTGCGTTTGCGCAGTTTATTTGACGGCGCGGTGGGAGCGTATTACTACTGCGTCCCAAGAACACTGCGAGGGAGGCCTACAACTACAGATAGCGTAGTATCGCTTTTTTACTAAAACAATCAGTGGCGGATTTTTCTATACTGATGTCGCTTTTAGACGAAATAATGAATACTAGTAATTGCCCATTTGCTGAAATCAACCGTAATTCACAAAATATATAATGTCATGTAACATTGGCAGCCAGCGATTGATAGGTAAAGTCGGAAGCCCTCTTGAGCCAATTGTTTTCGATGGAGCAGTCATACCTCTTAGCACCAAAGTTAAAAATCTAGGTTTACATCTCGATGCTACTTTCAGCTGGCACTCGCAGGTTGCCAGTGTAAGTCAAAAAGTTACCTGGACTTTGCGCTCCTTGAATCGTTTAAGGAATTTTTTACCACATAAGACGAAGATAATGCTTGTGCAAACCTTAATATTTCCGTTGATCGACTATGGTGACGTGTGTTATTATGATCTTAATGCTGTCTTGCTTGATAAGCTTGACAGACTACTCAACAACAGTATCCGACTCATTTACAATTTGAAGAAGTACGACCACATCTCACAGTTCAGGTCGGAGCTGAAATGGTTACCTATTCGCCAGCGAAGACATTTACGGGCCCTAACCACACTGTTTTCGCTACTAAATTCTTTTAACGCTCCTTCTTATCTTGCTCCCCATTTTCAGTACCTCTGCTCCTCTCATAGTAAAAATCTCCGGTCCTCAAATAATCTTCTCCTTCTCTGTCCCGCTCATACTTCTGGCTTTGTTCATTCTTCCTTTCACATCCAATCCATTCTCCTGTGGAACGCGCTGCCTCTCGAAATCAGGATGGCTACGAGTCGTGACGCTTTTAAAAAGAAAGTCCGCGAGCTCTTGTTTGATAGAATCGTGGCAGAATCATCTCAATAACTTCCTATTATATAGAATTATGTATTTTATGTATGTTTATTTATTGTAGTTTATGTATTTACAATACACATTATTATATGTTTATGTATAAATAATATTTATGCATGTATTATATACTTACTTTCATTTAATTCATTTATGATACAAATAAATTGCACCTGCCAATGTTATCTCTGCACCACCCTATGGTTGACTGGTAGAGAATGCCTCAGGCATTAAGTCCGCCATGTAATAGCTGTGTTGCAAAAGTTTAAATAAAATAAAATAAAAAAATTATATTAAACATACATTTTATCTTTCGCGACTTCTTGCCTTGATAACTTTTATATACGTTTACTCTACCAAATACTTCGTGCACGCATTGTGCATAAAAAGGGTACGAAGCTTTTTCTTCGGTATCCCTCATCATCATCAGCTCATTTCATGTCCCCACTGCTGGGGCACGAGCCTTCCCTATGGATGGATAGGGAGAACGGGCCATAAACCACCACGCGGGCCCAGTGCAGGTTGGTAGCGGTATCCCTCCCTTTGGCCAAATTATTTTTCGTCAAATTTTATCGCCTAAGTTTCATTTTCCAAATGAACTTTAAGCAACTGTACATTTCGTACATAATTAATTTGGTCCAATTATCATTTGGCAAAATTTTACTTAGTCAAGTTTTATTAAGACAAATGTTAATATAGCAAATGTTTTATTTTGGAAAATAATGTATTCCAAAAAAATATATATGCTCAAATTGTCACTTCACATACTTAGGTTCTCAAATCAAAGCGTAGGCAAATGATTATTTTTGCTAATACATTAAATCATCTGGGTTAGGTTAGGTTAGGTGTGTAGAGAGCGGCGTCGTGGCTAGGGCACAGCCTTAGTCTGCGATGATGAGCTCTCCACGGAGCCGAATGGGAGTCGCGGAGAAGGGTGAAGGCGCATCATCAGCCACACACCAAACATTTGGCAGTGGCAGATGGGGCGTTTTAGTGGTGCACTTTGTGCCAACAGTTGTAATTAAATTCACATGCTGTGTTATCAGTACGTGCCCGTATGCTGGCGCGCGGCCGTCAAAGCACATGTTTCCCTTTCGAGGGAGGAAGTGTGCGGAGATGGCCGTAGGTTGGTACACGGGCGCAGGGTGGCAGCCGCGGTCTTAATCCCTTCGGGACGTATAACGTGGTTGTCGCCTTATTTAGTACTCGGATTGCCGTCCCCCAGGGGTTTAGTGGGTATCCCCCTCCGTCTCGCCCTCCCAGCCGGGACTTCTTCCTGGCAGCTGACTTGAGGCTTCTCGCCTCGTCAGTGGGTGCGGAAAGGCGGACGGGTGAGTCCCACATAACCGGGTGCCTCTTTAAGGCTCCGGTAGTCGTAACGACTTCCCATGGGAAAAAAAAAAAAAAAAAGGTTAGAACAGTCACCATTAACGTGCGAAGGCGAGCGTTAAGTGAGCGTGCCGCGGTAGCGGCCGCCGAGCGCTAGATCGCCTCTATTGATAATAAATCATTTGGAAATTTCGATAAAAAGGATTACATATGAAAATTAATTTAGATCACTCATGGCTTTCATGTAAACAGATACATTCAGTTAATTTATCTACTTTAACAATATCAACTATTACCTACGCTGCAAACTTATCAATGCGTAAAGGGAACGGCCATAAACAAATAAATGAACAGTGATGTTTCTGTCGTATGAGCACGCCGCAAGAAAATAATTAACACGAACTACCCGCGTAACAAAATATAATCATAAGCTAATTTGTATTCTATGCACTACTCAAATTGTTTTGTAAATCGTATGCCATGCAATATTTTGGGAAGAGTAAGTTGTGCTAAATGAAACATTTGACTAAGATGAAACATGACCAAACAATTATTTGTTAAACAATAATATGCCAAAAAATAGATTTGCTAACTAAAAATTTGCAAAAGTAGTTTTAACAAATGTTTTTTGCCAAATGAAAACTTGCGTAAAATAGTTTGCGATGTGATATTTTTTGGCCAAACATTAGTAATCTTTTTTCTTCATTATTATTTCTTATTTTATAGAAGCAGTTGTTTAACATTTTATTTTATAAAAGAAATTCAAATATGTTCCAATTCCAATGATAAAACTACGCTGAATAGACAGGAGTAAGAAACAAGCCACATTGTCAATGCGAAAATTACAATTGAAGATCATGTAATATAAAAATATAGGTTTTTTTCGAAAGGTCAACTTTAGTCGCAGCAGTCAGTCACTTTAGTTAGCCACACACAAATACCATTATAATATTAGGACTAGTATTTTAATATTCGATTTAAGATTAGCATCAGGAACGTCATATTAATCTCTGCATATCTATGTAGAATAGGGGACAGACGTCACCGAGACGAGATTACAAATGTAATCTCAATTCCAGTGCTGCAGGGGAGTTCGTGACGGCATTACTTACCGGTAACGGTGGTAAATCAGGCCGCAGCAACTGGTCGCCGCGAAACCGGGTCGCAAATTTATTCGTATATAAATGCGATTTTACTGCGCTACGCTGCGCCGGCGCACTAGAAAGTTCCTTCAGCGAGCGAAGCCTAGAAACTGTGCTGGATCACTATGACTATGTACTTACCTATTGGTCAATGTTATTATTTTCTATATTTTGTGCAAAAGGTCCGGTAACTGCCTGCTAAAACCTCTACCAAAAAAAGATACTTTGTATTTTGTAATAACCTGGGAATCTGATGCACTTCTTGTTCTTTGAGACGCCATATCATTTCAAAGGAAGTCTAGGGTCAGGTTATTTATAACTACATTCTAAAAATACCAAACTATGCGTCCATTCTCAGTATAATAAGTGTAATACAGAAAATTTTAACCGTTAAAAATAAAGAGCGGTGGTAAAAGAAATACAATTACAAAGCATCCCAACTCGATCACACTGCTGATGAATGCACGCTAAGTGAGATACTCTACAGTACTTTTATAATTGTTTATTAATTAATATAACAAACCGTTAAATTGTACATTAAAGGTATTTTTAACAAAGATGTCATACTTTTAAAATTTGTTTTTAATGATTTTTACTTACGCCGGAACATCCTTTCTCTAGGACTATCTTGGTGATTGCATGGTGATAGCTAAAACTTTTAAAGCTAAAAGTTCTAAGAACCACAAAGAGAAAAATTGTTATCTAAATTGTAAACCCACCCAAAAACCCAAACAAAACCATAATTTCGTATATATCCTTTCAAATTCTATTTTGTCAGCAACCATTGTTTTTTGATAATTCTATAGAAATGTTGAAACAAAGTTTTCGGTGAATGGTTTCTAAAATTACCACGATTCATCATACGAATTAAACGTGTTTAAGCATCATCTAATACAATAAGATCCGAAGGCGTCCAAAACAAAGATCATTAACACGGGAGGGCACAAAAAAGAGCCGGCTAATGGTAAGACGCGGTCGGATACATCCATCATAGATGAGATCGGTTAAGCTCCATGATAGATTGGTTCGTGACCCTTTTGGCTGCGTCCAGAAAAAAATGCTTTATGCTTGAGAGTATGGTTCCAAAACGCTACTTCTAGATTGCTGTTTCGTTTAGAAGTAAGTAACAATATAGATATATATAGATATATAAAGAGTTATTTGTTTGCTCGTACAGACGCCTACATATAAACCTATCCAAAACTGACTTTCTTTAGTTAATTTTCAACTATAACGCAATATACATAAAGTTTAAAGTCTATTGACGGAAATTGACAGTTTGTAGTAATCTGATGTGCATACATTCAATTGAATAGCAGGCAATTTTTGAAAGTAAGTACTAAATCAATTCTAGAAATTGTTTTTTTCTTCTTTTAGTAGGCATCGCCTTGGTGGCCGAGTGGCAGAGCGCTCGGCCCTATAGCCGAAGGTCCCGAGTTCAATTCCCAGGTCGGGCAAAATGTATTTCGGATTTTTCGATGCATAGCCCGGGTTTGTGATCCCCAACCCGCATTTTGGCAAGCGTGGTGATTTAGCCATTATCCATTAATTGTAGCGATTACTTGATTTCAATGATGGAGGCATTTGCCCAGCATTGGGACAGTTATAGGCTGTTTACTTTACTTTACTTTAGTAGGCAAACGAGGTACGTGAACGGAAATCGTTGCCTGTGGACATCAGCAACATCAGGGATGTTGCTTTTGCGTTGGGACTTAAACAATATCTCTTTACCCACCCTTCTAAAAAGATGCCATTGCTTAATCAAAAAATCTCGAAAGGAAGCTCATTCAACAAATTGTGGTGCATGTAAATAAACTATAACGTGATCTTTATGACAGACCGAATGACACACGTGCAAAGCAATAAGCGGAAGCTAGTATAGTGATCTTTTACTGAATTGACATTTCGAATAAAATAGTCATTTGACCGATCTTAATGAGATTATATTGCGTGCAATGTAACCTAACTTTTATTCTCAGCTGCAGAAGAGCTACTGTTGCGAAAACAAGTGTTAGTGTGGCATTAAGCTAACTAAGCATCGTGAAAGGTCTTTAGGATCGTTAGGTCATACAGCCTTATCTAATTTAGAACTCAATTAGCGATACATAAAACTAACGGCGCCGTCGCGTCGGTTACCTAAGGAGTAAAACTTCGTAAATGTCTTTTCACACACAATCTTCAACTATTATAGGAGTATAGTCTAAAGTAGCCTATAGTGTAGGTAGCAGTGGCGAGGGGTCGAAATACGGCGAAGGTAAGCCGGCCAAGAATTTACAAATCAGACAATAATAAACATGGAAATAAATAATTTTGTTCACTATGCAACTGCCCCTGGCACACACGAATATTTAACTAATTAGTGAAAATAATTACTGACATAATTATTAAGATCTGCATGGTGGATCCCTGGAGTGGGATTTCTAATAGGGAAGCCGATGGGAATCGGTATGTATGGATCCTTCGCCACTGGTAGGTAGTGGGGTTGAACATGCGCACGTACGTACGAGGTTTTCAAGTGTTTTGATTTGCATACAATAATTTTACATAGTAGCCCGCCCGCGACTTCGTCCGCGTGAACAGCCGTATCCCGTGGAGGTTTCATCATCTCAGCCAAAAGACGTGCACTGCTGGACAAAGGCCTCCCCCAAGGATCTCCGCAACGACCGGTTTTGTGCTGCTCGCATCCAGCGGCTTCCCGCGACCTTCACAAGATCGTCGGTCCACCTTGTTGGAGGCCTGCCCACACTGCGTTTTGGAGGTTTTACCAACTCGGAAACCTTCACGGAGCTCGATGAGGAGCTCGATGGCGCAGTGGTTAACGCGCCCGTCTGCGACTGCTGAGATTAAGCAACTTTCGCAAAGGCCGGTCATCGGATGGATGACCAAAAATTTATCATCTCGAGCTCCTCCGTGCTTCGGAAGGCACGTAGAGTCGTTGATCCCAGCTGCATTAGCAGTCGTTAACAACCACCAACCCGCATTGGGCCCGCGTGGTGGTTTATGGCACGTTCTCTCTAACCATCCATAGGGAAGGCTCGTGCTCATTTTATGGGGACATAAAATGAGCTGATGATGATGATGAATACGAAACCTTCACGGGCGCGACGATGACGTACAACAACTTACCAAAGTGGTATCGCTTTCAAATGAATAGTTCATATACTTACTCCTAGATTTATTATAATGCTTTCAAAACATACAGCTATACATTGTTAGCAATAGTAATACAATAACTATGTAATATCCGCGTAAAGTTTTGAAAACAATAGCAATAACAAGTAGTTAATGCAGTAATGCCATTTCTCTTGCAAAGTTGCCACGACATTTAGGTACCTATATAAAACTATGGCATGTTTGTTATCACCATTATTGTAATATATAAACAACTTATGATTTTTATGAAATAAAAAACAACGGTAGAGATAACAAAGTTTAATTAATAATTAATAATTATTAATTTTATTGTAATATATATATTTTTATGTTTATGGTTATATAATATGTTTCGAACAAATTACAATTTGAAAAAAGACAATGTTCAAAATGATTTTTAAAGCAAATTTTGTTGCGAACAAATTACAAAAACACAAATGTTGAAAAAATTTCCACGAGCAGGATTTGAACCTGCACCCTTCTGACATTCCGGTCAGGTGCTCTTCCAATTGAGCTATCGTGGTTCTAACCAGCCCGCCGAAATTATTCAACACTTTTTACTTAACCAACTTAACACTTTTTAGAATCTTTAATATTTGTAAAAATATTATGATCGGATGTTAATGACGGTAGTTGTTGACATTGAATGGGCGCCTTTGGCTTACAAAGTAAAAAGTGTTGAATAATTTCGGCGGGCTGGTTAGAACCACGATAGCTCAATTGGAAGAGCACCTGACCCGGAATGTCAGAAGGGTGCAGGTTCAAATCCTGCTCGTGGAAAAAATTTTTTCAACATTTGTGTTTTTGTAATTTGTTCGCAACAAAATTTGCTTTAAAAATCATTTTGAACATTTTATAAATTAGCTTGCTTATTTCTTAACTGATCTTTAATATTTGTAAAAATATTATGATCGGATGTTAATGACGGTAGTTGTTGACATTGAATGGGCGCCTTTGGCTTACAAAGTAAAAAGTGTTGAATAATTTCGGCGGGCTGGTTAGAACCACGATAGCTCAATTGGAAGAGCACCTGACCCGGAATGTCAGAAGGGTGCAGGTTCAAATCCTGCTCGTGGAAATTTTTTCAACATTTGTGTTTTTGTAAAAGACAATGTATTGAAAAAATTCCACGAGCGGAAATGTGGAATTTTTTCAACACTGTCTTTTTCAAATATATTTTTTTTAATTAATTTTAAGTGATTGTGATGATGTTGGTAAGATGACGCATAAGTGGAAGAGTGTTTCCCACATAAAATTAAGGCCGATTGGGACGATAAGGTGTTGGTGCAGATAAATATTAAGGCCGATAATAGAATAAACTGCACATGATTAAAATCTTAACGCGCACTTTCTATATAAATTTAATAATAAGAAATTATTTATTGACGATCACGCAGACATTACAGAAAGATATAGGTACGATGCAATCTTTGTGACTGTGAGTGCAAATAGAAAAGCAAAGCTATCAAATGATTCTAATTAATCGACAGTTATAGTTCCAGCGGACATTGCCCGTAATTTATCATCGTCTGTCTCACTAGCCTGGTGTCTACCGTCTCAGATGTCATAGAAATATTATTAATCACCTCATTAATAAAATCGATACTAGAGAACTAATTTTGTTAATAACTTAGGATATAACATACAGTATATTGTTAGTAAACGAACGCTTTGCCTAATTTATGATTCTACAAGATATAGCCCTATTTATGTTGTCTGCCAAAACGTTGCATAAAAGAGACGCTATAAGTAATTCAGCCACAAAGATAGCATTTGCCATGATGAATCGTTATCTCAACAACATAAACCACAAGCCTGTTGGAAATAAGCCAGGCCAATACCAACGTAATTTTTTTTTATAATCCGCAATCAGTGTAGCATTGTGGAGAAACCATATTATCTCCCCGTAATTTTGCTCTACTTGGCCCAGTCTTCAGCAATCTTCTCAGCAAATTTCAATTGAAAGTCATCCAGTGGTAAAGTTTTCTTCTTAGTAGACTTTTT